>KN832870.1:216996-384305 GCA_000827325.1 Oidiodendron maius Zn | reverse complement strand
TCAACCTTGCCAGTCGCGAGTAGCAGCTTGACGACGGCCTCGTGCCCGTTCAAAGCAGCCCACCAGAGCGGTGTCCGACCTGATTTATCCTTCGAGTCGATGTCGACCTTGCCAGTCGCGAGTAGCAGCTTGACGACGGCCTCGTACCCGTTGAAAGCAGCGTATGAGAGCGGTGTCCGACCTGATTTATCCTTCGAGTCGATGTCGACTTTGCCAGTCGCGAGTAGTAGCTTGACGACGGCCTTGTGCCCGTTCCAAGCAGCGTATGAGAGCGGTGTCCAACCATAGCTATCCTTCGAGTCGACGTCGACTTTGCCAGTCGAGAGTAGCAGCTTGACGACGGCCTCGTGCCCGTTCCAAGCAGCCCACCAGAGCGGTGTCCAACCCTGTTTATCCTTTAAGTCAATGTTAACCTTACCAGTCACGAGCAGTAGCTTAATGACGGCCTCGTGCCCATTCCGAGCAGCCCACAAGAGCGGTGTCCGATTAGAGCTATCCTTTAAGTCGACCTCGACCTTGCCAGTCGCGAGTAGCAGCTTGACGACAGTCTCATGCCCCTTCCCGGCAGCCCATGAGAGCGGTGTCTGACCATCATTATCCTTCGAGTCGACCTCAACCTTGCCAGTCGCGAGTAGCAGCTTGACGACGGCCTCGTGTCCGCTCTCAGCAGCCCATGATAGCGGTGTTTGACCGTATTGACTATCCTTCAAGTCCGGATCGATGCTATCTTTCGCAAGTAATAGGTTTACCATAACATCGTTCCCGTTCCCTGCAGCCCACGAAAGTGGCGTCAAGCCATATTGACTTTTCAGTATAGACTGCTCTTCAAACGCTATCTCATAGCCCTTAATTGCGTCTCGAAGCCTCTTTTCTGCAGTTTGATACTCCTCCAAGTCTCCTAATATTAGTGCAACGTTCCATGTTATAGTCGCTTCGTTTAAAGACATCCAATTATCTGATTTGTCTGGATCTTGTGACTCTTTTAGGAGCGGATCCCAGTCCCAGACCAGTATGAAGTCGCGTGAGAAGCGTATTATCGATTGGAAAAGCTCTGGCCGTTTAAGACCCCTGCCCTCGCTCAGAGGAGTAACTGCAATTACAACAATTGCAAAGTAATCCTTATATAGCCGAATAATCGTAGGCTTTGAAGCTCCTTGTAAAAGGCAGATAATATCACTCTCCAGAATAGAGTTCGCCGAAGCTCGAAGAGTCCATTCTATTTCATCGCCATAGCACCAAGTTGCGTTTTTGGATGTAAATTTAATATTCACATTCTGTCTGTCATCTCTTCTTACTAAAGACACCTGTCCAAGGATGCAACCTTTACTCTCAATCCTCACCCTCTGGCTAGGATTATCCACCAGTTTGACTTCACCAAGAATATAGTTAACAAGCTGCTTAAATAATTTCTCCCAGGAAATCGTGTAATCGGGCTGTAAAGTAGCTCTACTAGGATCATCAAGGCTCATACTAAGTAAAGCATAAACCTTATCGCGGGGATCCGTAGCTTGACGAGTATGAAACATGTCTACTAACTCGGCTAAAGGCAGCTTCTCTATAGAGAATATTTCTTGAAAATTCGCTGTATGCTTAGATCGGAGACCAGCACGCTCTATTAGATAGATAACCGAAGGAAGAGCCTGCAATTCGATTTCTGGAGAAGCCGTATAGAGGAGCTTTAGAGACTTTACTCCTAAGCAGAATGCATATCCGTCAATCTCCGTAGAGCCACACATTATCACGACATGTCGAGCTGCGGCAACCTCTTGAAGCACCTAAAGTAACTGTGTCAACGTCGTCTGGTAGCTATGTATAAGCATTTATTCCCTACCCAGATACGTTGGAACCATGGCCGATGAAGCAGGCTGCGAATTGCTTGCTCGTTTATTCCTTTCCTCGACCGCTCTGTAAATTCCTCATTAGCAGAAAGCCGTATATCCTCAAGTGCTCCCTTGATCTCTACTGCTTCCTCCCCGAGCCAAACAATAACACGATGTGCGTTGCTATAGATCTTCGCCATAAGCTGGACCTGTTGGCCCCGCTCTTTTGGGTTACCTTGGTCAATGCAAATAGCATCTACCCACATAATTCGCTCGAAAGAGTGATCTCGAAGACGTGATAGCGCAGCGTGCAGGTTCACTGTGATAGGAAGCTGAAGTCGATTCTCGCCTACATAGATAGGTAGAATCTCATGTGGATCGCCCCATACGTAGGATAATGCTTCGTATAAATGAAATCGTCGGTCTGGTTTCTGTAGAGAATAGTTGCAAAGCTTGCAACATAAGGGCGCAGCCTCATCTTCATTTGGCAATAGTCGGAGCAGGCGAATATTGTTGTCATCTGGTGGAAGGAGAGAATAGGAGTAGGAAGACATAGCACAAGATATTGTTCGCACTCCAAATATTGAATCAGCGTCCGTTAGATTGTTCTAACGAATGACCAAGAAAGAGGCGAGAGCAGCCAGCTGTTAGGCAGGCTGGTGGCGGACTCGCAAGTGTTTACGTATGGTTGCCTAGTAGCCTGAGGCTCTAAGGGCACCAGGCGCCCTTATGTATTGTGTAGCCTGATTCCTCTAAAGTCGGGTATTAGTTGAGCCACCGTAGACTAAAGTTTAAACACTGTAGACCCACCTATATTTTGCTGATCCTACAGTAGTTGACCTTTGATTTAGTGCTGTACTAACTAATATAGAGTAAAAAAGCACACGGCATCGGGAAACCGTGACCCCCGCTTCAATGCGCGTGCACGGGCCCGCCGCTCTGGCGGGGTATAAGACCTGTGTCTCCTGCCAACCCACGCTGCTTTTCCCCTTCCCTCCTTTTCCTCTAACACAACACCGCCCGACTCGCGACCGCGGACCCTCTACCCTCTCCATCATCGGCCTCAGCTCCTCGTATTCGGCCCTTCTACCTCCATGCGCCCTCACATACTCAACTATGCACCCGGCTGCTGAGATTCCGGCGCCTTCTTGGACCGCACTTGCGCTTATTCCGATCCCTCAAATCTCCTAAATTTCGATCCAGTTGACCCTTCTACGATACTCATTCTGTCTCCAAGCCGCCCTCTCGCTGGTCGAGATACGAGCTGAGCCTAGATACGTGCGCCTCAACCTGCCTCGCTGCCGCACCATCGCGGATCATCATGCCACGAACTCTCAGAGACTGAGGTGCCTCTGACCTGGGCGTGCGATGCTGCAGCATCTAGTCAGACGCGAAAACGCCTCATGGCGACGCGGCCTGGTTTCTGTCTAGCCGCGCCCTCGGCGGATGATGCGTGTGCAGCGTCTTCGGCGAGGTTTTCTCCTGGCGTGCATTTGGCATGCGCCTCGAGCGTCGACCTAGAGCTGACATGATCTCAACTAGAGCATGGCTTGGAACTCTCGGTGATAGATGCATTTGATGAAGACAGGAATAGGGGAATGCGCACCCCTGGGAAGAGGGTCTGGAATGGGCTGCCCGGAGGTCATGCGACGCCCTCTCTTGCCGCAATCGTCAGTCGCTGCGGCTCAGCTTTTCACAGTCTTGCTGACGATTGGGATATAATGCTGCCACCAGCTAATTGCAGTGTACAGCGATGCGGAGAAAGTGGCCGAAGATGGGCATACTCATTCCGCATATGGCTTGGTCAGGTGGTTTAATGACCTCGCAGCTGGCATGAATCCGAGTGCTGGATGCGACGCACACACAGCCGAGGCATTTTCGGGCTGGTGCTGGACGGAAATGGCGGCACACGTGTTGAGAGGGGACTGAGTTGACGGGAAGAGCGGGAACCGACCCGCAGAGGGTATGACGCTGCTCTAGAGCCTGGCCCGACGAGCTTATAAGAGGTCTCCGAAACCCGTCAATTCTCTGCTGTCTTCATTACTCTTGTTTACAAGTAGCAAGACGCAGAATCGAGCTTTTAGGTGCTTTAAAGCGGTTTTTTCCCTCAAAGTGACTTTCAACCCTATTTCTTATGTCTATGTCTCGACTGCCCCACGCCCCAAGAGCCTGAAATCTGGGAACGGAACATCACGTCGCACCCCGACTCATCCGTCCCCATGTCTCCTATGCGCCGTCGCATCAGTTCACTAATTAACTATAGGCCCTGTATATACACCCTATATATAACCTATATACCATTTTCAAAATGGGCAGGCTCACATTTACTTGGGGGAGAGTATTATTTGACCAAAGCCTAGGGTGACTCAGGTTGCAGATTAAGGTTTTCCTAAAAATGAATTTGTATAATTACCCATTGTATTACAGTTAACTAAAACTATGCGGAATGACCACAGCTGCAGATTAAGGTTTTCCTAAAATGAATTAGTATAATTACCCCTAGTATTGCAGTCGACTAAAATCTGCGGAATGACTACAGTTGCAGATTAAGGTTTTGCTAAAATAAATTAGTACAATTTACCACAGTTATAGTTGACTAAAACCTGCAGAATAACTAAGGTTGCAGATTTAAGCAATTTTATATAACTTTAAATTTTTATTTAAGGAGTTTTAAGGGCAACTAACAAGTAATATATATTAATATTTTCAATACCACTGCAGTAGTAATTAATCAGTAAATTATAGCACTAGTATAGCGCTGCACTATTCCCCGCACTGACCTTAATTGTTTCACTCTTTAGTCTTAGCGTAGTTCTTTATGTCAGTCACAGTCGTACTGATTTCTAGTGACATTACAGTAAAACAGTAATGCTCCCTGCATGACAGTAACCCCGCAACCCTACTCATGACACACTTGGCTCCATTTTGGGGGCTGACATAAACATATGTGCAGAGACATGATAAGACATGATATATAACATGATGGAAGTCATTATGTGCAAGATGCGCAAGTTTCTCAAACTTGACTAGATTCACAATCTATAGAAACACGTCTCGACATTGAATTTTGGCATACCGTCATAATGGCGACTAGCCCTGTTATAAAGCACACGTTCGCTGAGCGAGCTGCGGTGGATAACTTGAATGATGCGGCAATTCTCAACTCCAACAATGCTGCTGGCTCTGACGTACCTTCCAATGCCGATGTCGTTGTCGCCGGCGGCGGCATACACGGTCTCATCTATGCTATCCATGCGGCCGGCTACAAACCAGGCAATCTTAACATCTCGGTCATTGAAAAGAACAGCAAACCAGGGTACAAGATCGGTGAAAGTACGCTTCCTCTCTTCTCCCTGTGGTTAAAGATGTTCGGCCTTACCGCGGAATACCTACTACGGATTTTTGGTCTGAAGGATGGGATGATTTTTTACTTCCTCGACCGTGAAAATTCGGGCAACTACACAGATTTTGCTAGCAACGGCACTCCTGGTCTCTTTCTGAGCGGGTTCCAGCTCGAGCGGCCGATAAGTGAACTCTTGTTCACGCTCCTTGCGCAACGAAAGGGGGTCAACGTGTATCACGGAAAGGAGGTGGACTTCAAATCGACCGAGGTGTATGGCGGCGTCAAGAATAATAAGATCGAAATTGCGGCCGGTAAATTCGACAACAAACCTGCAACAACGATCGACTCTTCACTCTTGGTAGATGCGACTGGCCGCTTCCGCCAACTGGCTTCTCGTAAAGCTTCTCTCCAACGATTTGAAGGATACAACTGCGATGCCTTCTGGGGCTACTTTACCTGCCCAAAAGACGAGAGTAAAATTCCATTCCGCTTCTATGAAGGCTCAAGTACCAATCATATGTGCTTTCCCGAAGGTTGGGCGTGGATAATCCGCCTACAATCATGGGAGGGCAGCCCAGTCGCCAACCTGATGGACATGATTACCTACCTGCTCGACTGCGCTGAAGCGGGCGTTCCTGGGGATGAGATACCCAGCTCGGAGGAGCTGGCTAAGAAGTTCGGTTGCAAGTTCCGGTGGATAACGAGCATTGGCTTCGCCATTCGCAACGACGTGAAATATCCGGAAGATATGTCTGCATACGGCACGCGCGAAGCTGAACGCAAATTCAACTACTTTGTGCAGAAGTACGACCTTATCAAGAAGTTCATGAGCAACTTCGAGCTGATTCCGGACTTGTACGGCCCCGGCACAACGTGGTTCATCCGAAAGTCCTTGGCATATCAGTCGCCCGTAGTATCGGGACCAGGTTGGCTTGCCATTGGCGATGCGTGCGGCTTCACGAACCCGCTGTTGTCCCCCGGCATCACGGTGACGATGTCAACATCGACACTTGCCGCCGAGCTGACGCACCAAGCTCTGGATGAGGCCAAGAAGGCTGAGGATGCAGCCGCGGCCGAGCTGGCCATTCGCAAGAGCCTGGCGCCATACGATGAGTTTTCGCAGCGTCTGATGCTAGTCCTCGGTGTCATGAACCGCTTCCACTACGAATGCTTCCGCGATCCGCGCCTTGGGCCCCAGGTGTCGTGCATGTGGCAGTTCGTTGCCGGCATCGGCACCCCTGGCTGGCAGCTGATAAGGCAGAACTACAATCTCACCTTTGAGACGTTTGTGCCGCATATCATCAACTGGGCATGGGGCTCGATGGTGGAAGAGTACGGGCTCGTGGCAAACGAGGCTATCAAGCTCCTCGCCCCCATCCCGCTGGAGGAAGACCTGTCTGACGCCGTCGTGCATGAGCTGATCGAGATTTCGAACCGCGTCAAGAAGGCGGCGGTGGAGTCAGACCGCTTTAACTTCAGATGGAATGGGTTGTTCCGCCACTACGACATCTTACTCAACTATTCCGAGGAAAAGACGTACAAGGATCAATTCGTCAGGCAATGCAAAAATCCTGAGTGTGCATCTTGGCTGGCCCTGACACCGAAGTGGAAGAAGTGTTATTCCTGCGGCACGGAACGATCTGAGGAAGACGCAGCGATTGTGTGGAATCCTCCGCTGCCCGCTGAGGAAGTCAAGGCACTTGTCCGCGCCGCAGACAATAAGCCGAATAGGCCTGTAGTCGTAGGGATCGAGGCCGTGGCATAATTCTGTGCATATTGCATGCATGGAACGGGATTCTAGCGCTGCGGCCCAATCCTTTGTAAATTTTACCTGCAGTACCTAGTCTTAGTCGATGACTCTATATGCTTATCATAGTCCAACTTTTCTATGCGCCAATAGCTGCGTAGTTCCTTATCTTTATGTAGAGAATACTAGGAGGAAATTAGCTCGATGTTTTTTGTCAGAGATTGCTTATATACTTGATACCCAATCCAGTGGATTGAAGCCCGACCCTAAAAGCATATATGCCCCTAAGCTAGAGGGTGATATTCCTTAATTAATTGAAGCACTTACACGTCCGTTACAGTTGCGATTCGAGCCATGATCAAATTTGCTATAGCCCGTAGACTAAACATACATTTCGAACAAGCAGCCAACACCCTATCACAGTAATCCCCGTCCTTTTCTCTCAACTTAACTAGCCACCAGCACGCTGCCTCGTTCTCCTAGGATACTGAATACTTGGAGGATATCTTGCTAATAACCCCACGAAATCCAGTATACCAAACTCCACGTTGCAAGCCACACAATCAAGTTCCAGGCACTAGCATGCTTTCCTATCAAGAACCTCTGCCAATGTAATACACTGCTTGGATACTGTGCCAGACGGACAGAAACACGCCCATACAGTTTCAACACATTGTTGAGCACACCGAGAACCATCCGCAAATGTGCATTCAATACCGCCGGGACAGACACGTGCTGAGACGCTGGTAACACTAACTCCAAGAGCGAAGAGATGAAAAAGCCGGACCATACTATACAGTAAATATTAGAATATTCTATATTTCATAATTAACAGAGGAACATACTTTAATAATGAGGTCAATAACCTGAATATAGGTAACGTAGAATTCGGAATTCGAGGTGTTACAAGTACGGAAGAATTCGGGGAGGCGGGGACGTGGCCGGTAGGTAAGGCGGTAAGTTATCCTATTTTCTAATTAGTTTTCGGAAATTCTCAAGGGATACTTAGAAATAGAATTGCAAAGCACTTACTAATTTGGACACTGTCTGGTATTAAACTTTGCGATGTTAATGATGTTGACTTTATATTAAAAACGGTGGGGTTGGGGCATATCTTTATAGATGCGCGAGTTTAACTTTTGGCCCTTTAGGAATGCAAAGGGGAATTCTAACTAGGAATATGGATAGGCATACCTAGTCCTCTACGTATCAAAATCTAGAAGAATTGCCGTTCCTGTTCGTGTGTGGTGGGCTTAGACAGGAGATAGGAATACGATTCATATTCCTTTAGTGCCTTACAACGTACTTAGCGTCTTTTCATCTATTTAACTGCAGTAGGTGCAAGGGCTTAAAGGGGCATAATGATGTTTTAAATTTTTGCACTAACCTTAAGCTGCTGAGGGTTGGGTCAAGACAGCGATGGTTCATTGGACGATGGTTTAAACGAGCAATGCCGCTTTAAAAGTTTGCTTATTAGTCGGTGCATCCAAATGAAGCAGTCTGATTTGGTTTCGCGAACATTTCAAACTCGTTGATTCACTACACAATCCCTGTTCTAGAAGCACTAAATAATAAAAATAAGAAGGGATAGTAAATGCGGGGTCTAGACAAGTGATAAGTTCCCTTTGACAAAGGTTTAAAAGGGCAAAGCAGCCTTTCAAATTACCTCTTATGTCCCACACGATTGCCGTCTTTCTACACATGCCAACTTTAAGCAATGGGACTCAGTGTGGTACTTGCAAGCATTGTGGAACGCTATATAATGATTAATCGTAGGGTTAAACCGAAGGAGATAACGGAGCGGGCTGGGATATACCACAGGCTTAAATAGCACTATATGTGCCCGCATGGAAGCTAGAGAATGCGTTCTAGATACGCTTAATAGGGACGAAAGGGTAAGCTTTGACTTGATACCAGCCTCGAGAAGCACTAAATACTCTACGCTATTTTTATGCCCTTGATGGGACACGCACTCGATCACGATATAATTTCACCCTTCTTATTACTGTCGAATTGGTGTAGAAGATTGTATCCTCCCTCTAGCCTGGGTTCTAGTCATTATTGAAAACGAGAGGTGGTGGATCTGGTTTGTCAAGATCTAACTAAGGCTTTTGATGATGATTTATATTATTATAAGCGATCAGGATAAGAGCCTTATTTTGCTTTATACACTTAAAAGGCAGCCTTTTCCAAAGACAGTAGTTGCGAAAATAGCAGTGAATGCAAGGAGTTCCAAAATGTACTACATTATTGAATCTATTATAGAATATCAGCAGGAATAATCAAACGCCAAAAGTCTTATAAGTCATGTGAATATATATTATTTGTTGACAATATTTAAAACTAGAGAGGGAGGAGCTACCCTATATATAAGGGTTGCATAAGCAACTCGTCTGTACCGCACAGTGTTGCATACACTGCCACACTAATCCTAGGCAAGCCTCAACATTATTAATGATCTTACATATTGTAAGGTACAAGTAGGAGCTGATTTGATTGAGCACGTGCTTTGAGGGATTTTGAAAATAGCGTTTTGTCTTATAGTTAGTCTTAATATTGTTGTCTTAGAGATTAACAAAAACAAATAACAAAGCAGTAGCTGATACTTATAGATATAACTCGCATCTTTAGAACCTACAAATTATTTTATTAACATCCTAGGGTCCTATAGTATGCTTGTGATTCTTAGCAGTCAAAGAATCGATCTGCTATCTGATCTGTTAAAATATTTTGTAGTCAAAGCTTGCTAGCTATAGTTTAGTCTTTTCTAAGGGTTATGATAATCACAATACCTAATGTGGTAGGTTGCCTTTTCGGTAGCAATGCCTAAGCGGCGGCAATGATAGCAGATCAGTCAAATAGTTTAATAGGACAAAATACCCTTTTAAACTTTACAAAATTTAGTACTTACTTAAAGGACATTTAGGCTACTCTCGATATATTACTTCCAGATCAATACCCCACGGTCTTATATAAGAATATTTCCAAGGAGGCACATTATACATTATAAAGCCCAGTATTTTGCGAAACTCCAACTTTGAGTATATTAATAAGTTTCATACGAAAGCTACTATATTCTATAGTATGTTCTGCTAATTAGCCTTAATGATTATTACAGAGTTAGAGGGATAATATTTTCTTCTTATAAGTACTAGAATCCATTTCCTGAAGTTCTTCTTAATAGGACATTACTTCACAACTTTACCAATTGACACGATCTCTATTTTCGGCCCAATAAAGAAATTCTATCAATTATGCATTACAAAACTGTACTCCTTGTCCTCGCGCCTTTCGCTTTAGCAGCCCCTGCCCCGAGCTCTGACCGTGGTGTAACTATCCATAGTAAGGCTTTTTTTTCCTTCCTCGAGATTTGCAAGTTAAGAGGCGCATCAACACTTAAACTATGCTGCACACTCTTTAAATTACAATTTCTAACCAGCTTTGGGCCTTGTAGCGAGAGCCAATGTGCCATTCTTTGACTGTAACGCGAAGACACTCGGTAGTAAGTGCCTCTCTAATTCTACGGTCGAATAAACTGGAATGCCTTACTCTTCCTAGTATGTATTGCGCAATCTGGTGCGGCAGAAGCAGCTTGCATTATTGCGGCCGTAGACAAAGGCACAGGCAAGTACAGACTTTCTTAACTTAAATAATCATGCTAATAATGTTATAGATTGGAAACGCGACGCTACATGTGTTTCACTGATTTCAGCAGAGGCATCAAAGCTTGTAAGTCGGCTTTGAGAGTAAAAGATTGTTATAAATTACTAATATATGAGACCAGACTGATGATTGCAAAGAGTGCTTTGGCGTCTCCTGAGTTATATAGGGATCTTAGTCAGTGGTTGTGATTCTAGTAGCTAGGTACCAAAATATTTCTGGCAATTCAACATTGCAGACATTTCCCGTCATATATTTACTGCTATTTTCATATTTTCCTTTAACCTATAGAATAGGAACTCTCAGGAATACACAAATGACGTAAATAAAGTAAAACGATATTACCATTTCCATAAAACTAAGCTGTAGTATACCTTTTCATAGACTTTATTACTGCCTTCACTAGAAAATAGCCCCAAGGGTCTTTCCCTACTTCTCTTCCTCAAGAAAATATTTTTGTCCTACTACTGCTATATATTTCTGTCTAGCTACAACAGATCTGTAAATAGTATCTTATAAAGGGAGACTCTTAGAGATGTGCCGGTTTTGACCGAATGTCACGGGAACTTCAAACATAGCAGATTCAAATGGCGGATTGTTATGTGAACCTCCCCCGTTTTCTACCTTACACCTAATTAGGACTACGCTCGTACCTAGCGAGTCCAACTATGTATTTTACTTGTATTACAAGAGGCAAGTCTTCTTCTTTCCTTTTTTTTTCTTCTTCTGTAACTTAGAATCTCTCGTAATAAACAACATTTCTTGCAGGCGTCTCCCCCTTGAGGCCCCCTTTTGCAGAGCTGTCACACTAATTCCTGTTAATGCTAGTGGGTTGGCATAAACGACTCTTCCATCCTTACCTCAGAACTTTCGTTAATATAGCACCTTCTACAAGAGTTTTCTTTCTGCGACACTATTCTACAAATCTGTTTTAAAAGGACAAAATACCCTTTGAAACTTTAAAAAAATTTCAAACACTTAGATTCCATCCTAACCTTCGGCCCTAGTTCAGACTATAGTTTACACCCATAGGTGTATTTTTCAACAGTCAAAAACTTTAAATTAAAATAGATAGTATAGCATAGTAATAAGTATACTTATGACTTTTTAGTTCAAACTTTTATATAGATTACTTAGGTTAGAATTAATATATCGAATAGTATATCCTAGCCTACTAGCTAAATAATATCATCGATTTCGTATTTTGAAAATACAGTAAACCCCTACTATAAAAACAAGACTTATTTCTTAAGGCAATACCTTCGCACCTCTTTCCTTAAATCTTTTTGACTTGCTACAATAGTATAACATTGTTTATCTTTTACTACTCTTTCAACTTTACTTAAGAAGCTTCTATCAGATATGCGTCCATCAAATCTTCTTACCTCTATTGTGCCTATTATGGTAGCTATTCCTGTTATAATCGCCGTTCCTACTGTAGAGGTTATAAAAAGGGGCCGTAATGCTCTCGAACCTCGTAAGTACTTCTTTAATTATTGAACGATTTTATATAAAACATTTGTATACAGTTTCATATCTCCTGCTAACTCTAGCTAGGTGTTAGTATAGATGGCTATACAGTTAAGTGTGATACTGAAAAAAATGAAGTTGGTATGCTATTAGTGATTTTTCTTCTTAAATAAGAGTAAGACAAAAGTTAAACTTGTTTTAGAATGTGCCGCAAGTGTAGCTGGAGTTGCAACTATTTGCCTTGGAGCAATCGTTCAATTACTTGCAGGTAAGTATAGCTATTTTTGTTGCTAAGGAACTATGCTTATATATTATCTAGATCCGTTTGTAGACGTCCTTTGTGAAGGAGTTGTTGTGACAATTGTAAGTTCCATCTTTAAAGTATTAAATATATACGACTAAAATAGAGTAGCCGGGTGGCTGTGGCGGCTGCCATCTTATCCACAAGTGACTAGAGTACTCGCTTGTACTAGGAAATCACTTGCTGCTCTCCGGCTTTTCCATTTGATTAGTATTATGATGTATTGACTAAGTCCTAAAGCTTTAAGTCTATGCTACTCACGTGCGATATAGTTGCCTACTAGGCCGCCCACTAGTGCCTATAAGGTAGTTATAGAGGAGCCTATCTAGTGACTTAATTGAGTTTGAGTACATGGTATCAAGTATAAGGGCTATAGTTCTTATATATACACCTCCTCTTACCTTCGTTGTCTCTACATCACTTAAGTTTCACCTTGATTCTAGACTACCACCTGTATACTAGTGACCTCTCCCTTCAAGAAGTTGTACCCTTTTGCCTAATGCTACTCTTAAGCTAGGGAGAATAAGATAGAGGTGCTAGTTACATATATGATTAGTATCATCCTTAGGATTACGAATTGAATGTTGTTTCTACTAGTTCCATTTATTTGCTTGTTTATAATAGTTAGTTCTTCTAGGTAATATAGTACACTCTTCCTCCCTCCTTAATATAACTTTCTTTTCTTTTATCCGTAGTTTTAGATTCTTATTAATACAAGCTATTTCTTCCTTAAGCCAACTCGACCTGTATTCGTGACAGGGAACTGATAGAAGTGTACAATCGGGTGTATAGCTCTATTATCACGAATCGATTATTCATATGACCTTGCTTTCCCGTGTCACGTGCAGAGCCGCGAATATATATTCATCGGTACATTCCTGTATATTAGATGTATTCTAGTAATATATGCTCCTTACTGCTTAAACGGTCCCTAGGACCCGCGTGCTGCACTCTCTACAGTGTCAGAGCCGTCAAATTTTTGAGGTATTTTAGGGATAAAATACTTAATAATACTTGAGTGGGAATATGAACTTGAGTTAGATCTAAATTATTAATAAAATGTGAAGAAACGCGATCGTATCGATTTCGTATTTTGAAAATACAGTAAACCCCTGCTATAAAGATACCCTTGGGGCCGAGGGCTGCATCCTTATTAGTCGGGTTATCCTTATAGCCAGCCAAAAATCACGTGAGCTTCATATTTTTGTTAGTAATTAAGGCAATTCTAGCTGTTTATGAAATCTTACAGTAATAATCAAACTACTGGAAATAGCTCTTAATTGGCTGTTGCTTATACTGATTGATCAATACAGCTTGAAACTGTCAATCGGCTTGATTAAGCTCTTGTAGCAAGCTCTCTGAACTATCTTCCCTTCGTAAGGTATATAATTGTAGGGTTTCAAGAGCTTGGATAGCTTCAGAAAGTGATATAGCACAGTCTTCTTCCTCTGCCTCAATAGCATCCTCTCCTGTTTCGAGTATATCCTCATTTCTAGCACTATATTGATCTATAATATCTTGAAAGATCTATACCTTATCCCCATCTCTAAGCTTATCGTTAACTACTTCACCATTAACTTATATAAACTTGTCTACATAGAGGGGGTTTATAATAGGAATTCGAGTAATTTAGGTCTATAAAGCAGTTGTTTAATCTTATTAAGTAGCCTGATTAGCAAGATTAACTATAATTGTAGATTTCTACTAGCAATACTGAATTGTTGTTTCTATAACTTGATCCTATACTTTTCAAGTCTATTAAACTGCTTTAAAGAGATTGACTGTTTGGTTTGGATCTTTATTTGCCTTGTATTGTTATAGCATATATAATACCCACTCTTTTCAATAACTTAGAGTGTTTTAAAGCTTATGTAAGGTAATGCATTAAGCAGCTTGAACTCTCTAAGGTACTAATACTAGGTGTAAAGTGTTGCAGAGGTCAGGCAGCAATATAATGTGAATTAAAAGCACTGAATCAACTAAATAACTAAGGGTTACAGAGGTGCGTAGTCCCTAATATATAGAACTAAAGCCCCTCCTAAGGTCCTGATCTTAGGCTTACTTCTTGCCCTGCGGGGTTATATCAACGCCCTGATCCAGTGAGGTATTTAGTCCTCAACGCCCTGAATATATGAGGCTTATATTAGTAACATAAAGCCCAAAGCTAAGACCTCACTGCCTCTAGTAAAACAATAGTGATACAGACGTATACAAGCAGGTTACTCGTCTTGCGGAATCTACGGATCGTAAGTAGCTCATAAAGGTGTATATAAGGTCTGCGTTATAGCTGTAGAAGAGTAGTTGGGTTGTTCCTTACTTACCAACTCAATTACACTGAGTTTTCACTCACTGATTGCCTACTACGGCCTGCACACCCTGCTATCTTTGAGAACTTCTGTTCAAGAACTACTAACTATGTCCTCAATATGGTTAAGGTTAGAATTCTAGATCTTTGTATAAATATACTAAATCATTTATAGAAGGCAGTTCTTATACTTCTTGGAGCGTTGTTGCTTCCGAAAGTTTCTGGACAGGGAAACGCGCTCTGCGACTGCTACTTGACATACGGAGGGAGTATGTCGCCTGCTAGTGATGTACAAGAAGGGAACAGTTTTTCGGTGTCCGGTTGGACCGTGTGCTTTTGGTGCGGGTGTTGGTCACTATGAGACCTCGGTATTATTTCCATCTTCACCAGGTCTGAGGTCGAGCTAGATGACATGGCCAAGAGAGCGCTTCTGGCAGTGGGATCATGTCATATGATGTTCAAGTGCCTTTCATCATCACCACGCAACTCCAGCGGGAAGAAACCCGATCAAATCTCTAATGCAGAGCGACAATTTGGCCGACCCCATTTCGACTCGATGCACAGGTCCAATCTACAGGTGATAAAAGGCCGCACAGAGTCAACTAAGCCCAGGCTAGCGCTTGCGCTTCAATTGTATCAACTCAACCTGTACTCCCCGAATGAAACCCACGAGAACGGACGATCCTCCGACCTTCACTCTATGAGCTCAGACCTTTAAGCTTCCCGATCTGCAATTTCAGCGTCATGGGGCCCATGGAAATTGCTTCGTAAAGCGATGGGAGTTGAACATGCACAGCGACCAACGTTCTTTGCTTCAAAGAAAAGAATTGAGATGAGACCTTGCATGAGGACCTCATTTGGATCAGATTTACACCATTATTGATTATCACTGCGATTGACTACGTCATCATCACTATTTTCACTACGATCCACATCGTTCAAGAATCTCCTCCGATCATTCAATATTCTACTATATAGTACCAAGTTTTACTGGTCAAAACCAGCCTTTAGTATAATGAAGATAAAGTTTTTCTGTCTTACAATCCTGCTGACTCTCTCTCTGATCGCAATAGCGATTCAGTTTGCTGCAAAGAGCGAACAAGCTGCGCCCTGAATGATGCTACCGTCGCTTCTGTTGTTAGAAGACACGTGGGGGGAGTGAACAGAGAGTATCTGTGACTTAAAGGATGCTTTGCAGAGGCTAGAACGGCCGGCTAGATGGATTCAAGTTTGAATAGTCTTTAAGGAGTAATCATTATTATTAAGCTTAGAGAATATCTTATTCTCTAGTTCTGATCGGTGTGAACATCTAGTCTTAGGAAACGTGTCTTGACAGCCCGATGTCTCCTTTCAAGCTAGTTCTCACGATCTAGGAAAAGTCCCTAACAAAAGCACACAGTGCTTTAGCCTAATACTGTACCGGGCAGGTAATAATTATTTTATTTTAAGTCTTATTGTAAGAGGAAGAAATTCCAGCTGTTGATTTTCACGCTCATACCCTACAGCACAGTTTTCAAGCTTTTCAGGTTCTGCCACTATCACCAGCACTACTTCTACCTAAAATTGAAGCAATTGAAGCAATTCCTAACTGCTTGTTACACTACAGAGTTAATTGAAGAGCAGTGAAGCCCTCCTCTAGCCTCTACTGATATTCTGTCTGATTCATGGATGGATATAACTAATACTAAGAAGGCAGTAAAGGTCTGGATACCTGACCGCGGCGAATCATGGGGTAATACTACCCAAAACAATAAGGCTCAACTTCAAATCCATTACCTCCTATCTACCAGTTCCTTTTATATTCGAGTTGCACGACAAATGATTAGTTTTCAGGGTCAGACAGATCAGGGAGTTTAGGGCTGAATCGCGTCGATCTATTAAGGAAGCGACAGCTTACTGTAAAAGCGGCTGCCCAAGTAAGAGAGTAGTTGGTCAATCATTATTTTATTGTATAGCTGTAATAAGGACACCTGATTCAATATTGAAAGGCACGGCAATTTGTAAGTACAGTACTAAGCTTACTAAAATACCTCGAAGGTTGTTCTAGTAAATATGCGACTGTTTTTAGTAAATACGAAATATACGTAACGTAGTAAAGTAGCTGTACATTTAAACAAGGATAGTACCGTCCAAGTTCTTTTGAAGGGATCTTGCATAAGCCCTGAATTCGCTCTGGTCGGATCGGGCGTCAACTGTCCAATTCTCCTGCTTATAACGGGCTAGGTAAATACGCCTCGTGATCGTATCGCTTCGTCTTGCAAAAAGCAACCGCGCTAGTAAGGATTATGAGAATCCGCAGCTCTGGTTTGCTGTAGCATAAAGCACGTAATATTACGCTGAGCTTGCCCTTATTTAGTCAATTGCGGATGAAAGGATTCATCTAAACCCTATTATTGGAGGAGATATCCTTGCTAGCGTAGTCACTTAGGTATTATTCTACACCCACGGCATCTTGATAGTAATGCAAGAAGTCGAGACACAAAGGTATCCATGCGTTACAGGACAAACGGAGAAGCTCTGTGCGGGGGAATGGTCACTCTTTTTGCCCATGTGAATTGATCGTCTGTTCCTCAGGAACTCGCACCGATAATTCACAAGAACCACTCCTTAACCCTCTCCTCCCCTCTGCTCTTCTCATCATGACCTCTCTTTCATGCATCAAGCTATCCGAGCCCTGATACTGGCCGTCACTCGCCGGAATGGATGGAGGTACCAAGACAACCGTTATCCTGATAGGAGTATTCGGCTTCTGTAGCGCCCCTATTATGATTCTTCGTCTCGCGCTGCGCAGAATTAGACAGCAGGACTTAAACCTTGGCGACTATCTCACCCTTGCTGCTATAGCGTGTGTGGCATCTCGTACTGGATTTGCAATGGTGATTGTAGTATGGGGAAATAACAATCTGCCACCAAGTCCCCAAGTGTTCACAGCTACCGAAATCTACCAGCGAGTAATCGGAAGCAGACTAACTCTTGTTAATAGAGTTGTTTATAACACCTAGTATGCCATTCCGTTGCCAGTTACTAGAGATTGTTTGCTTATAATCCTCCCTATAGCATATGGATTCAGAAGTCCATTGTCCTGCTTCTCTATTGGCAGTTGTTGAACGAGCTCCCATCGACGCATCATATTATGAATGTATACTGGATCATCCTGGCCATGACGTATGTCGTGGTACAAGCGGTCACTTTTATAGAATGCCATCCTTTCCACCTATATTGGCAGGTTGTGCCTAATCCAGGTCAGAGACCAATCCCTCTAGATTTCTACATCCGGGAGATCAATCTAAAAAGAATTATAGGAAATTGCACCCATGCCCGCATTCAATTAAGTGTGTTTGTTGCGCTCAATATCTTCACTGATATACTGCTTATTATTCTGCCTATACCATGGCTGTTAAGAATGCAAAGGTCTCTAAAGCAGTAAGCTTGCTGTTTCTGTACTGATAAACAATCTCTCACACACAGTCCGTTCTAGACGCCTTTTACTAGTAGGATTGTTCTCAATTGGCGTTTTGCTTGTCGCTATCGCTATTATTCGCTTCCCAATATACAATCGCGATACAGTACAACTCAATCGCAACACATGGGGCTCTGTAGAAGAATTTGCTGCTGCCTTGGTGGCAAATGTACCAGTTCTCTACTCCCTTCGACGCAGACGACAAGCTATGAGCGACGAAATGTCGAGTTACGACACATTCCGTTTAAGTAGTGCCGGATTTACAGAAGTGTTGGAAGAAGGATCATTATAACCTATCTTTGTAGCTTTGTGGCAAGGGGTGTAAGATGGAAAGAGTTAGAGTTATGTCGGGAGGCACTGCCCATGGATCCGGTCTTGATTACTGATACTAATTTCCGCTTGATCAATTTCCGTTAATAGGTCAGCTAAATTGCTCTTTGCTCGATTGGTGGTGGAAACAATATTCTTGGCGACAACATCCTTGACCACCTCCAAGGACTACTTCAGATTGCTGAACATAAATATATGAATACTAAAGCCCTGAATGCTAATAACCGGAAGCTATATGAATGAGAACATGTTATGCATGCTGAAACCCCTTGATCTGAGACTGTATTTGGAATACGAGCCTAGCCCTACCAAACGTAATACAAATCATTCGCCCTCAGTCGTTCCAAGTTCATACGATGCTCTGCGTACACCAATTTATTATGAAATATAGCTCGCCATGGCCTTCTCATCCGCTTCTACTTCCACGGTACCGCTCGCGTTGAGATCCGCACTAGTCTCCTGGAGCCTTCGCAGCGCTGCCTCGATCGTCTCGTGCCCCGCCGCCTCGATGAGATCCGAATCTTCGCGAGTAGTAAAGCTCCTCCTGAGATGCTCGGGTCCGATAAACGTGAGGACGATGACATAAGCATACACACAGCCTAGGAAGATAGACATGACAAGGCCGTACTTGTACTGTGCTGTCTTGCCCTTAAGAGGGAGCGGAAATCGTTCCCCGATGGTGGCCTCAATCGTCGCGGATGCTGAAGACGCAAGGTTACCAAGTTGATATGAAGTTCCGACAACAAAGGTGCGAAAGGAACCAGGTGAGAGCTCCATCAGGTGGATGGGGATCACCCCCCACGCGCCTTGGACACAAAATTGCTCGAAGAAGGCTGCCGCAATGAGCGCTTTACTAGAGGTAAAGGTGTACGGGTAGAGGAGTGCTGCACCAACAATACAAATGAAGATGATAGAAAATCGGCGTCCAAAGATTTGTGAACAGTATCCAATGACCGTTCCACCCGTCATGGCTCCCAGATTAGCCACGACCTGGGTCACCGTTAGGGCGTTCGGCGAGTACCTGTATTGATTGGTTAACATTGTGGGGAAGAGGTCCTGAGAGCCATGCGACTAGGGAACGTTAGCCTAGGCAAGAGAATCATCCTGCAAGGAGCTTACCAAAAAATTAAAGCCTGCCATCAGAAGCACGAGATAGACTAAGAGAAGCCAATGCTTCTTGAGAGCAACTTTACCCTCTGAAATAAACGTCTCCGTGATATTTCCCCGTTCCCTCCGCACTAGTTCATGTTCGATGTATGCATCGGTTTCCGGCAGGCAAAGACGCCAGAGAATGAGGAGCACCGGAGGACAGGCACCAAACCAAAATAAAGGACGCCATCCATGAGACGTCGTATTGACTAGTGCTCGGGCAAAAGCCGTGGCGAGGAGCGATCCAAAGGCATAGCCTTGCTGTAGCATGCCAGAGACCAGACCCCTTGCCTCCTCAGGACAATCCTCTAGGGCCGTCGCGGCAGCGTTACCGTAAAGTCCCCCCATAGCAATACCGAACAGGGCACGGCAGGCTAAGAATTGCTTGTAGGTCTGGCAGAACCCAGTGCCTAACTCGAGCACAATAAAGAGGATGTTGTTGATGATGAACGGCCACTTCCGGCCAAATCGATCGGCAGCAATGCCAAAGAGGATCGACCCGACGGATCGGAACATCAAGACTAGTGTAATCCCCCATGATATCTGGGCCGTGGATTTATTGAAAGTGGCTGCGAGGTCCGAGGCGGTCAGGTTGACGGTGAAGAAATCAAACGCATCCCAGGTCTACACATGATCAATTGGGAGCCTGATCTGGGGGCAGAGGGTGACACATACCCATGCGAGGAAACCTATTAGGAAGAAGGTCCATTGTTTCCCATTCAGCATCATAAGAAGGCGGATGGGATTGGGGGCACCGTGCATAGGCGGCTTGAGGGTGGAGAAACGCGTGAGGGCATACATCCTCGCGGTAATTTTGGTGGGGGTATGGGATTCCTGAGCTACGGTATTGCCGTCCGTCCTCATGACCACAGCGCCGTTAACAAAATAGGAGTTGGCCATGCTGTATGCGTGTAACCTATAGAGAGGAGAAAGATTGGGCTTTGGCAGTTGGCATTTACGCGAGGGATGAATGATGATACTTGTACTCGGGCAGCTCGATGTTGCATACAGCTCTTGAAATATTAGATGGCGCGTAATTGCAGTGAGGCGGGATCTCCTCACCTGCCTGCCTCGTCTAGGAACTGTAAGTGCTGCAAAAGAAGGGGGCATTATTCTCAAAGCGCCACCCAAACGGGATAGAACGAAACTGGCAGCGGATTCTCCCGATAATTTACGTGAGGGTGGAGGGCCTAGACGCCTTTGGGGGCGTTGACCGGTCTCAAACCCTGCACTCTCAGGAAAGTCGGGAGGAGATGGCATGATTTCTGTAGAGTGGTCCCCAGGAGCTAGGGACGGCATGTATACAAACCGATGAATGGGTCGATGGAAAGAAGAGGGTGAAGACACTAATTTTCTTCTGTGCCCAAGATACACGAAACAAAGTTTCATTGCAGACACTAATATCTGTGTCCAATCCTATTCTTGACATCAGATATCTCGGGCTGCAGTTGACGCGGGACAGTCAGTGCACAAAGGGATGCAGATGAATACATCAACTCGACTAGCTCCGTACGATGGCAAAGAAGAGTGTTTAGTTATGTCGTATGCCATGATCCGAGTGGTGTTGTGATTAGTCTCAGGTCATAGAAGGATATGGATTTCCCCTAGCTCTTCTGTACCTCTTACTTCGGATATCTCAATGCTTTAATAGCATCGCCAGTGGATGGACTATTACTTACTCTAAATGCCACCCGACTCGCTATTCCTCATTTTCGAGTGACCAGTGACCGTACTGTAAATTATGTGACTATGTACCACTGCATGGGCCGCCTGCCAGACCAATCCTTGCCATATGTTACGAACCAATTTGTCCGTAACGACTGTATCAGCTAGGCCCCGGTCTTGCCATGGTATCTTACTGTAGATCACAATGAGCGGATAAACTGGCCGCATTCTGCCCATTGGCGCTCGAGGGACCGCGATGGTACCGAATCCTTTCGCTCTATAAACGATGACAGTGAGCAGTGATAGGGCAAATCCCAAGTCAATCGGGCGTAATCCCTGTGATCAAGTGTTCAACCAAGCCACTAATATTCCTCATGCACCAGTACGAAATACATGGGATCAGATCGGGACATCAGGTTAACTGACAATTTAAACCTTCGTTGGTCGTCAATGCCCCATGACATTCTCAAAGGGCTGGAAGCGCACAAAACAAGGCAGACGGTGCATGTCGGCTATACAGTAGCACCACTTCGGTTTCGGCATCCAGCTTTCGCAACGGGGCAAATGATGGCATATCCCGACCACAACGCAATCGTGATCCACCTTCCTCATTGTCTAATTTATCCCTGTTGCCTCTTTACGGTCCATCCAGAGAGCATACCATGATCTGTCGAGCTAAATAACTGCAAAGCTTACTCTGCATGATGCGAGCTTGAGGCATTTCAGCATTCTGTGCCCGTCAGGGACATGCCCCGCAATCGGGTCACCTCCACTTCTCCGCTTGTTCCGTGCGCCTAACAAGGCATGTCACTGCATCTCACGGCGTATCACTATATCCCATCTCTTGTATATGGACCAATACTAGCGTTCTTGATCCTGCATGTGTGTTAGTTGCTGGGAGGGATGATTGGCATTTACCGTTCTACTCGCACAGCCTTGTCCCACAACCTGTAAAAGGGGCCAGCACTAAACATCTTAAGTATTAGTGTGCCTGTCAGGCCAACAGGTGCGTGTCTGTGCGCATTAGATAGTCCACGGATCCTTGATTAGGTCAGATAGCTGACCCTGGCCGAACCTAGATTACCACCTAAGCAGGCCGTCTCTCGGGATATCACGCTATTATCCCGTATACACCCGACACGGCTGCGAATTATCCCAGTCAAGCCCATCCCCTTGTGATCCTAACTCCAATGAGCATGTTGAGCGATGATATTGCAGCGACTCACCTGTAGATGATAGCAGAAAAAGGCGGAGAGATAGAGAGCTATGCAGGCGCAAGGGAAGTTTGCTCTACAGTGGGCTGTATGCCTTCTTTCAACCACTTGCATCATCTATATTAATGAATCAAAGGTCCTGGCGAATTAATATTCAGATAGAGACTATACAACCCCTTATTTCCTAGATGTAACTCCGCTAGTCTTTGGATGATTATATACTCATTGATACAGTGATTAATTCAGGGCATGATTCAGAGCAGAATAAAATACTGGCCGAGATCCAGGGCCAGGGGCCATATCTAGGGCTAGAAGGTCAAGATACTAGGCTCCAAAAGCGTCGATATTTGATTGACAGACTTGATTCTACGGATCCTGAGCCTGGGGAGCGTCGATATCCTGTATGAAAGTGTCAGCCAACTGCAAAGGCAGCTACCCTTAATATAGAGTATTAAAGTAGTAGTGTATCTTGACTACTGTAGTATGAAATGTATATACGTGAAATAAATGGATTTAATTACATATACAAATTCACTACTAATGTAAGTACTACGATTACTAGAATACCTTATTATAATGCCCTAAAATCGTTACTATAGTACCTGAAATGCGGTTCTAGTAAGTAGTGAAAATATTAAGGCGAAATTTGAAATCTATGGCTATGTGAGGCGGTTATAATAAAAAGCACTCCGCTCCAGCATGGACATCATGGTTTCTCGGGGTGTCGGCCGACTTATGGTACAGAGACCGAGCAGAATCAGAAATAAGAGGAGTCAAATATCTCTGTCATGGTATTTTGTAGCCCATAGTTGCAAGACATTGAGAAGATTTATTTATCCAGTCTTAACTCTTCCAATAGTCAACCCACTTCACCGGTTTGCCCATAATTTGCTCCACTGGCCACTGCAGCCATCTCCTCCATTCATTCGTATTTTCTAGTTCAGTTACCACAGTTCTCAGCAAGTTTTCCGCTTTTCCTGCAACCCACCATACATGATCCAGTCTCTTCAATAACACACAATAAAAGGTGACCAGCAGCATCGCTTCCGGGATCTTTTCTTTTAGCATCGTTAAATAACCGCCCGGAATTATTAGAAACCAAGTCATTACCACCGATAGTTTGCTGATTTTAGCGTTAAAATCTAGCATACTGAATAATTTCTTTAGCTTCTCTAGTGCTTCGTCCAAATGTTCTCTCTGATTAAGAGAAAGGCGGCTAGAAGGAGATTTCCAAGCAAGACTAAGCTTATCTAACTCCATTGCCTCAACTTCATTCATGCTATCCGGCCGATGAAAGTCTAGGACCGTCCATGGCGCAAATAGAGGCTTTAAAGGGCCTGTACTTATAACCAGCCAATGATTCTGCAAAATTGTATACGCTCCTCGATGTAGCTTTACCCACTCCCAATTCTCCTCTTCTGTACCATCAAAATCTTTTGGTGTAAAGAAGAGGGTCGATGGCTTAGACGTGTCTTGTGCAGCCCAGCAATGCATGAAAATCATTGTTGAGAATGCAAAGCATGCATGACAATTCTCTGCGGATAGATTAGAAACCGCGGATTGAAAGAGGTTAAGGGAAGAAGCGAGGTGGATTGACGATGCATGCCTATATTTCGCTGCCTCGCTAGATGAAATTTGGAGGCGAGAGAGGTGTATCGCGGCAAGCGAGAGAACTTCGTGCAGAAGAAATCTGTGTGTGAAGGCAAGTTGGACGATGGTGGTTTGGAAGAGTGTTATACACGAGAAGTCGACGAAGGCAGAACAGCTGTTTGTAGTCCAGAAGTGGAGTAGTTCTAGGTCCAGAATACTGAATACTAGGGGATGTGGTGCGGGGTAAATGGGCGATTGTAAGACGGTAGTTGGCTGTGCTATGGTGGGATTCTCGGGAGATAATATTGACTTGTCTTTTGGCTTTCTTTCTTGGAGTTTGCGAGAGGAATGCCAGCTTTGTGGGTACGAACATGCTTGGCCACGATTCAAGCATCTCTGGCATGCTGGTCTCGTTTCATCACACTGTGATCGGATCAGCGAGACGACTCGAAAAATTTTCCGGATTTGGGGTGAGTGTGATGAAATGAAGACGCAAGAAAATGCGTAATGGCTCGATAAGAATCCAGGTGATGCGAAGGATGACGCGGCCCCTCCTAGGAATATGGAGACTACTGTAGCTGCAGTACAAAATTTGTGGTTCCATTCCTATTCGGACGAAAAGCAGTAGCATAGTAATCACCGAACACTGGGAAATGGCCCGTTTGCCTACCTTAACTCTCCTCTGCCTGCATACGGTGCATCCCGTCCTACTCTTAAGATGCGGACGACGATGCTTTCTCGTTATCGGTCCGTTCATCGTCTCCTACTGCTATTAGCTCTGTTAGTTAAAGTTTCGAACATTAGGATCATACCAAAAGCTCTCTGACTTTGCTCCTTCTCCTGGTATTAAATGAGAAGCCGTGTCGCGTAAAAAGAACAGGTAACGGAGGTAAGGCAAGACGTTGTGTGAGTTATATTGTAAAGTGGATACCTTAGCGGAGCGCAACCTCGCTTGTTTTTGTACTGCTTGCTCTCTAATTAGATACATAGACACATGTAAGGCGTAGATGCCAAACCTTCGTTTCTGTCAGATAAAATTGTATCTGCTTAAAGAGGGCGACTCAGTTCCAGTTTATTTTTGCCGACGCATTGTGTAGCCCCAACTCGACCTGGTAGATGCCGGGACTGTGAGCGATAGCAGTGGGGCCGCCTCCACACTTAATATAATATGAAAGCCCGAGAGGGGGAGGTGGGAGGTTCGCGGGGGGAGTTGCTGCTGATGATATTCCTAGAGCAGAGGAACTCTCACAATGGGGTTTGTAGAGGCATCAAATAACTTTGACAATTACTGTATCATACTCTCTAGAGAGTGATGCTAATGGGTCGAGGACTAGTGATTTGACAAGGGTGTCATTAACAGCCATGTGCTGCTAAGCCTTTATTCTTGAAGTCACTGTGAGTAGCGATCGCCGATAACGCAGAAGTTGCGCTTAGATGCAAAGGCAGATTTGAAATTGTATCTGTCTCGCATAAAAATGTATGACATGGTGGCAGGTCCGTGCATAGTGATTCAATGGGATAACTCTTCAACAAATCATCGATTGACATATGTGCCTTGCATCCACAATTAGACCCCCAATAATAGCCTGCGCACCAACAAAACCATAACAGATCTACGGAATCCAATTTGTTGTGAGATGTGGACAGTTATAATGAAGGTGCGCTGAAATCTTGCCGTCACGGCATCCTTTGCTAATCTGCCTCCCGCCCGGGTGGTGAAATTCAGGTATCCGAGATGTCCCGCTTACATTCCCATCCCGCTCATTTTTAGGCCTACAGCGATCCTTGAACCCATACAAGGATCGCGAGTCTCCTTCTGAGTATAGTTAGCCTCTTTGTTCCCCGCACGTGCATACATACAGCCCTTTGCGCCCCGGAGCGTTTGCCCCTTCCGACGGGCGCTTAAGGTTCATCCCGTTGCTTATTCTGGGTCTCGGGCCTATACTAGGGGCATGCGAGATCTCGTACTGTATAGCACTAGGGTTACAGTATTAGTGGCCGATGACTCGCAGGCTGTGCGGGGAGAGGGGTGGCTGATTGCGGAGTGCGACGGGGATTCCGAAGCATCATTGGAGACAATCCCGGAGATCTTAGAGACATGACTAAATGTCGCATAAATCAGAGTCTGGTTGGGTTGAGTTCACGAGTCAAGGCAATTGAGGTTCAACGAAAGCTACAGTACTTGCGATAGACTGTATGATATCTTAGCGCTCGGAACGACAATTATGCCGCAGGTTCTCTCTCAAAGAGCTGAAATTCCCTGACCAGAAATTATTCCTTTCTCTTCTACAGTACTAGCTCATAAGTTTGCGCGCAACACCAAAATCATTAAATTGCCCACGCTATTAGAAATTAAATTACAAATCAACCACTAATGAAATCGCTCTAATTCTCTTCCTACAGAATGCTGAAAAGTAGATCTTTTATATGCCCAAACAACGAAACCCCTAGTGTTTTGTATGCCAGCCCTTTGCCTTTACCACTGCTGCAACCCGGCATGGCACTACTATCTGCTACCTGTTCGAATAGTTGATCCGGTAGAGCGTCCCAAGCCTCAATTAAACCATTTTCTAAGACCTTGATAGCCTGTTCTCCCTTTCCCATACCCTCCGGCTCTGGATGCATCTCTAGCACAAAGCTTTTTCAAGTGGTGCCAGATATGTTCAAATCAGGAGAGAATGGAGGCCAATCAATTACTGGTATATCCATATCAATGAACCATGACAAACTGCATTTGTTCTGAATTTTAAGGGAAAGGCTGTGGACGGAATACAACCCCCTTGGAGATGCTCATGTAAAAGATGACGAATGAGCAGAGACCGATTATACAGACTACAGTCTTCAGGCAGCCAGCTTTGTCGAAACTACGTCGTTGACGACCGGGGATGAGCTCCCCGACGTAAATGCCCACGGGCTAAAAGAAGGTCGCTGTTAACGCCAGGCTTCAGCATATACTCCTTGCTCATCCTGCAGCTCCCATTTCCGTTGCAGCTCTTGAATCGCGACAGTGAGTAGGGTGAGCAGAGTCGACAACTTTTACTGTTCTTAGAGAGATTCATTAAATAAGAAATTTTATATTGATGCCTAGAGTATGCATCATAGATGAGAGACGCATTCCCAAATATGTCATAGCTCAACGACAGTAGTTCCATGATTCTTCTATCCTTTTTCTACAGACATTTAATCATCTTGCCATACTTGCATATCTGTTAGCACTTTGATCACAAATCGTGTCACTGCTAAGTTAGATCGCCAACATCAAATATTTGCGTCTTTCTCGGAGGTATTTATCTGGAATCTATGGCGCAGTTGCGCGAAAAGGAACAAGTTGCAAGTAAGGGACCGGATTCGACTATAAATCTATAAATGTGGCAACAAGCCAGTGTAGTGACTGTGACTTTGCCTGGTCTTCACTTAAATCTGGCGCAATTGAAGGCCTTCTTAGGTGTAGCTAAGATACCTTAACAGCTTTGTCTGCTAATTAGAAAATGAATTCGAGATGCTCTGCAAGACAAGTGATACCTTAAGAAGTGTCACAATCCATATGAATATACCGGGCTATCAAATAAAATAGCTCCTTCGTCATGCTCTTCTAACAGCATTTGGTTTGGTATATTATTGACAATGTAGGTTGCTGGGAACTCAGTGTAGGTCGTTGGGAACTCAGTGAAGGCAGCATTCCTTGGACTATCACTTTGCAATTGTGGTATCCCTTGTGCAGTTTCATCTGCTCCCTATCGTCAATATATACAATGGAAATAAACATGTGGGGGGGATTCTAACCAATCATGAGATGATTCTGGTAATAACTCCACTCTTCAATTGCCACTGAGCCT
The DNA here is from genome assembly GCA_000827325.1 of Oidiodendron maius Zn. NCBI lineage: Eukaryota > Fungi > Ascomycota > Leotiomycetes > Myxotrichaceae > Oidiodendron > Oidiodendron maius. The sequence continues at coordinate 356,415 of KN832870.1, read as the reverse complement.
TCATCGGTAAGGGTGTTCGTGAATACAGGAGACCAGGAAGTAATATCATCATCTATTGATACTTGTTCGGTTACCTCTTGCATCGCCAGCTGCGAAAGATCGACGTATAATGCTAGTTGGTCAAGTAACTTGGATCGAATTCCATTGAGTTCAGGATAAGTCCAACCATAGGCAATGAAACCGTTAAGAATTAATTGTGTGGCCAACTTGTTCAACGATCGACCCTTTTCTATTACTTCTGGTCTGTATTGATTCAAATATTGAAGTAACAGTGAGATGTCTCCTTTGGTAAGTTTCCTCTCCCAACTAGATTGTTCTGGTTAAAATATGTAGTGATCAGGGGTCCGTGAACATACATGGTGTGCACGTGGCTTCCAACAAGGAGCAATAAGCCGGGCCCACTCTCCATTAATAGCTGCAAATAACCCCGACCTGCTTTGCGATCTGCCTTCAGAGCGGCTACGGTTGTAGATATACTTGCAGCTTGCGCAGCTAGAGCAGCAGTCATTCTTCCACGTCCACGAGACGTCCGAAATGACCTGAAATTCAGCAACTGTTCTAAGTCGTGTTCCAGAAAGATATGGCAGAGGCGGCTCGCGCAGTCGTAATCTTCGCGGCTACGTTGAATTCTTAGAAGACCATTGTATAATCGACGGAAGCGTGCAATAGGTCCTGTGCCAGAACCTAAAAAGATCTTTGATCTGGCACACCAGATATTCTTAAAACGTTCTGGATCTAAATTCATACCTTCCATGAAGCCCGAGACTGCACGGACCAGGTAGCTTGCACGACTGCATCTAGGTCCAAGCTGTCCTTGAAAGAAATTTTGGCTATCTAAAAACGCTCCAAACGAAGGAACAGAGGCCACAACTGACGTAGTTTGACTCACTGGTGTTATTGGTGCGACGCCATCTTCTGAAGAAGTAGATGGAGGTGTGGTCACTTCCAATGCAGGGACGAGTAGATCTGCCGACTCAGAGCTTGTTGGCGAAGATGTAGATGATTCTGATATACTCCATTGCAGAGGCGTTGACCGAGGAGTGGCTATTTTGCGCCCTGAAGCTAGATCAAGATCAGTGTCAACCGAACAAGTAGCAGGAAAAGCTTTTACGGTAGAAACTAAAGATTAAGAAATGAGTGATTCTTACTTCTCTCAATACGTCTAATTCGTCGAGCATCCTTTGGGTTTTGCTCACAAGCAGAAACGGATGAAGTCTCCTGCGTCGGGACTGGCGGCCCTGGAGAAGACAGCGGTAGAAGTAAAAGTTCACGCTCAATTTCTGTGCATCTGTCTATAAAAGCATAAAAACGTGAGAGCAATACCTGCTATGAAGTCAGTTATGATGATAAATCTGTTAGGCTTAGCATATATCTCGAACCGGTGAGCTGACAATACAGGATGGAGAGAGAGCGTCTATCGCTTGAACTATGAACGAGTTGTCGCATTGAAGATCCATTTGCAATAATGAGCAATGAAACTTGCATGTATTACTCTTTGGATTTACAATGCTGATGTCTATCGCTGACAACTCAATAATAAGAAAGGAATGGAGAACGTAAAGAAACTATATATACACTTCTGATCCTGAGTCCGCTACAAGTCAAATTGTGGTTAGTGGTAGTAAGAAATAATGGAATCATTAATGTAATCATCAATGCGAAACGGAGCCATATCCGATTTCTAGATAGAGCCCGACGTGGAGAATGCGGCAGGAACACGCGATAATATATTGCATTTAGGGCTGTTGTGGGATCGACTTGCCCGTGGGGTCCCCGGAGGAGGGGCCCCGCAATAAGCCTATGGAAGGAACACAGAATGTTCTTATGCCATGGCTTCACTAGGAAGCAAGGCGGCATAAATATTCGTACCATCTAGGTTAAAAGCGTGGCCTCGTATAATTTCGTATCACGCTCCGGGATTTTCCGGATATCTTGTTCGGGAAGTCTGCCCAGGTCCGAAATCAAGGTGAAACTTGGCGCATTGAACAACTAGGGATTAAAGAGAGCGTAAGAACGTCCTACTTATACTGGATACTGAACGCCCTCTGAAGCCACACTACGTTACATATTATACCCTCCATTAAGTCACGTAATAGGCTTTAAGGGAGAGATCACGCCTGCCTTTCTAGGACTGAGGCTAAAAAGTTCTATAGGTATGTCTGTCTCAGTGTGTTTTAAATGACCATAGTAGTGCATTTGTGGCAGTAATTGCTCGGTTCAATTCATTGTCTCTCACAACCTCCGATTTACAGGCAACAAGAGACAGAATCATTATTACCTTCAGCATAAATAACGCAAAATCAAATTTCTATTGACTATTACTCCACGGCCTGGCAGCACCAGCAATGGAGGTCTCACTAATGGAGCGCTAGTTAAGATAGCGTAAAGTTCTAGAACACTAAGGAAAAAAGAAAAGTTGCACTTAAGGAAGCTAAGTGCCGTATATGCAGCTAGATGGCCTTCAGGCTATCCCCTCGTATGGTACGAGCTGCCCACTCTAGCAGCGGTATAGTAATACACTATTTCCATAGTGCTGAGTATCGCTAAAGTCCATGTACTACAGTGCTTACAGCCCTTAAAGTCTCTATCATTTTAGCGAGCAAAGAAAAACTTTAGCGTACCCTTGCTAGCGTGGGCAGCTCGTACCAGACGAGGGGATGGCATTCTGATTTAGATTACTCTAGGATTAATGCCTTAACACGGCAGTGATATAGCACTATAAGCCGATCATCTCCAGCGAATACTATATGTAGCGCAGAATCGCAGGTGTCTTCAGGGGGCCTGTGCGCTGAGCATATGCTGGTAACCAAGGCGATGGTACGCCACAGCACGTAACGGCGTACCAATGTCCGAAATGTCAAAGGAGAGCGGAACGATGAACGAGTCAGTAGGGGTAGTGCGGTCGGCGCAGTTGCCCTAAGCCAACACGTCACGACAAGCTTTGTAGGTTAATTTATTGGAGACAAAATTGATTGACCCCTCATAGTGGCTGGGCGTAGTAAGCTGCGGGGACGGACTCTGGACGGACTCCGAGAGCCGATTCCTATAATCTAATTTGTGGGGGGGGGTTATTTATTTTGAATCGGGCAGGTCGTCGGTCGAAATCAGCTAGCGCATTATTAAATGGATGAATACCATCCTGCAGCTCTACCCTTTCAGCCATGCACGCCCGGGAGCCCGGATGCGAGAATCTCGACCAAGCATTCCAGGGGTCCACTAGCTTGGCCGGGTCTCGAATCTAGAACTTCTACAGCGTAGTAGTTTAGGAATAGCGTATGGAGGGGTCGGGTTGCGGGGGAGGGGCGGCGGTTACAAATGTTATGCACTGACCGCGTGTTATGCACGTGGCTTTATAACCTCTGCCTGCTGCAGTATCTGACGCTTAGTGTCATTGACCCCCGGTGTGTCTCTAGTTACTCAGGCTACTTGCAGATTTATTAGGAATTGGGGATATCTTTGAAGAGCGATATCTGTTCTTAGAACTTGTGCAGAGGCTTATACATGTGCAATTTTTGATCGGACTTCTACCTACAATAGCGGTAGCCAACATATTATAACCCCCTAACTGAATTTCTGATTATACTTTCTCTGCGATGGTGGCAGGTATTGTAACGATCGTATTAGGGAAAGAAACAACTCGGATTTCTCGCGTATCGTCTTGGCAAATCGATCACACTGGACAAAGAACGGCGTTCTAGTCATGCTAGCGCTTGAGGCGTTCGCTGTGAGACTCGTGAATTCAAGCGGCTGAAGTTTCGCGCTTGACAGGCTGATAGAGTGTGTTAGTTGATATGCTTGATGGCATCGTAGTGCTTAGGATGCGATAAAGAGATGTGAAGTAATGCTGACCCTCTTCTGGAGGTTGAGCTATCGTAAGAGGCCATCTGGACCAGCTGAGGTTTCCCAGCAAATACGATCGATACCAATTTGACAGTGCCTTCATGTCTGCATTGGCTTGGCTCTCTAGAAGATATGGAGCAATCGCTCTCATCCTCGACAATGGGTGCATCGAGTTCAGAGGCATTTTCTGGTATTTCATCCTCGTCTAGTATATGTGACGCCATAAGGCTGAACCCAAAGAGTTGGTGGCTCACTGAGTTTCTCCCACAGAAAGAGGGGATGTTCCTCTCTAAGATGAAGTTTTGGTAAGCTTTTGGAATTGCGACTCCTTATGTCTATGTATCAGCTATATGGGCTCAATTTTACGTCATCAGGTTTTCCATCTTCCACGTCAGAGACCATACGGTCTAACAAATAGCCTTCTTATCGTTACATTCCACTACCAGATACAATCCCAAATAGGATAGAGGATGTGGTTATCTTCATGGAGTTGATACTCGCATTGCCGGACAAATGAATGCATTGTTTAAATCTCGCAATGTAATTGGTAGAAACACCGTGGCGCTTGTATAAGTAGTCTCAGATAGTGAGTAAGCTTGAAAAGAAATATGATAGATCCATAATTTGGTGGGACTTGTCATGGACAATCTGATGGCCCAAAGGCCCCTGGCGATTCCCTTCAACCTAAACACAAATGCGGAGCCTAAGCAATTGTAAATATTCGAAATTTATACTCTTTATGCTTAACTTGAATCACTCAACTAGCTAGATAGCTAATAGATAGAATATCGTAATCACTGCTGGTTTGACGTTGTATCTTGTGAGCTCGGAACGTCTCCTGGCGAGGTGGCGTCAATCTTAGCCTGGCGAGGGAAGGTTTTAAAGGGCATTTTGCTATTTTCGAAGACCGATGCAAATGGTAACAGTGACCAAGATTCAAAGACTACTACTTGGCAGCAATCTTGTTTTTTTCCCCCAATATCCTCTTCTTTCTTTTCTGGTTTTATGCCGTTGAGAGGCCAACAAACAGTATCGAGTGCCCAAGGGAATAGATTGAAGAAGTATTTTCGTGTCGTCATGGTTATTTTCATATGGCGGCTTAGGCACCTAAATATTTTATTGAGAGTTCATGAAACTTGATTAATTGCATGATGGCTAAGCCTGATTAGAGTTGGTAGTCAGCTGAATTTGATGTAGCAATGGATACTACACTCGAAGAAAGCGGACCTGCTGCAGCCTATCTACGCTCAACTCCCGGCAGAAATTTGGGCTGCTCATGCCTTTGCACCTCCTCGGTATGGCTATATTACCTCAAATATAGCTGAGAGATTTAACGGAACGTGGAATCACCTTTAGCACTTATCGCCTATGCGAAGACATAGTCATAGAGAACATAGGAGATAAGAAGCAAAGTACAGTTTTCTGAATATTGAAATTAATTCTTGCATTTATGTACCGGAGACATATTACAAAATTGGGAAGGGAGCTTTGCATTTACTAGTAAAGTAGAGGTCTACGAAGTCAGTAATCTTGAAAACTTACTTTCTTACGCCAGTGATGTCGATCAAATATTCTGTTACGGGGTAATTAGTCGTTAAGGTTATTGCATCAATATATATCACAAACCTGTCATATCTATGTAACTTTTAGCCCGTTAAAAATTAATTTGAAGAGCAAAATGACCCGCCAAATCCATAGGTCATGATACCCGGTGTATGGCGTAGCTTCACCTACAGATGCCTGGCCAAGGAATCGTGGCTCCAAGTATTAAGCAGATTGTAAGTTGATACACCAGTTCAGACTTTCTATAATAGATTTGATATGAAGTAGAAAGCTTCATACCTTATCCCTAAGAACCTCCTTATACATGGGATATGTCGATCACAAGTGTAGATAGATCTAATCTCTTTAGAACATAATGCTTCTTAGCACATGTTTTCTAGCTAGTTGCAAATGAGGCAAATATGTCTATCTTACGGCTCAATTAGAGCGAGCGGCATTGATCTAGTCCTTACGTGGTTTAGATGGCACTCTCCTCTTTCTACGGGTCTCAAATATCCGGTAATGCCGAATCGGGGACGAAGTCGTGCAGTATAGTACCGTACAAAAATGATAATGAGGATGTGAGAAAGCTATATCAGCCGAGTTTGGAAAGTGGATGCAATGATCTACAAACAGTAAGAAGACGATATATTATTTCGGGCCGAATACCGAGTCAGGAATATGGAGTTTAGGCTAATCGATATTCTAGCGTCTTCTAAACCGGCCGATACCACTAGCAGAGTGCAATGCCTGGCACTGTGAAAGGCAACAAATATCCGCCACTCTTACAGGCTGATCTCGTGGACGGTTATCGCATAGCTTTTGAAGTGCCGCAAATGTCTCAGAATGAGTGCCTGAGCCTTGCACACCGGATGACGGCAGTCGAATGCCTTCTCTGGATCGACCTTCAAGTGAGCCCACTCGGCGTGATCACGCATCTTGGAAACGCGGGAATATGAGCTCATCCGCCCCTCGCTGATACGGAACTATCAAGGGACAGTTTCTTTATCCAGCTCTCCTTTATCTTCACAGCTTAGGATTTCTTATTTGATAGTACAAAAAATACACGTTAGATAGGCTAAAATGGATCATTAGTAGAGAAATCAAAGGCTTCTTGAGGAAATAAATTTAGATGATGATAATGAATGCATCATATTGACTATATCAGTGGGTGCTACAAGAACCTGGATTATCAGGACGGCCACCTACAACCCTCCTTCCCCTCGAGCTATCATAGACAGTATGCAGTTTATCGTCTTCGGTTTGTCGCTGCGGTAACGGCATTACAGACGGTTGGCGTCTGAGGAGGGTGAACTTTTATACCAACAGCTAATGCAGCTGCTGCCTGGACCTCACCTTCTTCGGAAATGGCGCCCGCGCCTCGAGGGGGAGGACATCTGGAGGCAGAACAGTTAACATGAGTAAATCTCCGATATACAGCTAGATCAGATAGACATACCTCGCACCGTTGATCGCATCCAGGTTTTTCTGGAGGTTACCCGGATTGGAGATAGTATCGTTAATGGCTGGGCCGATTATATTGAACTGTCCTACTAACGCCTCAGCGGCGGCCTGGCCACACGCGTCCAGCTTGACATCATTCTGTAGAATAGTATTTGAGGCGCCCTCGTTCTGGGCAGCTATGAAGGCCGTGGCAGCCATAGAGCTGATTAATGTCGAATTAGTGACGTTGCCGACGGTGTCAACGAAGTTGTTGACACTTTTAATGTCGTGCAACCATTTATTGATTTGGGCAGAGACATTGGCCTTCACCTGCGCAGATGGTACTTCGTGCAACACCATAGGGTTGGCCAAAGTGGAGGCTGCCAGACAGAAAGTGATAGGGAGAATCGTAGAGAACTGCATAATTGCCGTAGGTAGAAATTGTATGAGATGGGTTTAGTATGCAAAATGATGGCGGTTGGTGGTATTCGGAGTGGAATGACCTTTAAAAGCGATTGTCCTTGAATCTAATGAACTCGAGAAAGAATGTTCCTTGGTGTAGCGTATTGAAATAAATTGGATTAAATCAGAACTTGCTAAGGAATGATAAATAACAGAAGAACGGGCACTTTATATACTCACGATCTCTAGACTGCAGCACTTTAGGCCACTATCAAACTATCAAACTTGATGTTGCTTTTAACCTCATCTGAAGCCAATTCGTTACATTTGTGAAACACTACCTTATAAAACTCTCAAATGCTAGCCCCTTTTTATTGCAGATTTTCTGCCTCTACTCTCCGCCTCTCATGTGGCGGAGGGAATTCAAGATGTTCGTGAATGGTCGAGTTAGGTCTCTTCCGTAGTTTGTCTTGCACCAGATCTTTGCGGGTACTTATTTTTGAACTTAAGAGTATGTGCAGTGGTGCTTTTTATGTTCAATGAAGTGTTCAGGGCGACGGGGTTGAATGATAGAGGTATGTCCATCTCTCCTGCCGAATTGTGTACAGCCGAGTCTGACACCCCATACAAGGATGTTCAAAATCGCAATATACTTAACCCCTGGAAAATATATGGCACACGAGAACGAGTACGAGAATAAAAATCTGCCCTCTACCCTCTTTTCACACTGCGCCCTACCTTACTAGCCTCGAACTTTATTTGTGTCCAAGCGTACATGTGGTTCAACCAATCAATTAGTCCAACATGGGTTCACTCTACTCCATATTGATCCCCTCTTTTCATACTGCATCCAAACGCTACTCGTTCTAAGAAGCGCGACTGCCTAACCAGGGTAGAGCCAAAAAGTGACCTCTTCATGTATTGGAGGGGGGCACATAACCATGCAGCCTGCACATAGAATCGCTGCCCTTACAGTAGAGACGCATACTCAGATAAGTACCCTATCCCAAGCTGGATTACAACCTAGTAATATCCTCACAAACTACCCTGACTCAGAACCTCTAGGACGACTAGCCTTTATCCACCCTACCTCCCTTCACCGTTGGAAGTAACTTCCTAATTTCCTACTTCTTGACTATACATACAAAGCCAGCCGATTTGGCCTGTCCTTACTGGATATTTCTGCTACCGTATCTACTAGCATATAAGCCCCCCCCATGTGGCCCGTGTGAGACAAATGACCCTCTCTAGGGGGTGTCTTATAGAAAAAGGAAAAAGGATTTACTATGGCAGATGGTCTGTGCGCCATACAAATTTTGCAGCGGCATTCCACTGAGGGGGGTCTTATATGCTAGTAGATACGGTAGCCGCAATTAGGTGATACAGGTCGGACTAGCCTTCAAACGGCAGGAGAGGAGGCTGACTATACTTAGCCTATCGAGTACTTTTGAAACATTATGGCTAACACATAATTCAAGAGCCTTTTTTGATTGATTACGAACTAAGAACTTGCTTTATTTCGTGCTTCACAGACACAGTTTCCAGCCTCTCGGAATTTTCTATGGCAGTAGCACGTTAATATAAATGTATTGGCTAATAACGAAGATACTTTCTAAGGTTGATTCAACTTAATGGTAGGCCTCAACGGCATCCAGGATTTCAGGAGTTCTTAAGAAGTTAGAACTTGCTTCTCTATATAAGTGGCTTCCAGTCCATAGTTTCTGGTTCTTTAAGCTTGAGTCCTTTTACCAGACGGATACCTATAAGTCTAAGACTCAAAGTAATCGAACTCTTACTCCCTCTATTCTACTGCGCGAGACCTATTGCGATCCCTCCTACTGACCTCATATTATACTAATCTGGGGAGATAATCTCCTTGTTAGATTAATCGATATCGTCACTTCGGAGCCACTGCCACCTATATATAGAAGAGCAAGCCATTGGAGGCAGCACGAATACTGTGTGTGCCTTTTGGTCAGTCCACGCAGTGGGGAAATGCTATTCTATCAGTTACTATTTGCGTTGCCAGGCTTTACACATGAGCCGCCTACCTCTTCCAAAGCTTAAATCGGCAGCTGAAATGAAGTAAATGACATTTAACTCTCACGTACCAGTTATATATCCCTTATATGTAACGTTAGTCAGGGGTACATAAAATTATTGGTACCTCCTCCGCACATGGAGAGTCTTCTCTAGGTTCTATCGGGAGAGTATTCCGTGATTTCCCGAGTTTGATGATCTGGGAACGTTAGCTATGCATCTTGTGAACGACGACATGAGGCATTTAAATCCGCCACACAGACCCAATAAGAGAAGCCTGCATTGATGCCGTACCTTCCGTGTCCTTCAGATAGCCCTCGACTCTTCCAGCAGGCATCAAAGCATCCGGTAATGCCGAGTCGGGGTACGAAGGGGTTTGTGAGTACATGGTCTGTGCTAACTACAAGCATCATCTCTGTCACAGGGGTCAGATGGGAACCTCCTCGGGCTACTTATTTCCAGGCCACGATCAGTTGCGTATTATACTGGCAACATTTCAGGTTCTTCAGGGCCATAATACAGGTCTGTTGGTAACCAGGCTGCAACTGATGAGCTCGGTATTAATAATTATCTTCTTTCTTGTGTGGACCCCGCAACTCTTTCCGACGTTTTTGCCGCCTTCTGCAGCTGGACTGCTCCCTCGATGACCAGCCTCTCTATTACCCTCTCAACTAATGGCGGCGCGACATTGACAGAAGGGGTTGGGTTTGTATCTCCTGCAACGTTGAATGCTTGTGTCATCCTAGTGGCCTATGAAAGCACCGACCTAATAACCTCTACCAGCTGTATCAATTCTACAAATTCAACATCATTGCCAACATGCACGATTTCGATAATATCGCCGACAGGCCCGTCTATACCATCTTTATCAATAGGAGCGCCTTCAACACCATCGCCAACAGCATCAACATCGCAGGCATCCACAAGATTAAACTCAACAGCAGCAATTTTAATTGCCGTCGTGATTCCGGTGATTGCTCTCGTAATACTGGTGGCAGCATACATGTTGTGGAGAAGACGACGTCAGCAAAGGGAGCCACGGCGGAGTTTCGAAAGTAGTGTATCATTGGATCAGTTTGGATGAACTCTGTCACGGTGGCGAAGAGAACAGGCCACTTCCCACAATCTACGGAGTGTGCGGAAGAATTGGATCGTGAGGAATTGTTGAATTTCGATTCATTTCGCCCGAGCAGCTCCAAAACGCAGGAAGAGCTGGTGTCCGCAGTAAAGGAATTGGGAAGGTCGAATCTGGAATTTGAAGATGGGTTCAAAGACTGTGCAGATACGCATTGTGGGCGTGTGATGGGAGAACTCGTTCTGTAGGGGTCGCGCGAGGAGTTGACTCTGAGCATACGATGTACTAGAACATGGTTGCATTTAGGGTGGAGGTCAATTGTAATCGAGTTAAAGCTGCTATCCGGGACGCCTTCCCCGTTGAGACCAGAAGGATGTCTATGGTGATGAAAAACCCCGTATATATGCTCTCTCTTGCTGGCTACCTGGCTCAAAAAGGTCAACATGGCCTGTATCAATTCGAATAAGCCCTGAATGCCCTCTCTCGAACTGATTTGGCCATATGGGAGAAGGTTGTTCCGGCTGGATTAGTCCTGTGTCGATCATATAAATGCATTCAGAAGAAGACCGATTAAGGCACGTGGATCTGAATTAGGGCCTCAAATTGCTAAAGATTCACGTCGAGTTGAGGTTGCGTTATTGCGTGCTATAGCTCCTAGGTCTCTACGAGGGTGGCCTCTACCCTAACAGGAAGAGGGGATAGAATTGGTAAAGGAAGTGGGATTGTTCGGTCAGATTCTGTCACCATGAGGATCACAGCGTCCTAGTAGCCGAGGGCAGGAGACTCAGGAGCCGGTCCATAGCCCTATCCACGCCCAGGATGAGGGCAGTGGCAATGTGCAATAGCGCGTCAGTCTCGGGCAGTCTAGATCCCATAGTATTAGTCCGAGTTGCCTCTAAGTCAAGGTAGGCAGGCAGGGCAGGAAAAGGGGAGGAGGGAGGGAAATGGGACCTTACCAAGTGACCTACGCACCTTGGATACTACTGAGGGCCGTCACAGCAAAGAGTCTTCATACATCACCAATAACTGAGTAGCTAGCACGATAACTCCATACAAAAGGGTCCTGCCTTGAGGGCAGCGGGGGTCGGAAAAGGCGTAGTTTATACATGCGAACGCGGCGGATCTGAGGCCGGCGACGCCAATAACGTCAGAGAATCGCTCAGAGCCGCCTTCACAACCAACTCAATTAGCCTCATCAACAAAGTCTTTCTCGTGTGCAATGCTGCATATGGCATGCAAATGTCAATTGAGACCCTCCGTGACTCCCAGAACGATATAGAACATTTATAAATTAGTCTAGAAAATACGCTTATCACCAAAAGCGATGGAGACGCCACGATTGTATGCCTAATAGCTAAAAACGATAACGCCCTAGAAATTATCCAGTCAGGAGGAGCTTCATGCCACACACCCGAACACCCAGACGTTAGGCCCTAGGTATTCTTCCGAACTTCCTCCAACAGCTCGGACTCAAGCTCGAAATGAATAAAGAGTGGTGGAACTAGGAGCCTCAACGTATGGGTTATGTCGTCTCGAGCATCAAGGGCAAGACACACGACTAAGTCAGCTACAAGAACGGGCGTTTTTCGGTCCGATAATGTCAACGCTATCAATGAAATCCTCAAATCAGCCTTTGGTGATATTAATTACACTGTTTTTAAAGCAGGCGAGTATCCGCTGCTCCCATTCAAGGGCCACGAGTTCTTGCGCTTCAGCTCAAAGATTTCGGGCCAGCACGTCAAAGAAGTACAGAGATACATTGACAATATCCCCTGACTACAAAACATTATTTTGGCTCTCGAGTTCGGGTTTGGAACGAGGGTGCCGATAAGCAGGGATTTTGCAACTGGAAAGATGGCAATGATTCCTTCAAATCCTATAAGCAGCCTGACGAGCTGGAAATTCCAACTTTAATTGCTCAATTTGTATTCGTAACTGACCCTATAAGCGAATTAAGCCTCGCACGCTTCAGCATTCAGTCAGTGCCAGGTAAGAGCAAAGAACTCGTTACAGGGTTCAATTTTAGTAAAGGCATACAGATACTTTCCGAGAAGCCCCTCTTCACCATGCGAAACTTGGCTCTAATAAGTCTAATGGAAAGCAATATTGTAGCGAAGATGAAAGGGCTATCGAGGACCGAGTAAAGGCGGCTCCTCTCTCTTTATAACAACTTCCCTGGCAAGTACCCCTTTAGTGGTATTGTGAAAACCGACACTCTGCCTTATGACCCAGACTCTGAGATTGGGGGTGTCTACCTACTATTTGCCTCATCAACCACGATTATCCCCCTAATGATTACAATAGCTGGAACAGTGATACCAAGAGCGAAACTATGCACCCAATCACTGTCATCAAAGCAAGTGAAGAAATCACTATCTCCTACAACAAGGGCGACCCACCTGACAGGGCGGCGCAGCTCTCTGAACGAAGCGTTCGGCTTTGACTGCACCTGCAGCGTCTGCACTCTTCCACCAGCCGACCTTCAAGCGAGCGACACTCGACACTGGCAGATACAATCCCTCGACAAGGCCATTAGGAATCCTGAGCGAGTGATGAACTGGCTAGAAATGAGTCTGGCAAACTGCAACTTTCTGCTCTAGGTTCTCAAGGAGGACTACAAGAACGGTGCTGGTGTATTGCTTGCCTGACTCTACTACGACACCTTCCAGTTTTGTATCAGTCGTGACGATCAGGCTCGAGCGAGCGTCTTTGTGGAGAGGTGATATAAGTCCCGAGTAACGTGCGAAGAGGAGGACACCTCGGAGACGGGAAGAATCAAGAACTTGATGGAACATCCAGCAGAATATAAAACTTTCGGACCTTCTAAGAGATGGAGGACTGCAAAAGGATTGGTATCTGAGGGGCTAGATATTAGTGAGTTTGAGAAGTGGCTGTGGAGGTAATCGAAGCCTAAAGAAAATTAAAACTAAACTGACCGAAAATCACACCACCAGAATAATACTCTTCTATCCCTAGCGATCTAATCTCCGGCTCCGCCCCTTTATACTTCTTAACTTCGTGATCTCTACCCGAGAACTTGGGTTATTGGTTTACATTTAGCCATCCTAGACCCTGCCCCGGCTGGTGCCTCAAGTCAAGGCTAGTCTTACAATGTCAAGATCGAGCATATGCTCTTGATGGGATCTCTCAGTGCAAGACTCTCCTCGTAGGCAATGCTCCATTGAGAGCTCGTAGCCGAGAGAATCCCATTATTTAAAACTCTTCACGAAGAGATCCTATCGAAAAGGTCTCTCTACCAAGAAAACCTCTCCATCGAGAGCACAATTCTCCCGGAAGAGATCGCGGCTAAGCAAACAGGCCATAAGGTGCTCTTTTATAGCTAGTCAATACAAAATCTAACACGCTAAGGTACTCATATATCACCTTCATTCTGCCATGTATTATATTCGATGTTGTAGAGCGGGAAACGATCGCTTTGTCATTGATGTCGAGGCTATCGCGAGGTGAGCAAGCCGCTCGGTACCATAGCAGAGGATATGCCATGATATGATGATTAGAATAGGATTAGTTATTTATGAGCTAAATAGTCTTGCATTCATTCGCTGACATCTCGAGGACCTGTCAGAGGGCTCAAACCGCCTGCTGAAGCGGAGGGCGCATTGACTCAGAACCCTTAGCCAACTTTATACCTGCAACCTGCCATTTGCCGCTGTACCCGGTATCCGGCCATTGTCTCTTCGTTTGCCGAGGCCACCACATCCAAAGCGCTAACAGAATTGCAGTTATAGGCAATGTTATTGCCCAAAAGATCCAGAATGCAGGGCTGACTACGAAATGTGGGACCCCATTACTGTCCACGCTGAGATTGAAAAATTGGCTGCCGAACATCGCTGCAACCGTGCCTGCAGGAAGGAATACAAATGTCATGAAAGTAATGGTTTTCGTAGACGACGAGTCTTCTTGCGTTACGAGGTTGAACGAAAGGTTAATCACATTGGCCATACGTTTCTCGAGACTGACGAGACGGAGCTTCGTGGACTGGAAAAGAGTTTCACAGTGGTCCAGCGAGTCTTGAGTCGGGAGTCTCATCGTCAACGGTGCCTTTGATCGCTCGACTTCCCGAATCAGTCCCTGCAAAGTGAAGAGTGCTGCGTCGGCGCCTTCACAAAGATACGTTATGTGTTTCGAGACATTGTGCAAGCCGACAAAATCAATTCTGTCAGCTGTAGACCTTGGTTCGGCTGCACGATTGAGTATTTTCTGTGAATTGCAAAATTCAGTTAGAACTTATCGCTGGTGACGATGTATTCTAAAGGATCGCGGAATTAGACCTACAGTTTCCATATTGCCAAAGACCTCGCCAAGTTTCCATGCGATGGAGTCCAACTGAAGATACAGCTCATCAAATATGATATAAAATAAGATGAATGGATCTTGCAATACTTCATCCCTGGCTAGATTCAGCGTCAGATTCTTGAATCGCCGTTCGATTTCCAGCGGAGCGCCAAAGCATATCAAGGTCACAGTTGTTTTGGTATCCGGTCCTCGTTGTAAATTCAAGAAAAACCCAGAGCGGAGCCAGCTAAAATCGGCTTGACTTAGCTCCTTGGCATTCTGTTTGACATTCTTTAATGGCGTCAGCGGTTTGAAAGCATCAAGCAAGTTCTTTGAGTCAAGGAACATTCATGAACTGCAAACCATGTTTCCGAATGAAACAATATGTACCATCTAATTTTCCGACTTGATATGGGATACTTACAGGATTCTTGATTTTGGGTTGCCAATTCTTATCCTTCTCAATATTGATGTTTTTGCAGAGGGAGTGGAACCAGGAACCTTTTCATAAATGAGCATGCTTCTGGCGGGAATTGGTAACACCCTCATAAACCTTTGTCAAACGAAATGTTGGGATTCATTAGTATCCCGTTAGAAATCAATAACGTAGATAGACCATTTTGACATTCTACAGTCTCGTTCACGACTTATTAGATTCAACAACCCAGCTTGTCGATAAGTATGATGGACAACGAGGAATAGTACAGTACTAAACTTTAAAGACCCCTTTTGACTTACAGTAGTTAATTAGATTTCCATCGCTCTCTTTACGGCTACCAAATGAATGTGTGACTGACTGAAGACGCTCGGAGAGAAAACCCGTTGGGAATCGGTACTGTTTGAATAGCTCCAGATGACCCTTTGCATTGTCCAACGGTGCGGAAATGATTCGAAGCTGGCACATAGGTCTTCTTTTAAGCTCAGCAACACCCTTGACCTTGATCCACTCTCCAGAGGGAAGCCCTAGACTAGTTACGTGCTGCAAAAAGGAGGTTCGTTGGAAAATACCTGATTCCCACTCCAAAACTTTTAAATCCAAATCTTCCCCCCTTAGAGGCATGCCAGCATTGTGTCCGTACACGGTATACCGAGTTTCATCTTCTCTCAAAGGATACATTGCCTAAAAATTCTGTTGTTGCATAGTATGCACTATTAGAGAGTCGGCCAGGGGTTTGAGCCGGATCCAGATGTCTGCAATGGAATGTATGGGGGTTTTCTGATGGGCACATTAAATGAGCATTGTGGCAAGTCCAGCTGAGATTTCTTGAACGATGGCGGCTACGGCACATCCCGGTGTGCGCCGAGGCTTTTGTGCATATTGTCTAATAATATCGCACCACGATTCGTCTCCCAGCGAGGGGCTGATACACAGCGTTTCCAACGCCGCCAATATTCCCAAAGGCTTAAGCCCTCATACCAATGTGTTCATAAATCTCGTCAGTGACATTCTTCACCTTCAGCCTCGCCCTTTTCTTTTTGTCCTGTTATCCAATAACTCAGTGCGTTTAGTTCCCGTGCCGCGAATGCATATTTTGCCAATCCTCTCATGGGATTCAAGGCACACATACCACGCCTGGAAATGTTACGCCTGGAACGCCCACGCTTGAAAAGCTGCCGCCATTTTGAAGGAATTACCCGTGATTTCGTACATCTATTCTCTATCTCCCGGTGCTTTCAAATAATCCACGGAGGCTTTTCAAAATCCAGCACCAGTAAGCTATTTAATTTCTATATACTTGAAAAGAGAGTGCGCTTCCGAATCTAGTCTTTATCCATTTATTAAGTCGACTTGCTGCAGAAAGGGCTCTTTTATGGATTTTTTAAGCTCCAAATATAGATGTAAAATAGGGCAGGAAAGAAGACAGGAGTATCTGCCAAGCCATGAAACTCAGGCCATGCTTCTCGAGGAGACCAACCCATGATTTATGGCTGTCACCTGAACGGCCGAGAATTGAAATATTGAGCGCCATTTTCTCCCTCCCAATAGAAGGCCTGTTATTCCCGGAATTGGCGCGCAGGTGAGAACTCAGCTCTTGAAGTGGCAGCAGTGTAGGAACTTCATTGGTGGATGATAACAGCCTCGTCAGCAGATGCTTCTTTGCCTCTCTCTGAGGGATTCTGAGGCTCCGCCGCTATCTAGGAAGCAACCTCAGCGGCATTTAAACCGCAATACAATCCCATTGACTTTTTATTCGTTTTGATTTGGCAGATCGTACCGCTAAGCTTCGACCTGCAAACATCCGCATTGTCTCTGCCATAGAAACTTCGACAATATGGTATGACGTAAAGACTCTAATTATTACGACAACTGTTAATCGGAACCTTAGGCTAGCCAAATGAAACAACATGGTGGAGGATATATTCCCGGCGCAAACACGCCACATACTGTAGGTTCTTCTCGCTACAAGTTAAAGAAACCGATATCACCGCTTCTACATACGTCCGACACACCGCTGACAGAATCAAGGATTCGCAGGCTCATGGCGACGGTTACTTGCCTGGGCAGCAGTCTCCTCAGCCTATCCACACATCTGGGTCCCACCCTCCACAGCAACAAGTAAAAAATCAGCCTCTGCAGCCTCCCCAGACGCCAGTATGTAGAAACCAAATGAAATGGAATCATAGAGCTGATAATGCAAATTAGGTATATCAGCCTCAAGGAATCGCATCTGGTATATCTCCGCTTGCATCCTAGCCAGGTTCCGTGGTACGATTTCTGAAGAGCTGCTGTCTCGGTCAGCGATAACTGAGTGATGGAACAGAAACCAAATTCTGCGGCCTACATTCCTGCAGTAGAAGTTGATGAGTACAATGATACTTCTGTTGTACGTAGCTTTACCAAGCGAATTAAGCATTCTCTAAGACCAATTTACTGGCTAGGCAAAGAGGTCCATCCACTTGAAAGGATCTCTACACTTTTTCGATCCAGAAACTCGTTTTAGGTTCAAGAAGCCGCACTTGTACCAACTTCCAACCTTCAAGTACGATTCTACTAAAACTTATAGACATCGGGATGCCATGGATCGAGTACTCACTGTCTCAATTGACGATCGATACCTCAACCCTGTGGACGGCCGTTTAGAGGAACTGCATGTCCAGGCTACGGACCAACTTTACGATAGTCAAGGGAAAATGACCTGGCGCCGTACCTTTATCCGCAATGTTGCTCCTCTGAATGTGCGAATTGCGACTTGGCCTATTGACTTCTCTGTTGATCCTCAGAGCTGGAAGGACTGGGGAATTATTTTACTGAAATTCATCCCGTCCTCTTTTGCTCTGACATTTTTGGTACGTTAGCCTCAGATCTGTAGCTTGGGTGAATGGTTCTTGGCTAGTTCTTAACCATCAAAATCATTTCAATTATTAAGAGGGGTTCGCATTTCTGGATCCTTCCACCCTTTTTGGGCTCCTATTTTTTCAATCATTGAGTTGTTTTTAGAGACTGAGGCCGTCCTTGGTTATGTATATTCATATCCATCACTGGCATATCAGCTGACAAAAGCGAGCAGTCATTGGGAACAGATTCCATGCCTAGAGCCGACGGTAAATATCCACCCCTCCTATACAAATTCCACGGGTACGCAAAGACAGCGCGGAACCAAATCGAAAATGCCCCAAAAAGGCACCCGTCTAAAGAAATTAGTCCTGCTAGCCTGATAACTCGACGGCTTCTCAATCCGCGATATCTGTGTTTTCTCAAAAGCCCAGAAGAGAGCAAACTGCAAGGCGTGATTCCAATGTTAGTAACGACATGGCGAACGCAACACGAATCAGACAATATCCTGAACTATGTCTTTGTTGCATACTCAGCTGAGCAGTTCAATCACGACTCGACAGAGGACATGGAAGCTCTCCATCAGATCGCTGAGAGGGCAGCCAGAGACGCACAACTTCCCGCTTATTGGATCGCATGCAGCTGCATGCCGGATGCGAGCGAGCTAGAAGAAGATGTATGAGCATATATCGAAGACAGTCCCCAGAATTCACTAATATCTTGTTAGGTATACCGCATCAGCGACATTATGCGCGGCGCTAAAGCTATGGTGATTGCTGTCGGAGCTCCATCAAAAACCACCTACGCCACGACCACCAAAAAACTTCTACAACAGTGGGGAGAGCGCATGTGGACCTTCCCCGAAGTCCTCCTCAGTCAGAGCAATGAGGTCAGAGTGTATCTTCGTAACGGACAACTCGAAACGCCGCTCGTCATTCCAAAAGGTCAATTTGCCGGCCAAGTGTGGGCAGATGCAACTGTCAGCAGGCAACTGGTTGATCACTACCAAGGCTCCCTTGGACTCAGTCGCCTTGAGTTAGTGACCTTGGCTCTTGAATGCCTCCAATCTCGAAAGACTACCCAGTACCTGCCAGGCGATCACTCATATGTACTTATGGGTTTACTGAGGTTGCGCCCGAAGATTGACCGCACTGATACTGGTTTCCAAGCTTTTGCGAGGCAAGTAATTCGCTCGCCATATCCTTCCTCTACTTTGGCGATAGAAGAATGTATAATGTTCTAGTCAGTGCTAACATCTCGTCAGGCTCTCTCTTATGAACGACAGCGATTTGCTACTCGAACGCGTGATATGCACCCTGCCCAAGGACCTATGCCATGAGTGGCATGAAATGGGTGATGTGTATGGATGTAGCCTCTGGGACATCTATCCCACCTGTCAAGTAGCAGGCGTTGGTGAAGATGATACGATAATCATTGATGGAGCCTACGGCACCAGCATCCAGTGGGATTCATTCCAACAAATTTGGAGCACCAGAAACTTGTCATGGAGACGGTGGCTATCATGGAAGCTACTCCACTTCGCATCGACATTCGTGCTTCTCGGCTTCATCCTCATTGGGGTAGGGGCGCAAGAAAACACTCCAGCGACATCGGATTACTATTACTCTGGTGGCTCCACCGGCGCTGGAAATCCTCTCATTGCTATTGGCGTTATCCTGCTTCTGATGGGGTTCCCAGCATGGCTCATGGCTCCGCGGCTCTTACAAATCGTACTCGGTGGGAAGTTTCGGAATACCCAAGCCGTGGTGTTTGGGCTCGAAGGCTACATCAACCTGGCAACGATCGAGAGATGTATCTTTGGGGGCAATTTCAATCGTCTACGTTGGTCTACTAATGGATCACCTCTTTCGAGACATCAGAAGAATAGCTTCGGAGAATGCGTTGCAGTCGACCCCATGGACGATATCGATGTCCAGAACCTCGTGGAGAGGGCGAAGACTGCTGGCCCCGGCGAGCAGAGGGTATGTTTCATCAATCTCATTTGCACTGCGTGATTAACTTTCTATAGATCTTTACAATCGTGGATACATATTCCATGGAAGTAACAATGTTCCAAGCCATACGCCCACCCATCGCGCTCATCATCTGCGGTTCTGAGGGCGGTATGAAACGTGCTATTGGCTGCTCTTATGATTGGGCTACCGGGACGCTGTATCGTGAGACTGTATTGAGGATGCCGACGACTGTCTTGAATCGCATGGATAGGGTCAACAAGATAAAATTTGGACTTAAGAGACCAAATCTTCCGGCTCATCCGCGAGTGGTGAACTAATAACTTTCTCTGGGTGTATGAAATGCGACGACAAGCTAGGTGCAGGAGTGGAATGAATAGGATATACGTCAAGGTGACGTTGGGATTAATGGATTGTAAGAATGAGCGGAAGTCCACAGAGCTATGTAGTTTTTGTTAGTACTTTCTTTTTAATGAAGACTGAGTTCATTTGCTATAATATAGCCAACCCGATCCATGGCGCTTTTGATGGAAGCGAGGACATCTTCGCCATGGAAAGAATTATCAGGCCATCCTTTGCAGAGCATTGGTCACAACCCAGAGTAGAGTGACCAGTTGAAGCCGAGTCGCATTTAGGATACACCCGGCTACTGTCTCATAACCAAGTCAGCTGTACAGGATCTCAATTCTATTTCAGCCTTGACCCTATATTCCCTCTAGAGGCCTCTTTCTCGCCAGCAGAACGTCGCTTCCACCACTTAGTGGAAGGATGCCCTCCTCACCACGCGCGCAATGACTTTAAGAAAGAAGAATTCACGGGTGGCCAAGCCACTTTAACATTCTTGAAGTAACAGCGTGTGCTTCAAGTTCAGACTACTCATACCTGGATAACACATGGGATCCAGACAGGGCTATCAACGGCTTACTAGCTTAGAGCGAAGAGGATGCTGCTGCGACAGACACCGATTTATTGTTGCCAAGGAAATTTATGGGGAAACAAGGGAGTGTCCGACATTGATCTGACATTATGGTAGTCAGAGTCATCAGGCTGCAATTGGCGATATTGCTTTCTTTAATAATAATGCACGTAGGAATCCTTAGCGAGAGACGCGGGGGGCGGGGGCCTTTTATAGACTTCCTTGAAGCTGACTTAGTCTCTGTGAGTGTGGTCTTGTAGAGTTGACAATATTTTTAGGGTAGAGCCGAAGAATATAAACAATATTTGGCCGCCGAAAACGAGAGTAGGAACGTGACTGAGCGCGGGAGTAGAGCCTGAGCAACCTTGCCAAGGAATTTGAGCGCATAGAACCGCTGGCCAACAAGTCAAAAAATTGGGTTAGGGGAAGCCGGCTGTCCAAGTGACCATATTAGTGTGATACAATTGTGATTTAAACTAACGAACTCTTCAGGATGTCTGGTTGTGATGTAACATAGGATCCTAATGAAACCTCTATTGCGATTTCGAGCAACCTCTATTAATCTAGTTATCCATTGTAACATTGTTGGCCACTTCTAGTATCCAGCTACAATCCACGTCTTAAGAAACCTTTCCATGATCCTGTCTCAAGCTCCCATCTACCACTCCATTCTCTCTCTTCTCTTTGGAAACTTTGTTGGCCCACTTCAGACGGCCTGCCTTGTATCCCGGTTCCGGAAGGAAGTCTAGAACAAGGCCTTGCATCACGATAGGCGATGCAAGAGTCCTGAACAGCACCAGATCCCCGCCGAGATACGGCCCCGCAAAATCAGCCAGCTTGTACAAGATGTTGTGCCAGGAAGTGGTGCGTGTATAGAGCTTCGACAGCCACAGACTGTCCTTTGCCCCCTTCTCCGTCTGTGCCTGGTACGCTCCGAATGCTGCTGTCAGGGCCTTCGTGTCTGGGTTGGGGGTTTTTAACAAGAGCTTGAGCAGGATGTTTGTCAATGCCGCAACCCCCTGGAAACCTTGGTTGACGCTGAGTCCCGCGTTCGGCGTCATCTTATGCGCGGAGTCGCCCACGAGAACGATGCGGTCCCAGTGCCAGTTCTTGACGATTCCCTCCTCGATATTCACCAATCGAACCCATTTCCGAACGTCCCAGAGATCCCGGAACTTCATGCCCTGCATGACCGGGTAATCCATAATTTCTTTGGCAAACGCTTCTGCATCCTCGTCCGTGTACCTGGTATACTGGTAGGCCGGCGCCGCGAGTCGTTTATAAATAAGAAACCAACCCTGATCCTCTGACATGAATATCTGCATGCTGAGGGCATTGTTCCGGATTTCCCACAGCCGATTGGGCTCTAGATTAGGGATTCGACGTATGTGGCCTGCGAGGAGCTGATATTGTGCCGCCATCGGCCGTTCCACATTGGCGGTCTTAGCTGATGACTTTAGAGCCAGTTCACGCATTATTCCGCGAACAATGCTGTGCACTCCATCGCAGCCAATGACGATGGACCCTTCCTCAACGCTGCCATCGTCGCAGCGGACCTTGACGCCCTGGGCGTGCGAATCAATAGAAATAACCTTCTTCGATGTTAATATTCGTTTCTTATTTTCAGGAAGTCGCCTGTAAAAAAGATCCAGGAGTTTCTGCCGACGAAACAGCATCCAAGGGTGACCGTGACTATGCTCCTCGTCAGTGTCCAGGCATGTCAGAGATAAGGTACAGGTTCCGGCGACCAGAATAGCACAGGCCAGTGTAGCGAGCTACTTACTTCTTCTCGATCACGTCGTATAAATTATTATGGCTAATCTCTGACCCATCTGGCCAGTAGTTGTATTTGTCGCTCATCGGCAGGTATATCTCGCGGGCCTCCTCCAGCAGACCGAGCTGGTCGAGGATCCGTACGCCATGTGGCCAGAGGGCGAGGCCGAAGCCCGACTCCTCGACGACGCTGTCCCTTCGCTCCAACAGCACATATTCGATGCCCGCATGTGATAGGGCATGAGCGAGGCAAAGACCAACTGGTCCTCCGCCGACGATCACTACCCGGAACTGATGGGCTGATGATGGTGGCATTTGCTTCTTCCTTTGTCGCGGTGGTTACTGTTTTGACCTGCGCAATTGATGACTGTGTTCTTAAGAGATCGGGTCTTATCTCATCTCGCGGCAAAACCTTTAAGAACATAATCGTCAGCATGCTTACTAACGTAATCGTTGGCGTCAGCAAAACTGTCGTGCACGGTGTAAATTCAAATCTCTAACCGAATTTGATCTTCTCTTACTTCTCCCAGCGGAAGTGGCTTAAATATCAGGAATGGAAGTTGTGGCGCAGCATCGCTCAGTCTAGTAATCGCTCACTAACAACATAGCACAAAGGCGGAAACTAATGTTTGAATAAAAATATACTTGATTGCCAGTGGGTCAAGTCTGATTAGCCCTCTATATTTACTCTACCGAAATCACGGGGCTCTGGCTTACAAGTACGCTTGATCTTGGCGGAAGCTCTCGGGTCTCATCGTCTAAGCCGCAGTCGCTTACTTGATCCTACACACCCTTCGCCGGACCAGTTTTGTCGCACGCAGCCTTGGATGGCTGAAAAGTTCCTAGACCGTCATACTCGATCTCTGAAACTGTGGACTTATCATGAAATAGCTAAGTCCGTAAGGATCTGAGCAGCTTGAACCCGCCCTCCAGACTTCTTGCAAAGTTCACCGACGGCCCTGGCCCTTTCCTTCATCACATTGGCAGCAGTATCGCCCTTGTTCGCACCAACTACCTTCAAGAGAGCGCCTCCAAACTCCTTGGCATCGATCATCCGTGGAGCTTTATAATTCTCCATGTCAACCTTACATGTGTGACCAGCGACTTTATTCCCGTATACTCCTATGCCAAGATACTCTACACGGGTAGCGTAGTCATACGTATCGTACCACTGTGGCACCACAATTTGCGGAATGCCGGCCCTAGTATAGAGATCAGTTGCAACGGTTTCCACTGGTAGGCCGAGCAGGGAGAACATACCAGGTAGCTTCAAAATATGAGTTCGCACCACCATGGTGTACAAAGCAAACGATATTCCCCGTCTCCAATAGAGCAACCGGATCTGCCTTCAACCAACTGTCAATCCTAACTCTTCCCTTTTGTATTTTCCCTCCTAGAGAAGCCAAAACCATATGATCATCTTCATCTTGAGAGCTCTCATCAGCTTTCAATTTCCACAGGACTTGGATATCGGGCCGTGAATCAAGGAGTACGCGAATACCAAGGGCAAGTTCACGCACAATATCTGCTCGTGCTTCGTGATGAGTGCCCAGAGCAACCAGGACAGTGGGCGCTTTCTGTAGCCATTCGAGGAGTGAAGAGTCACTGTGTGCGACAGGGGTCGTGGCAAGGAGAATGGGGCCACAGAGATGGGCATTTGAGGTAATGGTCATGGGGAGGTCAATTTCAGGGAGTGAAGGACAGATGTGCGGGATGTCCGTCACCCATGGGGTAAAGGAAGCTAATCTATCGTTGATACCATGTGAAGATCGCACTGCATTAAGTGTTTTAATTCGAGGATCCCACAGGCAGGCAATCATTGTAAATATGCAGTAGATATTTGTGGGAATCTTGCTCCACGGTAATGGGTAGGAGAAGCCGGTGGCGGGTCTTTGACTAGTCAGTATGCGAGAATACATTACTCGTGACGAATGCTACACATACCCCGGATATTTCCAAAATGCAGCAAGCCATGGCTGCTGTGGAATAAGACCTGATGCCAAAGTACATGGGCTCAAGATTGCGTGATTCAATTTCAATTTCCTACACGTGTCGTGTGCTGGTGCAAGAAATGGGTCTAGCACAACGAGTGATGGCTTAACCTTTCCCACAAGTTCCCCGCACCATTCATACAACTTAATGTGCTCTTCGGGATCCCAAGCCGCGAGGACCTGAGGAGTAAGCCTTCTCAATCGAGCCGCTCCATTGAGACCCGGTGGGTGAGGTAAATCGGCTTTGGCACTTTTAGTGGTGTTTTTCAGCCAAGAGTCAAGTACTGATTGTAGCGGGAACGAATGAAATGTGATGGGACGGATTGAAGTTCCTGCCTTCTCAGTCTGAACGCGTTCTGATAATGCCAGGGCTCGAGACTGCAGTGGAGACCAGGACGCGATGTGCACGTCGAGTTCATTTTGTATGAGAAGCTCATAAGCCACTGCAAGAACTACGTTAGACTGGCCGAATTCATGATTCGTTAGGAATAGGATTGATTTTCTTTCGGACATGTTGTGAGAAGAGGAAGAAGATTAAGTAGACTAAGTGTGTTATGGGCGAGATGAGGAAATATTGATTTACTGCTTGATCGGCATCTGTCCTTTTTTATGGACACTTTTCTGAGCCATACCTAACGCTTAGGAGAGTTAAACACCTAGCGCTTAGAAGACGGCTTATCCGAAAATTACTATCTTACTTCCGATGTGGTCTAAAAGCGTCCTAATGTACTTGGTCTGCAGTACTTGGTCTACGCATATAGTCCTTCACCGCTTTCTGACCATATGTAGGCTTTGCCATATGACTGACTAGCCTATTCCAGACTGGCGGGTCAGCTAGTTACGAATGAGAACTCTATTCCTCAGTGGCGGAGACCCCATACACGAATAGATAACCTCAATCGTAGCCAGAATCAAGTGTTCATTCGTCAGTGGCGCCCCCAATTCACGAGTGGTGGGCCCCATTGACGAATCAGCACCAGCTACGAATATTCTCAAACGGAGGTACATGCCATTCGCGAACGGCCATATTACCAAGGATCTCACGTCTTAAAGAGGTCATGGGATAGAAAAGAAGTTTCTCAGGACAAAGGGTGAATAATTAACAAATTAACAAGTAGAGTCCACATCAATGAATTCACTGACGAAGGAGAGCCTGTATCACTAATGCCCTGAAACGAAGTGAAAGGGAAAACCTAACCAGCGTGAAGGCACTAAGGATTTGTCCACTCAGTAGTTGGCCCTGGATAGTCTGAGCATCTCAACCGCGGTATCTCGGGGCATTTAACTAGGGCTTGCACCGTGGCTTGGTCGACCTCCTACTTGGCCGTGAGATTGTCGTTGCAGGGGTCGTGCCAGAGCTCCTTCACATATCAGAGACTGTGAAGGGTCTTACTGATCCACACTTACTAGCCATGGCCCAGACGGGTCGGATCATAAACCGATTTACCTTATAGTCTTCTTACTGATAGCTTTGCTTAATGCACTGAGCCTGAGGCCCGGTCGAAGCACCGGGATTTCTACTCTCGCATCGACGGCAAAGCAAAGCGAGTCGCGGTCGACAATCTGGTCAAGAACGTCTCTGCCCATGATCGGAGAGGAAATATTTCCATCGATTCTGGAACCAAAGGCTGCCTTCTCGGTCGTATAGGCGAACGTTGTGGTAGATCTCTCCATCAGGCGGCGGACCTTGGTTCAAATATTTTTCGATAAGGGCAGTCCTGAGCTCGTTGCCGGTTCTAAGGAAGTCAACGTCAGAAGATTCTAATAGTAGCACATTGAAACTTCCCTACCTGCCAGGTATAGACCCACCGACCACCATGCGTCTCTAGGAGTCAAAGACTCTCCGGCCGGTTTGGGTCCTGTGTTGCCACAGAGACAGTGAGCTAGTATCCTGGTGAAAACTTGAGCTTTGCATAGGTTAGGCTAGCAACTATTCACTCGAAAGCCCCGACTCTTGAAGGAGCATCGCTAAGCTGGAGCCCGTCGGTGGTCGCTGGAATGTGATTTCTCAAGCTCTAGTCGGTTGCATCCATCGGTCTGAAAATACTACTGCAGCCTCTCGACTTTCTTGGCACCGAGATCCCGTGCTTCATTGCATAAAAAGCACAAGAACTCAAGCCTGATAGCAGCTGTGTGCCTCTGTACTTAATACGTCGTTCTATCGCCAGTCTCTGGTCCATCCTCCTTACATCTGGATAGAGGGGAAGTGCCGCATAATGAGTGCCAGTTATGTGTAAACTGGGCCCATACCAAGAGTAGTTAATATTCCTCTTCCCAAACTGATTTCTTAGACCCATGCTTCAATGTGTAGCATTCGGAATGGCTCTCTCTTTATCTCCCTGGTCGAGATCATGTAGCTTTCGATTGCGGATAAAGAAACTTTTTCACCATTCTCAAGATCGCCACCGTATATTTTCCAGGTCATTGGATGCTCATCTCATGGTCCGCAGAACGGGTGCACGCTCACTGACACAATTAATTTTAATAATATTCATTTGCAATAATCACGTCCTCGTCAGCAGAACAAAGATACGTTGTTGAGGCAGCCCTCCAACAAGCAGGGTTAAGGATCCGGTAGGCTCACCAGTACCAGAAAGATCCTCAGAACGCGACGGATTCGATACACTAACCTCGTCAAATGGACAGCTTATGATCAAGCTTGGCTATATATTTTTCACTAACCTATAGTTTAGTCTTCCTCCTTTAATTAGACCTTCTTGTAATACAAACTGGCTATTGCTTTGGCTCATTGCACTCGGCCCGTGTCATCCACTTCTAAGAGAGGTACTATATATAAGAGTTCTTATAGAAAAGGGGGTCTTATATACTAGTTAATACAGTATAGTTAGAAATTATAATATACTAGAGTAGTAAACGTGAATAGGGACATAGCCTACCTGGGAGATAGTGATTAAGCTATTGTCTTTTCCTTAACTTTGAAGCACTACAGCCCTTGAGGATAACCGCCCAGTGATGACAATAGTACAGATGACTGCCAGAGGAATAATCGTTGCTAGTAGCAGAAATATGCGGCTCTCAGACATGTAACTTGCCTGCTACTAAGTCGTGGTCTGTTTTAGTCGGTTTTTCTTCCACCTCAAGTAGAAGAGGGGGGTGGATGACTTCCGTTTGTCTATTTAGACAACTCAACCTTAATACTGTTTGTGGGGGTCCCCAGAACTCCAGCCTCTTGGGTGCACAGGGGCTTTGGTTGGCTTATTCGCTACGGTGTGCAGATCTAGCCTCTAGGTGTTAAGACCCGCCAGTAGTGGGAACGCCAGAAGTGGGACCTATACTCATATAGCCCGACACCTAACTAGCTTTAAAGGTTACGTTTGTCCCCACCCCATATATGGGAAATTGATTTGCCGACTTTGCCGAACGCGGGGTAAGATTCGGGAAACCCTCATGAGATGTTTGCACCACCAGCATTTCCTTCACGAAACTTTCTTTAGCATCACAATTAAGTAACTCCCTGGCTAAATCATCCGCAGCCTTGTAGCTGTGCAAATCATTCCGTTTGCCGATTCGCTGCACTTCCCATCTCGAATCCGTCATCCACTCCAATTTGATGTCAGGGACTGGTCGACCACGGAGAGCCTGCGATCAATGCAATGCTCAAAAGGTATGGATCCACTCTCTGTCCCCACGGTCCCATAAACTAATTACTTCTGGAAGCTGCGATGCTCAGGTGATAAACCGAGCTGCCAGCGTTGCTTGCGTCTGAATCGGAGCTGCCTATATGGAACCCGTATCGCACGAGAGGGCAATCCGCCTGGGATACCGAATCACGAATCGACTGGGGCGACGTCCTTGAATCCTCGTATTACTGTTACAACTTCTAACTATAATCAGCGATGTGTGACCCCATCCCTTTCTCCGCCACAATTATCAGGCCTACCGGAAAAAGCGTATATCGGGATTCCGTCACCATTGCTATCAGAATTAGTTGAAATATACTTCTCGCACGTGTATAATGCATCACTTCTGCTGCATAAGTCCAGATTCAAGCAGGCTGTGAGGTCTCAGACAGTGCAACCTCATGTTCTATTAAGCGTTTGTGCACTGGCTTCTAAGTACGTCAATACTAACTCGCAAACATCAAGCCGGAACCGGAGCTAACGGTGACGCCTAAATTTTCAGCTTTTATGGGTCCACTGCGAATCAGACTTCTCTTAAGCAGTATGGGTTTGGTTTGGAGTGGGCTGAGCGTGCAACAAAGCTCGTCCTGCAGGAGGCAGACGAGCCGCGTGACGACAACATAGTAACGTTCTTAAATATCACCCTTTTCTGGTATAGCCAAGGTTCATGGCGCAAAGCCGCTATACACAAAGGCAAGTTGACTCACAAATTTCGGAACTCTCGTAGTATTCTGATTATGTTGACGTTGGGAGCTTAGGCAATGGTATTCAGACAGCTCAAGTGCTAGGATTAGTATTCGAGCAACAACAGAACAAAGATACTTTGGACCGCGAGATCCAACGAAGGCTCTTCTGGGCATGCTATATTACAAACTTATTTACCGCGGAGACCTGCTTTGTGACGGAACCGTCAGAAAATGTGCTTAAACTTACACTTCCTTGTCGCGATGAAGACTATGACGCTGGTTATCCCAAAGACGGGGTACAACTAAGTACCGGCAGATGTAATGGGAGTATCTATGCTGAGCTTATTAAAGTCATGATGCTCTGGTAAGCCACCCATCTACTGCTTTTTACTCAACAGAGCCTCAACTAGAGCATGCTAGGTCTGCTGTGCACACATTCATCAAAAACCCCATATCAGATCCAAGTACGGGTATGGCAGAGCTTCAAGCCCTTGATGCAAGAATTTATAAATGGCGGACAAATATTCCTCGATCGCTTGAGCTCACGCCTGCCACTATACCTACGACATCAATGAGTATCCTGCCAAGGCTCTTGTTGATTCACATCGTGTATCATCAATGTTTATGCGCTCTTCACTCATCGATAGTTCCTCTTTTTACCTCGAGTGAGACGGATGATAGTTGGGGTTACGCCATACAGCTATCAGCACAAACGGCATATGATCACTCTAACATTGCATGTGCATTATTTGAAGCCTCCTTGAGTCATCTGGGAGGCTCTGGTACATTCGCCAGCTTCATCGCCTACGCCGCCTACTGTGCCTGTGCGATTCAGATACCCTTCCTCTGGTGCCAACAATTGAATGTCAAGGAGAGAGCTCAGGTCAACGTTCGCTCTGCACTCAAGTTGATTAACTCTATGGCAAAATTCTGGAAGTTCTCGGCACTACTTGTAAGAATCTCCTCTCCTTATAGTAAATCCTGCTGGCACTGCTCGTTCGCTAACATTCTTATTTGCCAGGGCGTTCACGTTCGCCAGCTGTATATTGGGCATGCCAAGAATCGCTCTCCTATTGATAATGAACCGAAGTATACAGATGTCAATAAGCTAACGTGCTTCAAGAGCATCGCTACCCATGCAAGAGATTCCATATTAGGCCATACATTGATTCTATGGAGTCATGACGGCGCTTTTGCAAAGCAAGGGGAGGAGTTGACAGACCTAGATACGCAAGATGCCAATCTGGTGTCCAGTTCAAACCGAGGTAGGAATTCATGTTTTGTCAGCTGCGGCAGAGGACTAACGTAGCTTTCGGAAGCGAGTTTTGCTACAAATCAGGTGGTAGCAGATGCGACGCGAAACATGTACAGTCCGCGACTGTATAGTTCTGACTCTGTTCAGTCTCTTGCTCCCTTCCAGCCATATCTCGATCCGGGGGTTTTTGACTTCGGTACTTCGTCCGTCGCCTTCGAACAATTCAACTCCGGAGCGCAGCTGGATGACTTTGAAATGTGGCTTGGGTCTGAGCTTCAATTCGACACATAGTCCCTGAGTGTGCTGCTTAAATTATGTCAAACAAGTCTTGTGAGAGCGTTCTTGTCGTATTCAGAGACCGAGGCCATCCGTAAAAGCACCCGCAACAACACTCACCACACAAGCGATGAGGATGATAGGGACTACGAAAACTCACATCCTGCAGAGATGCAGAAGTTGTACTTGATATTTATAGGGCACTGCATTCGTTCACCCAAAGCATCGCGTGATACAACCTAACAGCCTTGCACAGCCTTCAGCTATGTAGCTTGAGGTAGACGATTTGTACACCCAGCCTAAATATAGGTGTTTGTCAACCTTTATTCGCAACGAGCTACACGATCATCTAGAAACTCCTCGCAGTCCTTGCGTTACACGGGAGTCGGTACTGGTTGTCGTGTGTCGAGAATGGCCCTCTCAAGGTTGCCTTCCAAGTTCAAGTTGTAGCCCCTAATTAGACAAATCAATTGCCTTAATTATTTAATTGTGACGGAAATTGGTACAGATATAGGTGATTTGATGTCGTAGTAAAATATAGGGGTAATAATTTAAAATCACGGAGACTTATTGGCTCGTACTGTACTGAGGCCACAATTATCTTCATTGTGGAAGCTTAAGTCAATTCAGGAACGCGACAGTCAGCAGCGAAACGAACTCAATTAGATCAAAGCTAGAGAAATATAACGCTCGGGAAGAAAGAAGGAGATGTTTTGCATCGGTTTCAGTTAGGTGCTCATATAGAAATCTGAAAGACAGGCAGCAGTAGGCTTCCATACTCTGTGACTCGATCATGTGACTAACATATGACGCTTCAGTCGCATGGCAAGCCAGTCTTTTGCCCAATGTCGTAGCAAGCATCATTTCTTTACAAAGATGCCAAGAAATAAATCATTTTCAGGTTTTGGTGCAACTCATACAAAAACTGGGGAGTTGCTGGACAAACTAGCTCGCCAGTATAAGCTTCAAATTTAATATTTTATAACAGACTCTGCTAGTACAAACTATTTGAAACACATCTTATCTGGTACGGTTTTTAGTTTATGAAAGTCCATATGATCTAGTTTGTACTGCAATACAAACTGTAAACTGGCAAACTACTGGACACCCCGACTGAGGGTAAGCGCTGGGTTAATTACTCCAACGCACTCTCCAAACCCTACTCCATCATTCGGTGTGCCAGCAAACCCGGTTATACGGACGCCGTCACCATCCTCAAGAAACGTGCGGATAGATCCATCCTTGAGTTTGAAAGGCCTTTTCCCATTCATGGTCATTTCTAGTAGACATCCAAGAGCCTGCAGTGTCTTTCCTGATAGAGTACCCGTGGCAATGATGTCGCCACTACCCAATCCGCAGCCACCAATAGCCTGATGGGCAAAGATATGTCGGAAAGACCATCGAGCCCACTCAAGTTTTGCCACGCAGACCTGGGTGGCTAACCCACCGGAGAGAACTTCAGCTGTAAGTTCTAAGGAATACGTGCCGTTCGGGTTCGGGTCCTCAAGGTAAGGCGCGACTGGTGAACTATGGACCGCTGCTGGTATGGCGAATGGAGCCAAGGCGTCCAGGGTCACAACCCACGGCGAGATCGAAGTAGTAAAGCTCTTCCCGTTCAAAGGGCCTAATGGGACAATCTCCAAGCCAAGTATGTCTCGAGCTGCCCCACAAAACTAAGTAAGCATTTACAATGGTACGTATGAGGAAAAGAAGGGTTTCGTACCGCTCCAGTCATTGAGTAGAACAACACCAAAGATATGTTCGTCGGCATCAGCGGCTGTAGCGATATCCCCCATCCTAACTGGCTTTCCTATGATACAAGCAAGTTCAAGCTCATAGTCTAGATCTTGGCAAGGCCCAAATAGCACATTGTCTTGTTCGGTTTTACTGCGGTATTGTCCCAGCGGTCGCTGAACAGGAGTTTCTGAGATCACTATAGAAGAACTTCGCCCTCCATAGCCTAGAGGATAGTGCGGGAATCCAGGGGGAACAGCCCGCTTGCCAAAAACTGCCTCCCCAGCATTGACTACGTGATCTTCCGAGCAAGAGAAATCGGTGAAGTCGCCAACATGGACCGGCATATGCATCTTGACCTGTGACACGGGGATGACAGCATTTAAAGGAGGCTTGTAGTTGCTATCAGGTTTGAAAGCTTGCTGGATTGCAGTTCGCACTGATGTAGCAGATTCTCGGCCGAGTGCAGCAAAGTTATTCAGGGTTGACTTCGTATGGCTCAGTAAGTAAATATCGATAATCTTCCGAGGGTACGACATACTTGTTGGAAGACATTGCGCGGAAGACCTTTCGTGTTTCTGAATACCCCGTCTTCAAGTAAGGCATCAAGAAAGATGACATGATCCCGAATCCGTGTCACCGCTGCCGGTGCAGGATGTGTCGACGAGGACGCAATGCCGAAGGGAATATTTGCGATGGAGAAATGATGCGCATAAGAATCTGCGGACATGATTTTAATCTTTAGAGGAAATGCGTTCTTGTCGACCTGAAATGCTGAGATTGAATTTAAATGGCATGAAGGGAGGAGTCTGATATGGAACCTTCCCGATAGACCCTCTCCACATGAATCGGGAAATGGAATACCGAACTGCTAGAGATCGCCAATGGTCATAACGGTCTGTACGATGTCACTTCTTCCTCGCAGAACATCCCCCGCAGAACTTCGGCAAATGATTTAGCGACGTCGTTTAACGAACGCTACAAATCTTTTGCCGAACTGTAGAAAGCTTTCACCGACGGGACCTTGGTGGGACCAAACCCCGTGTATGGGACAGAGCGGTTTTTAATTGTCGATGACAGAGGTTTGAAAGACGACTCATTGTGTCATCTTTAAGAGCCCCTCTTTCTCTGTCTTAGGTCGAGATTTGTCACCTGTTGTCTACCTCTTGAAATTAATTTTCTTCGTATCTACAGCGGAACAGGTGCTCTACTGTTCAGACCACGCCCATCAACATGACCGCACCTTCAGGCCTACGGGCCTTCAAGCGTTATATCACAACGCACAATGAAGAAGGCAAAGCCATATTCTCCAACACTCTGCCTCCGGAACCCACATGGGGAAACATTGGGGCGGCGAAAGTTCTCCTTGGCTACACGACCAACTCATTCCCGGCGAAAGTGGGTCTGGACGAGGAAGATGTCAAAGCCTATGACCACAATGTCAAGAATCCGCCGGGCATCGTCATGTCCAATGGGACAGTACTGAGGATTGTCGACATGAGGCCAAAGCACGTCTCACCAATGCACCGAACCGTCAGCCTGGACTACTGTTGTTGCCTCGAAGGAACGGCTGAGCTGGTGCTTGATTCAGGCGAGAGTCGAATTTTAAAACGAGGGGATGTTGTTGTCGAGCGGGCAACAATGCACCTGTGGAGAAACGTCAGCGATACGGAGTGGGTAAGAATGCTCTATGTCCTGACGCCTGCAGAGCCAGTGAAAGTTGGCGATCAGCTTCTCGGAGAAGATTATGGTGATATGGATGCGAGTGTCCCTAAATCTACATAGAGAAAAGGAAGTAGGCATAATATCTATTCTCTCCAAAGTCTTATAGCAGTCGCCATCGTATCTGTGAAAAGCCCTATATCCTAGTGAGCGTGAATTCCAGACCTGACCATCTCGTGCGTCTCAGCTGCAGCATTTTCAGGCTGATCAGTCAGATCGATCAACCTCTTTGATGCTTCTTAACTCGGGCTCCTCAATGCTCGATAATTGTTCATGGAGTGGAACGGGCCTGACCGTACTCAATACTCCATTTGAAGTATGCGAATACCGTCGGACTGAGTTATTTCGGAATGCTTGGCACGTCCGTATACTTCCAATATATAGAGGCTTCCGATCAAACCAGGTGTGTCTCAATAATTACTCTAGCTACATATGAACCTCCCTTAGCCCCCAATTGTCGTTGTCCACATGCCTATTTGACCAACAATGCATCCACTTACTTCTTATCATAGTGGTTCCTCCTAGCTAACGTTCGTCCCTGTGTCGAGAGACGCACCCCGTGACGAGACACACCATCGGTACTTAAAATTCAATTGATTAAACCACCAGGCTCTACAAGTGCCTAGTAGATGGCTGCAAAATCGATGGCTTCTTTGAGCTCAGGGACAATCTCCAGTGAGAGGTAGCTTCACATTTTATGGCCTTGGCACTGAAGGAAAAGTCTTAGGTATTAAGCTAATTTTAAACCCTTGCAGCAACTGCTAAATCACCGTAGTCTCGCATACGTACAGAGTATATCGCCTGTGGTCCCATGCTGCGTCCCGCTTCGCCCTCTGTCGTCAAATGGACAGCAGCCCCCTCCGCAATAATTGAGGGACGAGGTTCTCTGGCATCTGGCACCAGCCTAAGCCTGCCATGACAGGCCGCGCATAGCGCGTCAGATTTGCGCGAGGCCGCCGTCGACGGCGACCTCGCTGGCGGTCATGAAACTGCTATCCTGCGACGCGAGAAAGGCAACCACCGCCCCAATTTCCGCCGGATCGGCCATGCGCTGGAGCGGATTGAGCGAGGCGAAGACCTTCATGCCCTCCTCGCCGAGCGCTTCCTTCGCCAGTTCGGTTGCCGTCGGCCCGGGCGACAGCACATTTACCCTGATGCCGGTGCCTTTCAGGTCCTCTGCCCAGGTCCGCGCGAGGTTGCGCACGGCGGCCTTGCTCGCGCCGTAAAGGCTAAATGCCGGGGCGCCCGTGGTGCCAGCGCTCGATCCGGTCAGGATGATCGAACCGCCCTGGCCCATCAGCGGCAGCGCCTTCTGGACCGTGAAGATCGAACCCTTCACATTGGTGTCGAGGATTTCGTTACAGTGCTCGACAGTGATCTCGCCGAGCGGAAGCTGGCTTCCCGCCCCGGCATTAGCGACGACGACGTCGAGGGTTCCGCGCTCGGCCTTCACAGCCGCGTATAGTCGATCGAGGTCGGCCAGATCGGAGACCGAGCCCTTCACTGCGCGGGCATTGGGCCCGAGGTCGTCCAGCGCCGTGTCGAGCGCGTCCTGTCGGCGGCCGAAGATGAAGACAAAGGCGCCCTCCTCGATGAAGCGCTTTGCCGTTGCGCGTCCGATGCCGGTAGCGCCGCCAGTAATCACGGCGGTCTTTCCATTCAGTCTAGTCATGTTGTGCATCTTTTGTTGGAGTTGCATGAAAGCTAAGAAAATGCTTACTTGAGGGCAAGTATACACTTCAAAACATTGCGGAGATCAATGACTTTAAGGGCTGTTGAACGCCACGAGAAATGCTTGCGGACAAGTCTTCCTCCGCCATAACAAATCAAGACCTGCAATTGTTGAAATATCACAGGCAGGATTGTCACCGCCCCGAATCATTTTACGAATGCCGCATTAATATCACGGACAGGATTGTCGCCGCTCCGAATCGTTTGACTAATGCCGTATTAGTATCACAGGCAGGATTGTCGTCGCCCTGAATCGTTTGACTAATGTCGCATTAATATCATGGGCAGGATTATCGCTGTCTCGAATTGTTCAACTAATGTCGTGACTTACACAGCTCTTAGTAGTAGCCTTGTTGTCACGAATTTTGGATTCAAGTAAAGCACATTTGTAGACGGTAACTGTAAACAATTCCAAGATGACATTTTAACTTCAGCCTAAACCAAGATCTCTTGCAGCTGTAGCTGAGGCTAGGGAGAAATTTTTCCTAAGGCTTAGTGAGAGGCACAAATTTTTGAATGGTTCGATATACCAATCCATGTCGCGATGTCGCATGAAACAGAGCGTCACGCCCGCCACAAGGCTGGACAAAGACTTCTCAGAATCGTGGTAAAGCTTGAATCCCCAGATCAATCTGTTCTATAGGTTTGAAAGGCGCAAAGAGCTCGTAGTGGTGCTGGAGGTCGAGGGGTCCTATTATACTATAAATTGACGCCTTTTGTAATCAGGCGTGACGGCAACGACGCCATCGTAATTTTTAGAGCAGCCAGGGTTTAGACTATTTAGGAGTGTTCACACAACATAACTAACACAAAAATCCAGGAATATTCTATAGATTCAGAAATTTAGAATTAATTGAATTCAAAGTACTAATGGCTTGTCTCGTCCCGGGGTGCATCTCTCGACACAGGGATGCACGTTAGTTCTCTCTTATATCAATGTAATATTTGTACTGGATCTAGCATTATTATATAGTACCGTTATTGCTCTCTACATAGATGTAGCTCCTGGAGGTGATAGAGAACTTTAGAAGTGGAAGCGTATTATTAGAGTCTCCTCCTTCAAGCTCTTGAGGCTAATAGTTCTGTATAATCTAATCTACTAGCTTTTTGGACTTACTAGTAATGACTTCGTTATGGCCATGAATAAAGTCTTTGATATTAGAAATTTTTATTAATAGCCCCCTTCCTTCTTAGATCTTGAAATTAAGCTCAGATACTATCCAGCTATACCCGCGGATTCGGCGCTGTTAGCACAGCTCTAGTTTGCCTTCTATTCCGGATAGGGGCTTAAACATCAAGAAAGGTCCACCCCCTCCCTCGCCTTACCAAATTCCTTTACCAGACTCCATCCCTGTTTATCCGTTGTTTTGAACGCTCCTATAATCCTACTGCCCCACTCAGTAGTTCTTGTTATTTGCATGAGTTCCGGTGAAGGTGGCTCATCGTACTCGGTGATCACGAGAATTTTTGGCCAATTCGCATCCCTTTTCTCTGGTGGTAGCGTATAGCGGGTCGAACGCCGGAACACAGGGACCATAGAGACCATGGGAAGGTGCTGATTTTATCTTAGCTATTTTTTCTCCGGTATCTCAGGTAAAACTTGTGCAGTGTGCGCTGTAACTCACCTGCTTTCTCATCCACTCGTCATATTCTTCTTCCATGTCATCAGGTATATCAATTCCTACGGTGACGATGTAGGAGCCTCTCTCTGTAGTCAGGGATTTCCCAGTCAGCCGCTTATTCACCACAAAAATGCTAAATAATAGCGTATATGCAGTACTACAAAGTTCCTCCGCACATATGAGCTGCTTCAGTCCTGTCCTCCTTTCGCAGAAGGTAGGTATCTCTTTGCCGAGAGAAAATAAAGAAAACAAATTAAACAGAGCGTTATAATGCTTTTGTCACTTACGAGGCTTTTTCTGCGGTCCCTCGTACACGTGTACCTGCTCATACGCTCGAAAAGTGATCTCAGCGAACTCAATTCCGCGTCTCGGCTTCCCGCCCGGTCCTTCCCAACCATTCCATTCCTTTGGGATCTTGCTATGTAGGGAAAGCAGAAGTCGATCAGCTGGTTGCCTACTTACATCAAGAGATCAGATACTCTCCGAGATACTCACCGCATTTCCTCGCTTCCCAGCCAGTTGATATCTGGCAAGCGGAACGCGACAAGATTCACCCATTTGGCACTAGGATCGACATTGGTGTAATGAATCGCCAGCGGCGGTGCGCCTTGAGAAGCAAGCACATCTGGAATATGGATATTATGATACCAGTGGATGAATGTCTCAGGGGTGATGGTTGTGGAGGAGAGAAGGTGCGACTTCGCAACGAGGATGCCTGGAGTGGGCATTTTGGCCGTGAAGGATATGTCTTCGTGTTGAGTGGACGCGACGACAACAATAACGAAGAACGAGAATAGTTGGCGCAGGGGAGTAAGGTGTCGTTCAGGACGCAGTGAAAGAAGAGTGCAGGAGTATATAGCCGATTTCTCAGGAGCATACGCTTCTATTTAACAGGTGGTTACGGCCATTCGAGCGCGCAGCCGTGGGACAATCCCAACGCCTATATCTTAGTGCATATTTATCTTTCACTGGATATGCCAAGTGCTTTAGAAGATTCGAATTCCTTAGTATCTGCATGCTTGTCCGACTACAATACTATCGCTGGTGGTTCGGTAAACGATTTCGATGGTTCGGTAAATGATTTTCGACGGTTCGGTAAACGGTGGCCGACTTAGTGCGGTGCAGAATACATTTCGTTCCCCTTTCGCCACCTTTACAGACCATCATGGCCAGGTCCACAGTCAAATCCTAGACTTCTGTAGAGAAACAGTCCAGACATCCAAAATCCATAATCCTATTGATGTGGGACCTCCCACATATCCACAACTCTATCGAAGTGGGACCTCCCATCCTTAAAAGCTATCTTCTCCTTCCTCAGTTTACCGCGCCGACAGGCCTTCTTAAGTTTTGATACAGTCATATATGGAACAAGAGCCTTATCGCACTCTTCGCCGTCCTACACCACGTGGCATTTCATACTACACAGTCTTCCTCCAGCATGGATACAAGGATCAAGTATGGCGACGTTTCTAACGCCGAACGTCGCCAGATTGAGACCGAATTAGGAGTGGAGCTCATACCCGGGACTGAAGTGATGACTGAGTAGGTCTGCCCCAGCCCTCTGCTTACTTGTTCTCACTGATTTTGAATGCTAGTGTCAATGAGATCCATTTCGTCAAATCTCGCGGTGAAAGTGGCCGAGTCTTGGTGCCCCAGCCCACAAATGACGCGCATGATCCGCTCAATTGGAGCGCAACCTGGAAAATCACCACCGTGGTGATGGCTTCCTTATACACATTGATACAGCCCGCCACGCAGGTCTCCATAGGACCTATTTTCACTATCTTCATTGAGGAGTGGAACATTACCTTCACACAATGCGCCAATTTCGGCGGAGTGACCGTTCTTTCACTTGGTTTCATCAACTTTCTCTGGGTACCATTAGCTGAGAGTTTTGGTCGACGAACAGTCTTCATCGCTTCGTTGACCGTCATCTTGGGCGCGAATATCTGGCATGCCCTCGCTTCGTCTTATCACTCATTTTTGGGTTCGAGTGTCCTCGAGGGTCTCGGTGGAGGTCCTGTTGAGACTCTTTTCCCGATGATCGTCTCAGACGTAATCTTCCTGAGTGACCGTGGCAAGTACGTTACGCTGTACCTGACTACTCTTTTTTCAAGCTTGATGCTGAGCCCAGTAATCTCCGCTGCCATGGCGCAGACTGTGGGATGGCGCAACTTCTATTGGATGAACGTTGGATTGCGCGGGGTACTCATTGCCATGGCCATCTTCCTCATGCCAGAGACGAAATGGCGTCGGGGGTCTTCCATACAAGCTGGGGCCTTGTCAAGCATTCTTCCTTCAAGAATAGCACGCACTGTCCAGAGAAAGCTGAGCGAGAGTCAAAAGCCTGATAACTCAAATGGAAACGGTGACCATTCTTCAGACGCTTCCGAGACAAGAGCCGCCAAAGATGGTGTTGAGGTTTTACATGACGAAAATGGCGTCGACATTTCACATGAGCACAAAATCGGAATGGCGGATAGACGCGCAATTCATGACCCCATCGATGAATATCTTGGCAAAGGGAGGCCCTCAAAAGATCAATTCAAACTATGGTCCAAGCCCGACTCCCTACAAGGCCTGCTCATCAGCCTTGCTCGGGATTTCCTCATCACATTCAAGGTGTTCTTCTTTCCCATCGTCGCCTTTGGTGGCTTTTCTTTCTCATGGTCCGCGTCTCTTTTCGGCTACGTCAACTTTGGACAGTCGCAATTGTTCTCCCAGTCTCCGTATAACTTCAGCGTTCTTCAAATTGGGTTCACCAATTTCGCGTGCTTTGTTGGCGCGCTCGTAGGCCTCGCCACTGCTGGGCCCCTCTCGGATTGGATTGCTGAGAGAAGCACCAAGCGGAATAGAGGCATCCGCGAGCCGGAGATGCGACTACCTGCGCTGATACCGTACGTTATATTAGCCGTCATTGGCCAAGTGATTTCTGCCGTTGGTTCGCAGAACCAGTGGGGCTGGGAGCCAATTGTGATAGTCGGGTACTTCTTCACGGGCATACAGGTTAGTTCAACGATATCTGTCAGAACCAGAACATGAAGCTAATACTTTGCAGGTCACTGCTATCCCTGGAATTACGATGACATACGCCACGGACTGCTACAAGCCAATCACAGGGCAGATTTACCTCGCAGCTACGGTCGTGAAGAATATGTGGGGCTACGGCATATCTCAGTACCTGAATAACTGGAACGCGTCGGCCGGGTATGTGATCCCCACTATGTTCAATACAACCCTTTTTGTCTTCTTCAATGGAATCTGCGCATTCATATTGTGGATGTGGGGGAAGAAGGTGCGCGGCTGGACTCGCAACGATGCGGTACACCGTATGCATTGATTAACTTCGCGGTCGAGGGATTTGTTTAAATTTGGAATGGAGCAGCCTTGCGTCGGAAATATCTGCTAGTAATGATTTTCTCGAAGTTGAGAAAAGGCTCGTTTCGCAAAAACTTCCCGAGAATAATGTGTTTTGCCACATTCAGTCTAAACCCAATCTACTGCACAAAATCTGCCGTGATCGAAATAACTTTCCGCGCTCGGGATGTCAAAACTGGTAGCCTAAACTCTCCCCACTGCTCTGAGCCTTTGCTTCAGCAATTTGTCCGCATCTACAAGAACGTTGCCTTGCCGATATGTTCCAAATGCCTGTCTAGAATATCGGGATCACTCATGTGATTCGGTTGTAAATAGCCGCGAGACTCAACTTACAATTTGAGATGGAGTCCAGATTCTCTATAGGCTGGCACTAGCGTTAGTATTCCTTTGGGGACAAGTCCGTCAGATGATAATTCTTTTTGGCCAGGGCTGCCCCATTTCCTGGTAAAGAGGCCGACTGTCGTGATCATTAGTGAGTATGAAGAGAAGGATGTAAAAATGCGGGGATACCTTCCACGTCCACAGATCTCTTGCACTTCAAGCCTCAAACTGTGGTATTGGTGGCTTTTGTAGGAGATATCCGAGATATTTTGGTCGAGGTATTTTGGGTGAGGTCTCTATTAAGAAGGCTTTCCATTTCCTTTATCTATATAGCTTAATAATAGCTATTATTTAAGAAGAATTTAATAAAACAAAGCCAAGCAGTATATTCAAGAATCTTTATAGGACAATATATTATTTTTATATAAAATGTTGACTGCGTCAGGGCTTCAGGCACATATATCACGATGTCTCAGGGTTAGTGGCAACATACGCAATGGCATACGACTGTATAGTCGTAAGGGCTTACGCATATTGCCACCTAAGCAGGTATATAAGTGTTGTGTTCTGTAGTCTAATCCCCTCAGTTGTCTCTGCATCACTCAATAGCCAATATAACTGAGTTTCACCTTGATTCCTGACTACGACCTGTGCACCTATATTGCCTCTGTTCAAGATAAAAGATAAGTAATAAAGTAATTGATATTATAAGAAACACTATATATAGAGAGTCTCTGCTAATATATTACTGCCGGTTCTTTCCTGACTCTACAGCAGACCTTAGCGATATCCAACTCAACCTTCAGGATCACCAGCACCAGCGCTTCCCCCTAGACCAGGCAGTACAGGAGGCCGAGATTGCTGACATCCTGCACAACTCAGGCCCCTGGAAGGCCCCTGGACCAGACCTCTTACCCACTGGCTTCTTTAAGGCATGCGGAAGCCCGCTTGCCAAGCTCCTCGCCAGCTTAGCGACAGCGAGCCTCCAGCTCGAGCATTACCCAACCCAGTTTCGCACCGCAAAGGTAGTCGTACTCCGAAAGCCAGGCAAGACCATTGAACAGCAACATACCGCTAGCGCCTACCAGCCGATCATTCTCCCAGTTCCTAGGCTGTTATTTCAAGATTAGCTACCACATACTAGA
Organism: Oidiodendron maius Zn; assembly: GCA_000827325.1. Lineage (NCBI taxonomy): Eukaryota > Fungi > Ascomycota > Leotiomycetes > Myxotrichaceae > Oidiodendron > Oidiodendron maius. The sequence goes on along the minus strand of KN832870.1, from coordinate 314,339 downwards.
CCGTCAGAGCCTCCACAATCTCCTGAAAGTCTCCGCCTATACAATCTTTGGCCCAGCGCTACATACCCTTGAAATGTGTATAGACCATCTGACTGAGGATCAGTAGCATCTTGAGGAGTGCCACAGAACTTTTCCTATGTTAAAATTCCGGCTTCATACTCGAAGATGATCTTGATGGCATCCCCATCCATCATTTCATCCACGTAGAATTTGGTAACTAGCTTCGCGTTGGTACCGAAAATTGCGGATTGGAAGTCTGCCAGCTCATTTTTCTTGCGCTCTCTCATTCTCGTTTGGCTGACAGGCTGTTCCTTGCCATCGAGAGCTCATTCATCTGCCGCATCCCAATATTTACTAGTATTATACTCATCCGGACTCAGGAAAGAATCTACCCGCAGCCAGCAGCCATCCAAACCCTCCCCACACCGGAAGGAAATTGCCATAATCAATTCCCGCCACAGAAAACTGCCCAAACTGCCACTCCTCCAGTTTCAAATCCAGATTCACATCCCCAAACATCCTCGGCGGCTGCTGCACACCGCTGCCAGCTATACTACCACCCTGCTCCGACGAAATCGCCAAGTTCTGAAACGGAGCGTTGTTCCCCATCGCGCGGTTGGAATCGATGCTAGATGCCGAGGAGGATAGTATGGGGGAAGCTAAGATCATGGAACTTGCTAATTTTTCGTTCCCGTTGGCGAGATTTAGTTGGCGGCGCAGGTCTTTGATTTGCATGATGTAGCGGCAGGCGAAGGAGTTTCTCTGTGCACAGAATTCCAGGGTTTGGATTGCAAGTCGAGGGCTGTGGGGAAACTAAGACAATCGAAGACACGTGAGTGCTAGCCTTTGTATATAAGATGTTATTTTATAGTGGTACTGCAGCAATAAGCCACAGGGGAGTATGAATAATAATTATTGTATTACTATCCACGCCGATTCAAGTCTATCTCCTCCCATACTTCGAGGGCAATGCTACACAGCTCAGGCGCTGTGAAGATCACATCGCTCTCACTAGAGCCGGGTATGGGCAGTCGCTCAAAGAGCTTTTCAAAGATGACGCTCAGGCTTCTATTATTACTGGCCCTTGGTTGGCCCTGGCGTATCTTAACGTGGACCTCGTCTTTCTTCACGGGCTGACGGTGGCTCTTGGCTTGCCAGAGAGCAAAGATTATCTCCGGCCGATGTGGAAATATCTTGGCGGTAATGACCTGAGTCACATGAGAGGGCTCGTTTTCAATCCAGCGCTGGGCATCGCGGTCTAATGCGGGAATGCTTTCCCTTTCTTCCATGCCTACTTCGAGAACACATGTAGGGTATTCAACGCCTTTCGGTCCCCAAGACTGGTCGGGCTGCTTGTTGACATTTCCGAGCGATTCTATCACTCCCCCGCTCGCAATCAAGTCCTCATGGCAGTACATCTTCCTTAACTTTGCACGCAAGAGGTCATGTATCGCGCGAGAGAGAATTTCGTGTGGACTCCCCTTCATAGTGAAGATTAAAATCCGACGATCTCGAAAATACAACGCCTTTCCATGGAATGGGATAACTGCGATATCGCCGTCTTCGATATTGAATAACTGGAGCGGAAATTTAGTAATGAGCACGGTATGGTCTAGGATAATATCCTTAGTTTCAGGAAAGGCGCGAAGGGCTGGCACGAGGCTATCGCGACCAGTATACTCGAACGAGGCTTCCACATTGTACAGGCTTTCGAGATCCGCAACAGATTCCGTCACGTCTGATTTTGCGGCCATGTTGAAATTCTCGATAGTCCTGCAAGGACCGGGTAGTGGTTATAGAGAGTTAAGATCTTAAACTTATAGAATTAGACGGATTTAAATAACAGCTAGCATGATAAGTAGTGCAAAATCATACAATAAGGACGCTACGAACTGTTAACACACTCATCTGGCGTATTTAATACTTAATAGTTGATGGCATGATCTGAGGAATCTATTACGCAGATCTAGAACCCATGACATCAGCGAGGAGACATACATAAGGAGTCCTATTACGGCTTGCGTCATAATCACACCAGAGATCGCCACCAGCTAATATATTAGTCAGACTACCCCCCTTTGGACGCTGTGGTGTGAATATTATCCTCGCATCCCTTTCCCGCTAATGTCTCCCGATATTGGCTCCCTTTATTTTTACCGAATGTATGATCTTACAGCCAAACCAAATACAGTATCTCCAAGCTCGAATACAGCCCTCTTGAAGCTTCACCCACTTTGTGTTCATCAAATAGACGACTCTTTGCTGCCGTGCGCGTATGAACCAAGTATAGATCCAGGAATGCTTCTTCGATGGGCTGTCCTTTAGTGAACAGAAAATTTCCCTATAAAGTGCCTCGAAGACGATAAAATCATAGTAATTACTGTGATAGTGCTTCTAGGACGGTCAGCCTCCATCTCTTGCTAGGGAAATGTATGGGCTTTGAAGCCCCGTGCGAGTGATTTGATCGTTAGCAATTATAGGATCGATGTGGAAGAACAGAAGGCGTACATTGAGATAAACATTATCCGCATCGGATACCGCGGCTTAGAGGTACAGTAAAGTGCATAGGGCGAACATATCTGAGGGTTAGGCCGCAAGGAACGATTCGTCGTCGGTTCCGCAACATAACCAGCACATGAAGGCAAGAAGTTCACTGCATTTCTTGATGCAGCCGAGATAGCCTTCCTCTTCCGAATGCAGAGCAGGATGACGAGAGCGTGGAACTCGCCAGGCTTATCGCTGAGGATACTCCCGATAGTAATATGGAGAAGGTTTTCTGCTTGTCACGGAAAGACGCCTTTTATTCTCTAATGTTGTAGTCGCTGTCATGGAGATTCAAGGATAACGATCAGTTGACATCACTCCGCATCTTTCGGCAAGCCACTACAGGAGCAAGTCTTGCATTTGTGACTGTAAATCTATGAATTTGAAGCCCTCCAGACTGACTTGAACGCTATTATCTGTTGCATTCGCCACCCCGCCAATAGACCTCAACGCGGATCATCGATGGACGGAAATTCCGCGGGAGTTTGACTGGCATTTGCTAGGGATCCGTCCCACATCGTAGGGAAAAGAGCGGACAAGGCGGGGTTCCTTGCCCTTGGCCGAGACTGGTAAGCTCCCCAGGTTACGCGCTGCTCACCTCATCTTTCCTTCCCCTCAGCTGCCAGTCTTGTAACCTAAATTTGCGATTTCAGATGTTGGTCATGACCATGAAGTAGATAACCAACACATCTATTGAGATATTAATACTTCACCAATCAGTAGTTATCGTCACCCTACTAGAAGTGTTATCCCTACAATTCCGCCGTGACCCATATCACACGCGCCCACCTCAGACCCAAATATCTCAAGATTGCTTTAGAAGAAGATACTAAGGGCTTGTAAGCAGTATTAAGAGAAAAGAATCGAGGTACAATCGCTAGCTTCTGTTAGGGGCTGCAATGGATTTCTGCAGTCGACAATAAACCTCTATATTAACAAGGAGAAGAAAACTAAAGAGAGAAGAACTCTCTACTATTCTAGTATAAATACAAATATTACTTAGTTGCCTAGGCAACGTATCGTACGATAATTCAGAAAGGAAGAAGAAATTGCAGGTGCCATAGGCACCAAGACATCTCACGGGTCCAACCTGTAACATCTTTACTGCTATCTTTGCATCAGTAATATTCAGCCATGAATGAGATATAATATCTAGAGAAGGCTCAGGGTTCCACTGCTCTTCAATTGACTCCATTATAGTTGAATTAGGAGTAGTAACAATGAGGTCACTAGTAGCAGACAGTGGTGGAAGGTAGTGGTGGTGGTAGTGGTGGTGATGATGATGATGATGTTGATGGATAAAATAAGTAAGACCTTGAAAAGTAAATAAACGTGTCGCAGCAGAACAGAAGGGTACTTCAGTTTATACTAGTATTTTGACCAATCAAGGAGCATATTTCTACTCTAGGATGACACTCAAATTAGCCTTAAATGACCCAGTGGGCGCATCCAGTAATTAAATAAATATGTGGGCGCATCTGGTAAATAAAATAAGTCACCAGAGTGGGTGTGCGCACTTAGTCATTTGCCGATATAGGTATCATTGGTGAAAGTCCCCTGAAAGCAGGCTGTGTACTTATGGATCCAACAAGCCAAGTACTGTACACAACGTGTTACAATACTATCCCCCCCCCTGTGAATAAAGGTCACCTACCCATTTTGGACCCTTCGGACCGCTTAACTCAGACGAGAATAAATGAAGGATTTTTGACTTATGCATCCAACCAGAGCTTACAGAATCCTTCAAAACCCTTCAAGATATACTCTTACGAGTTAAGCAGCTTCGGGACGAAGGAAGGGGAGGTGACCTTTATTCAGGGGAGGTTACGTACTGAGGAAACAACCTTGCTAGCGTAGGCTTTGCCTGCAAGACGGAAAGAAAGAGATAGCAAGCACTCTTTCCCAGCACCACGACAAAGCAGCTTCTTTATGCACTTCCTCGTACAAACCCCTCTTCGTCATGTCGGTCAAGCACCTCTCTTGCTGTGCGCTTTCCTCAGTGCAGCGTCCGTCACGGCGCAAGAGGTCCACAGTGGCATCACCTTCGACGTGCAGTTTTCCAACACCTCCGCGATCGAGACCACGCCCATCAAGGACCCCTATGAGGCCACTGCCGCGCAGCAGGCGTCGATCCGTCTGCAGACGGCCATCAACGAGACAGGTATCGCAAAGGACTGCCTCACTAACCCCGTGGACATCAGCCCCACGGCGCTGTACGCGCTCAAGGACTGCATCGCCAACGAGACCGTGGACGGCTTCTTCATGCTCCTGGCCGACGACATCGAGGCGTCCAATACCTTTTGGGACCGGGTCGTCACGGAGTCGACATCGGACATGACGCAGTGGGTGCCCACCCGGGCGTATGTAACTTGCTACTTCGGCGCCGCGCTCAACGCGACCTCATTCGCCGAGTGGACGCTGTCGTCCTCGCTGGTCGACGCGGCCGAGCTCAACGCCAACCCTGAGCACTATCTGTTTGCCCTGACGGACGAGTCTCTGACGGAGGCCTCGGCGCAGATCTTCGAGGGTTGGGGCGGCGTGCTGTCCACATTCGGCACCAAGCGCACTAACTTCACCGTCCCGGCGTACGAGGTGCCTGACTTTGGCGGCTCGGTGCCCGCACCCTGGTCGCTGGCGGACAGCTTTAACCTGGAGCTGCAACGGATCGGGCCCAAGGTGCTTGCGTACGGCGATGGCAATACATTTGGGTACCTGCACATCGCGGTGCGTGATGTGCCGGCGACGACTGCACACCCGGCGGCCATCCAGGTCTACTCTGCTGTATGGTACCCACCGTGGGACCAGAACACCAACACGACCGAGCGTCAGGAGTTCCTGACCAATTACATCGCTGACGAGGCGCATCACATGGTGGTGGAGGTTGTGAACTTGTCCCTGAAAGCTGCGGCCGAGCTTGCAGCCGTGTAGGGTGGAAAAGTATGGTCTCCAGAATCAACGTATACTTTCTTACACCCAGTCTTGTACCTTATACTACCGCAGGTTGATACCCTCTAAACGTACCAACGATTTTTATAGGAAGGGTACCAACGATTTTAAAAAGCCTTTAGTAGCCTCTAGGATTTATAATAATTATTAGATCAAAAGTTTATTGCGAAAAGAGCTAACCAAGCACTTCAGAGCAGCGTATTGATTAGATTTATAGCTCTAACTTTATAATTGCCCTGTTAGAGTATAACCGGGTTAGCTTTACATACAAAAAAGTCAGCGCGTAGGCTGTACCGAATCATGGTCTCTACCCGAAGAGTGAGGGATCGATAATTGTCGTCGCGCCTATGGGGGCACCATTCCGTGCTTAGATGGAGGAACATCCGCAGAATCCCAGCAAGTTGCTGCAGGGGAGCTGCGAGGAGAGACGAAAAGTACCTAATAGAAGTGCAATTGTGGGGTGCAGGCATTAGGTTAAAGTAACCGTTGCTGTGTCCCGTCCAGACTTCGGAGAGCTAATCGTCGTATCATTCTTATTCGATTGTTAACTCTATCTATTCTACCAGGCCAGGTGTCAAAAATCTCGTAATTGTCTTGGTAAGAGAAATGGCGGGTTTCTCAACTTGCTAGTCGTGGTGGGCTTAGTCTGCGCCGGATGCTGTTACTACTATATATACTAACAACGGTCCAAAATCGCGGGGATTCTACCAGAGTGGCTAGAATGGCGATTATTACAGGAGAGGCGACCACCAGCTCTCGCAGTATACAACATTTGTTTACTGTGTTTTATGCTCTCACAATATCCAACGAGGCCGAAGTGATTGTTCTCTCAGCATACTCTTCACGATCTTGGCAACTGTCCGCAAAATTAGGCCAGCTTCCGGATGTCGCAACAATAACAAAATCTATTTAGCCTCCCGGAATATGGTATGTAGTCGTTACGACGTCTTAAGTTGACCTCTAAGATTTTTTATTCTAGTTTAGAAGCGTAGCTTCACTTGCAAGAGTTTGATATATTGGTGAAGTGGCCGGAGGCAGCGAAATAGAATATGAGAAAAAGACCTCAAAATTTCTACTATTATTTGGGATCCTACGCTAAGCTGGTCAATCTAAGGTTTACATAGAACCATAATGGGATAGACGTGCCTTATCTAAAGCAGCCTTAGACGTTTCCCTGAACTCCCGAACAATGTCTCCTGCCGCCTTCACCTCCTTTAGCAATCCGATCCCAGAACCTGCCTAGATAACTGCTCGTCGCTCGCCTCCAAAGCCCTTATCCGGACCTGTGATATAGTCCGCATACTTCTTCCTCAGTTTGTCCAGTCTATCGCCGTCTAGATAATCTTTGTAGCTTGGACTTGCCAACGCTCTGCCGTCATAGCTAGTAGGCCAGGTAATTTTGTCACACATCTCGTCGAAAATAGTGGCACGAACCGTGCTCACGCCGCCATTAACCACCTCTAAAATGGCCTCCTGATACTCCTTGGCTGGAAGATCCACCTCTACACTAGCCAAGAATGCCGTTCCTATTAATACACCATCTGCACCGCATGCTAGAGCTGCAGCGACACCTCTTCCGTCACCGATCCCTCCAACACCGACAACGGAAATTTTCGAAAACCTGGCTTTATCTAACACATCGCGTGCCTCGGGAATAAGACCAACAAGCCCTGTACCAGGTGAGGGGCCATACCTACCTGCATCTGCAGCCTGCAGGACCAAGACGTCAGGAGCATATAGTCGAGCTACCTCGACCGCAACAGCAACACTGGCGACCTGGATCCAGATACATGATTCCGGAGACGCGGTATGCATTGCTTTGGTCCAGACGGCGAAATCGCGCGTCTAAGGTGGGCACGAGAGCCAAATGGCGGCTGGATAATGCTGTACCATGACGCTAACTACATCCTCGAGTTTTTCTGTGAAAATAAGGAACCCGACGCTAATAGGAAGGGCGCATGTTGTGGTAATTTGCAAGCTGGATAAAAGGGACGCGGCTTTCTCGAGCTCTATGGATAAGGCACCCGTATCTATTGCAGAGCCAATGAAGCCTAGCCCCCCTGACATTGTCACGGCTGTGGCCAGACGAGCCCCAGCAAAGTCTGCCATTGGGGTATTTGCGATTAGAGGCCGAGATACCCAAGATAATGGGTATATATTGAAGATGCCATATTAAATAGTGGCGGTGTAAAATTAGAGGCGTGTGAGACGAGAGACAATAGCACACGGTGAAGCTATGATATAAGAGATAGTTTCTGCCGACCTTTTGATGATCCAGCACTGAAGTTGCGAGGCAAAGTGTCTTCAAAATGGGCTGACAAGCTCAGAGAGAAGGTCCTTCCAAGGGAGTGTGCGTCGTGGGTTCTGGACAGCGCAAGCCGAGTCACGGGTCGAAACAGGTCAAATAGTCCGGAAATGGTTTGAGGGTTCTGAGCCTATATGACCAGAATACAGAGCTAAAGAGAGAAGAAGAGAGCATAATCGTTCAGCAAGAATACGCTCACCCACTTTACGTAAATTAAAGTCGGTGAGCGTAAGCAATAACTTACGTAGTTAAATAATTGTGATTTACGAATTGTTGTTCTTGGCGTATTGCTCTCCCTCCCCTGCTTTCCTGCGCAAAAGAGATGGGTTGGTTACATAACCGAACGATTATCCCCTCGACTGGTGCTAAGAACCTTCACTTAGCAGATGGTTATCACCAGTAGAATTTATTGCTCCGATACTAACGCCTCAGTGATTACTGTAAGAGGAAATATTTAGGAGCATAAATAGTATATTCGGGACTAGCGCTTACATACCACACCATTTTGAATGTGACAGTCAATCACTGTATGAGGGCTGCTAAGTGAAGGTTCTTGCCACCAGTCGACGGGATAGAGGAGCCTCTAGCCAGTCACTCCTAATACAAGTTTCTCAACAATATCGTCGAGGTTTTGGTGCTCGATGACAGAGCTGAAACGCTGCCATTTTGGTCATAAGGTGTAGTCAATTATGGCAGAAACCCAAATTTTCGTGGGGGCACAGCAGTAACTTGAATAGCCCATTGTGATATGTTTTGTTCATACCTCCTTCTGATCACAGTAGAATAACCAAAATATCAATCATAAACTCTATCCCAGGAAGACTGGCTGAGCTGAAGAGTCAATAATACGAGAAGTGCTTTCCACCCACTGAAAATTTATAAATTAGGTAAACAGGTTCAACTTTACGTATCTTTGGGAGTGAGTATCTTCCTGAGACTCATATCCGCGTTATTATTAATAGAACACCCAATTCATTCAGGGGGTTGAAAATACATTCCTATTCAATATAGGGCACAATAATTTGGTCCTTTTTGAGATCAAGATCGCGCTCTACTTTCGGGAGAAGTAGAACATATCGGCATTTCTGCACATCCAAGCCCTTGCTACCAAAGTACCGAGCGCTCTCGAAACTCCAAGTATCACTTGCACGGGGCCAATTTGCCAGGTGGAAAATGTACTCTGAGACATCGTTATTTAAGCCAGGCTCAAAGCAAGGCACGTTTCTCCACTGCTGCAAAAACTTTTCTTGAAGGTCTGTTTGATAGCGGACAGCCCATGCCACCGCACTGTCGATATTTAAACCTAGTTGGTGCATCACGATAGTAACGATATTATGGCGATCGTCTCCGATCGCCTGCTCCTTGTTATACGATAATATGTCCTACACAACTATCAATAAATTGGTTACTGCATATATGCCAAATAGGGAGCCTTACATTTCCCAGAATTATAATGTCAGTGGCAAGATATTCCAACTGCTTTATCGTTTTATTATGCAACACTTCATCTGGCAGATTCAAGTTGAATTCTGCTACAGCGTAACATGGACGAGCACCTATGTTGTGTCTACGATTTCTTAAATATTCCTCAACAGTGCAAAGATACGTATCGTTTCGCTTTTTGGCCTGATCCACTACAGATTCTAGGTAGTCCGTAAATGCGATAACAAAATGTTTCTGGGCAGTTAGCGACGCCGATTTCATCGCCAATGACCAGAATCTATGCAATTAATCGGATATTAGAATAACCACTTCTTGAATCTAAATCAGCTAGTACAACTCACTGTCTTGTCATCTCACCAAGAAGAACCTCTCCAGAGGGACGTGGCTTCTTGGGATTATTGAGAGCATCTACGATCACGTCCACGAATTGCTGAACCGCGGATGCGCTTTCCACGTCAGTGTACTCATCAATCACGAAGAAAAGATTCATAAGGTCGCAGCCGGTACGAAGATGCTCTAAACGAATTATTTTTATGTAAACTACTCATGATTTGTAATTCTTACCTCCTGATGCATTTGGAAATGCCAGGGCAGCAAGACGACCTAGCGTAGAGAAACAGTTCAGTTACCTATGCTGATAGACGAAGGGGCAGTATCGAGTCGGCTACTGACCGAAGTCACACCTATCAAATGCTTCTTGAGAACGTTGGTTAAACGCTTTAAAACTACGACACCAAGCACTTGATTCAGCGGAGACTTCCCCATATTTTTCGTTGATCCGTCTTGGCCAGGGCCAGTTGAGCAAGGTATCCGGAAGATAGAGTGTCTTGGCGGATTCCGACATAACTAACCGTCAAGTGTGATGAAGTAAACAGAACTATTAGTGAGACTGATCTGGAGAGACTAACATCAATGTATGTGGCAATCACGCCTTTTCAAGTATTTATGTGTCCGGAGATAAATCCTGGACCCCAAGAATATCCCTCTTTAACAATAATGCAACCAGGTGTCAATAGACGTAAGTTAAGTTAGGCAAAGGATTAGTTACCCTTCGACCAGCCGCCCCTGGTCAATAGACGTAAATTAAGTTAGGCAAAGGATGATAAGTTACCCCCTCCATCAGTAGCCACTGACTTCCTTAACAGCCCTCGCGTAGTGATTGGCTCTCGCATTCAAAGTAGCTGCGCTCGCTATATAAGCGCTAGTTCCAAATAGTATATTGAACTACCTCAACATTCCCTCTTACAGCAATTACTCGGGCGTTAGTATCGGAGTTATAGATTCTATTAGTTGAAACCACTACTAAGCTAAGGCAATGACTCCGAGTCGAGGGGATAAGGTGGTAGAAGGAGGGTAAAAAATATGTATGAATGTAAGGACGTCTCCTCTCTTAGTTGAGGGAGGGCTAACATATATAAACCCTCCCTACTACCACTTGATAGTCAGCCACCGCCCACGCCCAGTTCTACCCGGTACAACATCGACTTTAACTCTGTTTTATTATGTATCAAACATTCTCAACCCATCAGATGGCACCAAATGAATTTCGCGACGCAAATTCTTTCTCTTTTACTGAAGCTGTAGTGTTGATTTTGGCAATCTTAATATTTTACCAGTCATCTTGCATAGTTTATCATATTTTTTTGAGCCCACTATCAACCATACCAGGTCCGACAATAGCCGGTGTGTAGTAATGTTTTGCAATACTGTACGGTACCTATAGATGGCCCAACTGAGATACTATTTCTAGCCATAACTCCCTTATATGGATTTTATCACGATGTTATTCGAGGAGGGCAATATATCTGGGTAATTGAAGAAATGCACAAATGTTACGGTATGAGAATCAGTCTCCACTATGAATATAAATAATCTTGACACAGCAACACAGGCCCAATAGTCAGGATCAGACCTGATGCTGTTCACATAAATGAGATTTCCTTTGCCGATCAAATATTCGGAACTGCCGGTGAACGACGTGACAAATCCCAACTTAACTGTAGTGCGTTGATGGCTCCGGGTGCCTTTATCTCGACTTCAAAACACGACGTTCATCGCAGACGGCGGGCTCCATTTAGTTCCTTCTTCTCCAAGCAGAGTATTCGGCGCCTCGAACCAATTATACAGCAGTGCCTGAGAAAACTACTTAGTCGACTAGACGATTATAGGCTGTCGAGGAAGCCACATAGCGCAAAGGTCTTGTTCGCAGCTTTGACAAGTGATGTTATAACTGAATATGCATTTGGATATTGCTGGAATAGCCTGGACATAGGAGACCTCAACGAGCAGATCTTCACCCTCTTGAACAAATCGCTTCTATTATGGCACGTCTCTGCATACATCCCATTCCTAGCTTTTCTACCCGGAATCGTCCCCAAGTATTTTGCTGCATGGTTGCCTTCAAGCATGAAACTTACGCTTTCTTACTTCGAGGTAATAGACACTATAATAATCCTCATTAAATGCTGTCTAAACTAAAGAGACCAGAAAATAAGACAACATGTAATCGATATAAAGGCGGGAAAGCCCGACTACGGATCAACCAGTATTATGCACAGTGTAATAAACAGTAATCTCCCAGAATTCGAGAAAACTACAGAAAGGCTATTCCGTGAGGGCCAAATACTGGTTGGAGCTGGCACGGATACCACTGCTACAACTCTAGCCAAGCTGGTTTACCACTTGCTCGAAAATCCAAGAATATTAGCCAAACTAAAGGAAGAACTAAAGCTTGCTATACCTGATGCGGATACTATACCTACGAATTCTCAGGTTGAGAAGTTACCATACTTGGTCGGCATCTTCACCCCTGTCTTTCCTGCGGGTATCTATTAATTTGTGACCAGAATGCCCTGATCAAGGAATGTCTTCGACTTCATCCTGTCGCCAGTTTTTGCCGCGAAAGAATCGCACCAGATCAGGACATTTCGTTCGTAGATGCTTCCCAGAAAAAGGAGTACATAATCCCTAGGGGAGTAAGCTGCATACCTTGACTGCTTAAGAAGTAATAGTTGGCTAACATTAGATAGACATCAATGGGGATAACGGCAGTTCTCATATCTCGCAACGCAGATATTTTCCCCTCCCCGAACGACTTTATTCCCGAGCGATTTCTTGAGCATCCACTTCTCGATAGGTACTCACTAGCATGGTCGCGCGGCTCTAGGATATGTATAGGTGTAATTCTCTCCTCCGCTTTTGTTTATGCCCCATTAATTTTCTGATCAGCAAAACATCGCATATTCTGAGCTATACCTCACAATAGCATGCATTTTCAGGACATATGACGCCTATGATGGAACAGGAACGCAAAAAGGACCAACTTTAGAACTATTCGAAACGACCAGGGAAGATGTAGATACGTATTTTGACTATGGGGTGCCTTTTTCTAAGCCAGGAAGCAAGGGTGTTAGGGTGATTGTCAGATAACTTTGCTATTAATCATCGGATTGCTTATAGTAACCTTGTTTACTGCAAGTGAAAACATCGCACGCCGAGACCAGTAATTTATATACAAATTAGCTACGCCTATATAATCTTGAACAGAGGCAATATAGGTGCACAGGTTGTAGTCGGATATCAAGGTGAAACTCAGTTATATTAACTATTGAGTAATGCAGAGACAACTAAGGTAAGAAGAGATTCAGGAGAACTAGAGCCTTTTATGCTTAATGCTATACACTTAATTGAGTCACCAAATAGGCTCCTACCTGGTCACCTTATAGGCACCGGTAGGTGGCCTAATAGGCAGATGTATAGTATATATAAATGTGCCTGAAGTCCTGATACAGTCAATATATAATCACGGTATTTAAGTAAAGCCCTAGAATCCTTGCACATAGATTAGCCTATATATCGCCGACTTTAGTTACTCTCTGTTTAAATATATTCTAGTAAATTACTAAACTTTCTTTAACCTAGTAATTGATCTAAAGGCATCTTCTATTATTGACCATATATTTAAATAATTTATACATATATAAAGGAAATTAAGATTACTTAGTTTTGGCTGTAATACGACGACTCTAGTGGTAAAAGCTCAGCAGGATATTCAGCTGAACGGCGATTCCGAAGCAGCTAGATCAGCTGCAGAAGGTGGCGAAATAAAGGGCTACTGAATAAGTCTTTCTCTTGTGTATATAAGGATCCTGGAGATCTAGTATAAAAGAAGTAGCGCTTTCTGAGTCTCTTGAATTGAACTCTATTATTCGATATTATATTGCTATATGGCGAGCCTCTGAATCACCGCCGAAACTTAGGCTAGTAGTGTACTATGATATCCATTTGTTTTAATTTTAATTACCTTTTAAACAATTCTCGTTAAGCACTGTCCTCCTCTTCACTCTGCTTCTCTATCATGCGTTATAGCTCCCCTTACTCGCAGATCAAATCACGGTATCGAATATAGTCTCGGGGCTCTCCAACCCTCCTTGTTGTTTAGGCCAAATCATTAAAGAATTCTATATCAAGCATCGCCTTAAGTTGATTTGTAGCCTCTGTAGCATCTAGCTTTAGTGTTGACTCTACTGCAACAGCGTCTTGTAACTTGTTTACCTTGCATATTAATTCCGAATTCTCTACTTCTAGTTCTGCAATTCTATTACTAACATTTGCTGCTAGTCTAGTAAAGAGAATTTGCTAGTGCTGGAATTAGCTCTACGTTTATTTAAGTGATAACTTCACCCATGTACCTCTTTTGCTATAGCTTTAAACGAAGCACTAACTTCTCGATATAATTCTATATAAACGCTAATTAAATGCTTGCTTAGGCCCTTTTCAAAGAGATGTATTCTTGTTCGTAGAGATAACATCAAAGCTATAGTCGCAGAAGAATACCAGTTAGTAAACTCAAACAAAGAGTGCAATGGATTGGAAGTTCTTGTGCAGAGCAGAGGTTTGTGTTAATGCGCAGGTCGTAATCGGATATCAAGGAAAAACTCAGTTATATTGACTATTGAGTGATGCAGAGACAACTGATTAAACACAGCTATACTGGAGTAAAGGCCCCTTTATATAGACCTATTCGACCTCTTATTGACTCACATGAATCCTCTGAAACCTGGATCCTAAAGGATATCCTAGATCCTAAGGGATGTGTAATGCGTGCTTGAGGCCCTGATCAATAGAAGTTATAAATAATGTATCCACTCACCAAAAGGTAAACGTATCTCGATAAGTCGGTATTATTAGAGCCGTCGAGAGTGGATTAAGGCGGTAATTGCGAGCGCTTGTCTCAATAACTGTGCCCATTGCCGCAAGATCCAAGGTGCATGAAATGTAAGTTAAACTAGAATCTATAAGCCAAATATCTCTGTTAAAGTTCGTCGCGACAGCTGAAAAAGAAGTCAGCCGAAAGAGGAGTCAGCCGATTTTGGAAATGCTCCATCAAATTTTCTTCTCCGCATCATCCTTCTTCCCAATCCGTCTCCTCAACGATGGCAACGCACTCTCAAAAACCGGTCCACTCATCTCTACCTCCTTCCCGCTGTCTCTCTTCGTCCATGAATTTAGAGAAGCCGACTCCTCTATCTTCTCAATCTCAAGCAGAACGTCTCGATCCAAATGTCTCTTTTCCCATGCCCACCACAGACGCCAGGAAAAAGCTACGGTGATCGTAAGTGGTATTGTGAACGCCCAGTAGATCCAGATATAGGAGGAGACGATTTGAGAGCTAGAATTGGGGGCAGAAGATTGCCAATTGAACATGCCGGTGCTGAACACTGTCTGGTAATAGTTAGTGAGAGTGATTCGGGGGTCAGTAAGGAAATGGGACGCACGGCTACAAACGTCCCAGGGAGGAATAGAGTGGTGATTAACGCTAGTGTCTTCATTGCGGTGCTGTCTCGACTACTCGTTGCAGCCATCTTGGCGGTCAGTTTGTTGTCGATTTGGGCGATGAGGCTGCTTAGCTATTGATTCGAATTACTTAGATAGGTAGGTGATATAAAGATTCTAAAAGATTTGACGGAGCCTACCACGTTGAAGTCCGCCTGCAGCCGTTCCTTTGTCTTGTTATTGTGTCCCTTCAGTCCTTTAGCAGCTGATGCTAGATATTCGATACACTCTCGTATCTCTCTAGCCTCTGGCAAGTTACTATAAGCATGGAACTCTGCTGTGCTGGCTACTTCATCCAGCGTCCGAGCAAGAAATTCAACACAATCGCACTCCCAATCTGATACTCGACAAAATCTGATCAGTTCTGTGATACATGTATTCAGCTCTCCAGTAAGATTGTGTAGATTAACTTTGGTATCCTTAATTGGTCTCTCTCCCGCTGGATCCCCGTAAGGCCCTCGCAATAAGTGCAGTCGGCCAGCTCGGGACATTCCAAGTTGGTTTTGAAGCCTATTCGCCTTATCGTCTAGATGCAATGTACAAAAGATTTCCGCTCGGGAGATGTGATGTTGGAGAAGAATGGCGGGAAGAAGCATTGGCTGGCTCCAGAGGTGTGGTACGCTTTTGATTAAATCGAATATCTCTACTGACGGGCTTTCTTTCCATGCGGGGAAATCGTTTCTATTGTTCATAACTCCCGTGCCGTGCAAGAGACCAGTTGTTACGTGTGTTTCGAAGTCGTGAGAAAGTGACAGGCCATAGTTCCCAACCTGATATTTTTGTGCGGCTTTGACGACGATACCTGGGAAATGGTCAACTTTTTACATGTGGATTCTGAGAATATACGTACCTATTCGTTTCAGTTTTCCAGGTCTCTTCTCATCATATTCCACATAACGAGAGAATATGCCGCATTTATTTGTTAGAGCATGGAGCGTCGCCTGTGGGAGGCTAAACTCCTCTTCGATTCTCAAGTACGACTGCATGCTCATCGAGAAGCTTGGCGGTTGATACCATTCCCGTTCACAGATAACAAGTCGAATACCACCTTCAAAATTCGAATCTGGATCTATAGGAACAGGCATTGCATAGAGACCATCATGCCTAAGCCATTCTTCGATTTTGGAATCGTTTAGGCGGCCATGGCGGGGATTATCTGCTATTACAGAGCAGTCCTAAATATTTGTTAGTGCAAGGCTCCTACTCGATATAAAGAGCAGAGGCGGTAAAGTAAGATCTTACACTAGAGAATTTCCAAGCTTCAATATACTCAACATTGTTTGATGGATCAACTGACCAGGCAAGGCTTTGCAAAGCTCTAGATCGCGAGATAGAGAACATCTCTGTTGGGCTTTTAGTGATGGCTTTACTCGTCGCAGCCAGTTTCGTCTTTTTTATAACCTTTCGATCTTAGACACGTTGCAGCTGGCTAGAGAGATTGAAGGCAGCCGCTGTTTTGTGGCTAGAGACTCAGTGGGTGGTGGCCGAGTGGTTAGGTGGCTGACCGGTTTATGCATTTGGAAATGTTAAGAATCGCTTACATAACTCTCATATCACCTGACCTAGTTGATTACTGCCCAACCTTCAGCACATATATCCTAGGAGCGGGGTAATCCCTTTTACTATCCCCCCTAATAATTGTACATTCTCCACTTTCTGTGGCTAAAACGGCCTAACTGAGGAAAGTGAACAGAGCAGATTTCCTAAGCAACCATTGGTTGCACGGGTGACAATAACACCCTTTATTGGCTAGAACAAGCTAAGCCACAGAGCATGAAGAGAAGGATGTAAAAATGCGGGGATACCTTCCACGTCCATAGATCTCTTGCGCTTCAAGCCTCAAACTGTGGTATTGGTAAGCTTGGGTAGGAGATATCCGAGATATTTGGTCGAGGTATTTTGGTGTGAGGTCTCTAGGGAGAAGGGTTTTCATTCGCTTTATCTATATCAACCCTTTCAGTTCCAAGCCTGAAAAATACACTAGTGGGAACTACAGTACATTCTTCTGTGCAGACGGATTCAATTTGTATTACTCTTCGACTATATAAATCCAATAACCTGAGTTATGCGTTATTAACATTTGCAAAATATACATTGGACTATATAATATAGTAAATTGAAGAGCTGGAGTAGGGAGGGACGCGTCTTTCGGATGTCTAACGCGTAAACAGAAGTGCGGTCCTGTGTGCTTGAGGAAAACACTTGGGCACCGTCAGTGCAGCCTAGCACCAGATTCGCTGTGCTCGTTGCATGACAGCCTCCTGCAGCTTCCTATCAGCCTTTAGTAGCGCCATCTCAGCCCTATGCAGGTAAATCTAGAATGGTCTGGATGATAGCTGATTGCACAGTGTGGGAAATGAAGGCCACAAGCCAAGAACAGCCTTACAAGCTTGGCTTAATAACAATTGCCGTTATTTAAGATGAATTTAACAAGACAAAGCCGAGCAGTATATTCGAGAATCTTTACGGGATGATACATCATTTGCATATGAAAGACAAGCAACATAGCAATCGAATATCGTAAGAAACACCGTAAACAGAGAGTCTCTACCGATATATTGACAACATATCACAGTAGAAGCAAGGAGATAATATGTTAAATCAGTTAACGAGTTCCACCTCAATGAGGCTTTCAATGCTCTGGGGGTGACTCCAAATTTTCACAATTGCAAGGCCTTCTAGCTCCAATAGTTCTCGCCATTGCAACTCTGTCCGTTCCCTTCCTGGAACGGCACATGAGAGCGCCCAGTCTAGCCCAGTTGTCATCGCGTTTGCTTCTTTGTCAGGAATGACAACCTCCTGGATAAGAATCTTTGAATATTCCTTGACCATTGCTGGGATCAAATTCTTGAGAATTTCTCGTGCCTTTTCATCGGACCAATCATGTAAGACTGAATGTAAGAAGTAGGCACGAGCACCTATACATCGCAATATCAGATATTTGCTCCCATAGTGATCCCTCTCACTGTAAAGGGATTGAGATAGTAGCCTATGCACCTACCTTTTACAGGTTGCAGAGTTGTAAAATCGTGGGGCATTCGCTGGATACTCGCATCCAATGCCGTAATGTCATTGATAACCTCTGGCAAATCTTGCAGAACTAGGCTCCCTTGTACCTTAGGATGCTTTTCTCTAAATTCCTCAAGGTCATGGCCATTACCTCCTCCTACATCAACTAGCAATGTGGGGCTATGACGCATGTCGAAACCAGCGGCTAAACCCTCTTCTACTGGGTAAAATCCTGTATCCATCCAACTAACTAGTCCTTGGTTACGCCCGGCCATATAATTATTGAATGTGGACATAAGTTTGGGATGTTCAACAAGATATGCAAAAAGTGACCCAGGGTAGTTGAAAGCTTTATTGAATACCTTAAAGCCTTCACCCTCTTGGTAATACCTTTCTTTTAGGTACGTAGGCAGGACCTGTAAACCTGGGCGAATAACATCAAAGCTATAGTCGCAGAAGAATACCAGTTAGTAAACTCAAACAAAGAGTGCAATGGATTGGAAGTTATAGATAATGTATCCACTCACCAAAAAGTAAACGTATCTCGATAATTCGGCATTGTTAGAGCCGTCGAGAGTGGATTTAGGCGGTAATTGCGAGCGCTTGTCTCAATAACCGTGCCCATTGCCGCAAGATGTCTCAATATCCTAGCTGGAATAAGTGAGTGAAGTTGTCATCAGCCAAGAGCTATATGTCACCACTTCAAGTCCTACTTCCCCGCGACGATTCTGAAGGTGGGGTAAAGGATTACAAACCAACTAGCAAGCTGTTTCCTTTGCATCTTACTGCCAGCTCCTCATCAGTTTTAGTTGTGGCGCTATCCTCTGCCATACGTTCAAATAACTTCATTTCAATGGCTGTCCGTATGACAGCATGATGGCTAGACTATATGCAGTTGAAACGTCAGCTTTAGTAGAACATAGTATCAATTTTTGTAAAAATTTGTTACTATACATACTTCAATCCACATGTACTTCAAGATTGACTCGTTAGGTGTTTCCAGCAAAGATGTCAGTGATTTCAGGCTCTCTAACAGTGCCTCACGTGACCCTGGTGCATTAGTATGGAAGTTAATTCCATGAGTTCGAATAGATGATAGGAGCCGTGCAACAGCTGAGGCGTCAGGATGCGCAATAGTCGTGGGATCCATGATTGAGAAATATTGCGGGACAGCAAAATTAGGATGAGAGAGAAATATGATAATGTTTTGAATGTGCCTCCTTATAACTTACGGTAGTGCTAGGATGTAAGGAGTATGTGTGAGTACTATTCCCCCGCTATGAATAAATATCATCTCCCCACTTTTTACGACGCAGTTTCCTTAGGCCCTTTTCGGTACTATTTCCTAATATAGTAATTGAGTGCATTCAGTGCTCTAATACGTAGTTGGCCCCCCTTGCACATCAATTACAGCCGAGCAGCGCCTCTACTAGCTATTACTCCCCCCTCCTCCAAAAAAAGATGTAATAGTGGGCCTTCTCAGCCGGGGAGTTCTGTATGGTAGAATGTCTGTGCTCTGTAGAACCACTGTTACATTTATTAGGAGGGGGGAGAGTATATAGGTCCCA
Source organism: Oidiodendron maius Zn (assembly GCA_000827325.1). Lineage (NCBI taxonomy): Eukaryota > Fungi > Ascomycota > Leotiomycetes > Myxotrichaceae > Oidiodendron > Oidiodendron maius. The sequence goes on along the minus strand of KN832870.1, from coordinate 294,689 downwards.
TATATAGCTATCTAGTACAACGTCATATGCAGCCTTGATTACCCTCATTAATACATCCCTATGGATAGTCTTAGGGTCATATTGAGTCCTCTACTAGTTAATTGCCTTACGCGCAAAGGCTAAACATCGTGCCTTATCTTGTTGCCTATCTAAAAGCCCCTCATTAGAAACCTTTTTAAGGTATATTCGAGCGTCTCAATGGTCGTACGGATTGTGTATTCGCCCGAATTGAGTACTGAGATGCATTACGGGAGCTTACAAATAAAATTTGACGATATAAGGGGGGGTGGGTTAGCTAGGACTTAATTATGTTTTTCTATAGGGATTTTAGCTTAGATATATTTTATACACTTATTAGCGTTGAATCTACCGAATCTACCGCATCTAGCGATCCATTGAACTAGGCGTGGATGTCCTTGAGAGGGACCTCAAATAATAGGGCACCTCGTATCTAGAGTTATCAGTCTCGAGAGGTTTTAATCGTATGCAGCGCCGACTAGACTCGGGCTCAGAGTAAGTCAATTTAATTAGGCTAGGCGTCTGAGTAGTATCGTACGAGATCGTGGTTTGCTGAGAAAGAGGGGCCTCTTGAGGTGGTTATAGCAGGTGTGCTAACGTTTTAGGGATTTTAGAGGGTAAGTTTACCAGAAACTAGGCGAGAAGGTGGAAACCTCGCGATTAGTCGATAAGCGGGAGACTTGAGGAGTAAAATATCCATTTTTAGAGTGTATTCTAGTAGTGAAACAAGAGACGAAAATATTTGGTACTTGCATAAGCACAATTGGAGTAGTAGTTTAGTAAGAATGGAGAGTGCCTCGCTGTCGTGCTGCTGTTATAGACAACCCGGAGATATCTTCACAGCAGCTCGAGTCCTATGAGCGCCTTCAATAGACATGGTCGCGTCTCACCCCCATTGCTGACGGGGATGCCTATGATTATAAATGTTATCTTAATTCGATTATCAATCTCCCCTGCACCTCGACAATTTGTGGCCTGAGTTTCTTCTCGAATCCCAACTGTAATCGAATCTAGCCTCATTAGGATGGCAGTCAGTATGAGCCTAGCCAAATTGAACATGTTGTAGCGCAGATTTGGCCAATGGTGAGGCGGATTTCTCACTGCCCTGGATAGGTATGTCCCTGGTTACTGATCAGGCTATTCAGTGCCCCCGACTAGGGCATGTGTCAGCACGCTGTCACGTGGCGTGATCTGGAACAATAACTTCTCCTTGTTGAACTTGAGTGGCATTGAAACTGAAAGTCCTTTTGCAACATAATATATTGGGAGTTTTCTGTTTCTTTCGGCACGTATGGAGCCTCCGCTTCAGATTTTGAAAGGCGAGGATGGCATCTTGCGGGATGTCTACGATAGGCCAATGATTGTCGTCTTTAACGCAGCCAAAAGTGGTCTTGACGCTATTAAAAGTAGTGGCCCAGAAAGTTTACCATTCGCATTCGTGCATGTGGATGGATCATCGAAGGAAGATCGAGCGGCACGAACCTTGATCCGGTCCCACGTTATGCAAGATCATCACAGGAGAAAACGAGAGAAGGCAACTCATAAACGCCAATCCCGCCATCACAAAGCCGTTCAAGCTAGCGTGCTCTGGGTTGATAGCCTTTTTGGGACTTCCTCGCTGCCGCCTCAGCCGACTAAGAACCTAGATCCTTTTGCGCAGTATCCTATCGAGATGACGCCTCGTACACACCAACTCGTGAATCATTGTAAGTGCGCTGATGACATAATATGTCCAAATGGCTCAACTGATTCGGCAGATGTCACTATCATTGCAGGATTAGCGAAGCCGAGAGAGTTCAACTATATGTCCAGTTTTGCCGTAGGAATGGGGGATCAAGCTTTGTTTCACGTGCTACTACTAACATCGGCACTTCACTTGTGTTACCTGACTGGGAACGTGAACTGGAATGAAACCGGGAGGGTCCCGTCAACCGAAATCATCTCTCGCAAACTTACAGCAATTCGCAAGGTTAACGAGAAGCTGCAAAATTCCCCTACAGCAATCTCTGATCAATTGATTCATGCAGTAACATTTATGGCAATGGTTGAGGTAAAGATCATCTCTACCCTAGCTTGAAAATGTCGTACTAATAGCTTCCGTCGTACAGAGTGTGGACTACCTGGGGGGAGACAAAGCTGCTGCAAATTCTCATTTAGACGGCTTAAGTCGAATGATAAAGGCTCGCGGGGGACTAGAAACTCTCGATCATGACATTGTACAGAAGATTTGCCTGTAAGAACAGTCCAGTCTTCCGAATTTGAATCTGGTTTTGCTCACGTTTACGACAGCGCTGACTATTTATGCTGTGTGGAGCCAGACCAGCCACCACGCTTCAAGTTCCCTTCCTCCGGCAAAGATGCCGACCAGAAAGAACATGTTCTTCGAAGAGATCGACTACCTTGGCCGCAAATACAGCAAAGAATTGAATATTCATCAATGGCAGAGGTGCCAACTGGGTTCCAAATTCTTCAATCACTTGTCCCTCTAGACGAGGAATTTACCGATATCGTCCGCAGTATCGAAAACTTCTGTATAGTCTTTCGCGAGGTACATTATTCTGGGGAGAGACACATGTTGCGAGCCACAGACTTCGACGTCACTTCATTACGGTATCGCCTCCTATGCATGGAATCTGCTCGAAAATCAGCTACTCACGAAGAGTTGGTGGGCGACGCCTGTCGTATTGGAGCGCTGGTCTTCTTAAAGACCGTCTTTGACCAGTTCGGCTGGTGGGGCACGTCCCGCATCGTGCGGGGACGACGACACACGACTATTCTCGAGAAGCTTAAGGCCTATCTCACGAGGCTCGATTCTAGCGTGGATGCTCTAAAGACTGAGTGCCTGGAATTGTCGCTGTGGTTAACTTGTATGGCAGGCCTGCTACCACTCCAATACATAGATAAACTGTGGTGCGGCACTCGTCTCAAGGCTACGGTGACAATATTAGGTCTCAAGACCTGGGAAGAAGTGGAGATTGTGCTTAGAAAGTTTCTTTGGATTCAATGGATACACGGGCCGGCGTGCAAGACATTTTGGGAGGATACACACGGAGATGGAGAGCAGGCGATGCGAGAAGTCTTGTCATAATAGAAGGTTATGGCCAAATGTCTCTCTGCTTGCATCCATTTTTTTATTAGAAATCGGGGTTCAGCCTTCCTTGTCTAAAGTCATCCACTCTCCCGCCACTAGTCCCATCCTCTTTTTCTAGCCCCTCTAGAGTCAGCGCTTTCTTGATAGCCACAACCATTGGCGCCGCAACTGGATGCTGCACAGCATATTTTGATCAAAAAATTGCTAAATGAATGGTTTGAGACTAAGCTAATGGTATCGGAAGCCTCGCGCAGCGAACGTGCGGTCTAGAGAATCCGTTCAAAGAGAGAGCAGTTCGAAATGCCAACCCAAGTACAAAACCGGCCAGCCGCCTTAGCTGCATTACATCGCCTATGCAAAAAGCCCTCTGTGACATATCAATCAAACAGCTCTATCGATGCGAGATGGTAGACTTCCTCCATCGCAGGTTCCGTAAAGGATCTATATCAAGAAAAAGTAGTACAAAAACAGTAACACACCCGAGTCAGACTCTCGGTGAGACAAAATGTGGCGATAGTTTTACTGTATTAATACGAGGAGCTGTAATTTATTCTGCGATGCTGACCTCTCTGTGGGTGTGCCCTGCCCCAGGGTACAGCATTCGGGCTGATGATTTGCATGGAAGTTCCGCATGCTTGGGTAGCAGGTGTTTGAAAAGCCACGCACTGTAGTCTCTTAGCTATTCTCGTAAAGTTTGTTAGTGACTGCGCGTAAACATGGAAGGCCAGCGTGCACAACACAAGTGTCCGGAATGGACCCCTCTAAAAAATAATAACTAGGAAAATTAGCGACGCCCAATCCGCCTTCTACTGTACAGACTACGAAAATTTAGCGTATAGAGCCGAATGCTGACAGCTCTGGCTGGCAGAACACGGAGTCAGCTGTAACGTGACCTAGTTTTCCTGGAGGTGCGTGGTTAGAAGTCCCAAAGAGCTAAAGTGTAAGATTCTCTCTGCCTTATCCTGGAGTTCCAGTAGTAAGCCGCTTAAGTGTGACGTGGTGGCATATTTACTCCTCTGACAATTAGGACTGGCCTTAAGGAGGCGGCATTGAAGCTAATATATATTACGTTAGTGTATAATATTGTAGCCTAGAAACAGTTAGTACAGAGGCTATTGATAAGGATATTCAGCAGGCTCTATCTAAAATTAAAGGACCCAACCCCTGCTTTGTCTCTATTAAGCCTAGACCAAAATCTCGCAGCCAGCTCGAATAAGCCTTCCATGCAATGAGGGCAACAACATAGTCCAATATTGCGGCTGGAGCTGTTTAATACAACCAACATGCCAGTTTCACTTTGCTGACCACTAGAAGTGAAGACTCCCCCCTAAAAGACTTTTTCAAAGTACCGAAGTACGACTTTCAAGTGAGAAAATTTCACGATCTTTCCAGCTTGATATTCTTTACTCATCTAATACAATGGCCGCTCCTTTTCCGGCCTTGACTAAAACGTACCACCACGCCTCCTACCCCTCAGTTGACCCCAAACGTTTGGAGCTGTCTGCATATGGGAAAGTTGCCATTGTCACCGGGGGTGGGGGGACAATTGGTACTGCAATTGCCAAAGCTTTGGCAGAGGCCGGTGTCAAGCATGTCGCGCTCCTCGGACGAAAGCTAGAGTCCCTTACTGTTACCAAAGCCAAATTAGATTCAGACTATCCCACAACAAAAGTCAGCATCTACAGGACGGATATAACCTCACGAGCTTCTGTTAAATCTGCCTTCGAGAAATTTCACGCAGAGGTCGATCAACCGGTTGACATCCTGATTAGCAACGCGGGCTATCTTTCTGCCGTTACTCAGATCGCGGATGCCGATGCTGAGGACTGGGTGGCATGTATCAATACCAATGTGATTGGGTCGTTTTATGTTGCTAAAGAATTTATCTCCATCTGCAGCCCATCAGCCTCTATTGTTAATGTCTCTTCTGCAGCAGCTCATGTGCAGGTTCCTGGACTGTCCGCCTATTCTTGCGCGAAGATCGCGGGAGCCAAGTTATTTGAATTTCTGCACTCTGAGCATCCCCAGCTTAGGGTTTTCAATCTCCACCCTGGAATGATTGATAGCGACATGAACAGAAAGAGTGGAATGCCTCCGCTAGACGATGGTGAGCCTGACACCGCCATTGTGCAATTGTATTACTGACAAAATTTCAATTCTGTAGTTAATTTGGCGGCTCATGTTACAGTCTGGCTGTGCAGCTCGCAAGCCGACTTTTTAAGAGGGAAATTCTTTTGGTCTAACTGGGATGTCGACGAGCTGAGAGCAAAAGCGAAACAGCTCGAGTCTACTCCCCTTATAACTCTGAGCCTGGAGGGTTGGCCATTCGTGGATGGTAACTGACACAAAAGAAGATGTGAAGGATATTCGGGCATTCGGATCCGAACGGATAATTTGTATATCCGTAACGTAGCGAGTGGCGGCGCACTATATATTGTGTGGTTTTATGCAGCTTAGAACTTTAGACAATACAATTGATTCCACACAACTCACCAGTATTGAACTCATCACGATGAACCAGTTCACCCTGTAACCTCTGACAGAAGATATCCGGATGAATTCACAATATATCAGTATCGTTACGTGGTTAAGTGGGGAGGCGTGGGTGGCTTGATATAAAGCATTTTCAGTCTCCCTCTCGTCTCACCTCTCCACTGTCTCAAACCGCTGTTACTGGAATTAATGCAATCTAAAATGCAACTTGCATAACCTTATTTTAGTGTCCACAAATCAGCATTTACAAACTCCACTGGATAATGTCAATTGGTCAGCCTCTTGACGGGTGTAAGTTAGTCATGACTGAAAGCACCCTTTAATTCATAATATTACATTATTATTGTAGCAACAGCGCACCATAATCTTAATGGTGATAAGCTGTAATATATTATTGATACTGCTTAGGCCGATGCAAATGCGATTGCCAAGGGTGCGAGAAAATGTGATACCGACCTTATTCTGCCCCCTTTCCACAATCCTGTTTGCCCAGGTATGGAAGAGCCATGGGGAGGGTGGCATAAACAAAATTTACGGCCTGTACCATCGTAATTCGCGCCAATTTTTAATATATATATATATATATATATTTTTCAATATATCATGCTTACCTATGCCTGGCCGATGTTGGTCTCTAGATAAATGACATGTGGGATTACTAACAAAACTATCAACTTCTGAGCTAATCATGATCTTCATAATGGAAACTATCCGAGGAAGTGGCAAACACCGAAGCTACCAAAGTTAACACTTCTACTACGAAAATTATGTCATCCTTCTAGCGTGATGGATTAGCATACTAACCTGTGTATATAAATAGGCATGTATATAGTCCCCCACGCAACATTCTTTGTTTCCTTCCCACAAATCAGGCCTTGGCAGTCGGTAATTGATCTTAATATTGCTGCATCAGGCCTCCTTGAGAGTGTTGGGTGAAGAGTGTTCATTGATCGATTGATATAAAGCAATCTTCATGCGAGGCTTCCCTTCTCGCCAGCCGACGAACAAGGTGCAGTGCAGGGATTATAATGATGGACTTCTTGCACTCCGTTGATTCAGCAGCTTTGAAGCTGGTTGACCGACGCAGTGAGCCTAATGATCTCAAAAGCCCTATCCAACCACCGTCCGATTCACAAACTGGGTGCACTGACCATATCCTAATATGGCAATGGAACGAGTTAAGCGGCTGGGGACATCCAGAGATTCGACCTTACGGGCCACTGCCGATTATGCCCAGCGCCAGTGTCTTGCAGTATGCAACGGCGTGCTTCGAAGGGATCAAGGTCTACCGTGGATATGATGATAAACTGCGACTCTTTCGGATAAGTTTAAACTGTGAGAGGATGGTGAAGTCTTCCATGAGAGTAAAGTTACCAGAATTTGCTCCTGCGGACCTGGAGGCAATCATATCCAGGTTTGCCGCCATAGAAGCTGAGAAGTGGCTCCCCCCTGGCCTTAAGGGGAAGACTTTATATCTTCGCCCAACTCACATTGGCACGACTGCGTCACTTGGTTTGCAGAAACCTCGTCACTCTCTCCTTTATGTCGTTGCAACACTGCTGCCGGGGTTCTCTACAAAGCGCAGCGGTATGCGATTGTTAACTTCACCAGCGAACACAATTCGAGCTTGGCCGGGTGGTTTTGGAAATGCCAAGCTTGGAGCAAACTACGGCCCAACCCTAGTAGCGCACGATGAAGCCATTCGATCCGATTTCGACCAAATTCTCTGGCTATCTGGCCCAGAAGGGTACGTGACAGAGGCGGGAGCTAGCAACTTCTTCGTTATCTGGATATCCCCAGGTGGAGAACTGCAGATCGTCACAGCAGGGCTACACAACGGCATAATTCTAGAGGGTATTACGAGGAGGAGCATCCTAGAGTTGGTGCGGTACAAAAGTCTTCAAGAAGAGGCATGGATTGTTGCTAATCGACAGTTGAAGCCTCTCACAGCAGTTGAGCGGGACATCTCTATCCAAGAAATACAGGCAGCTGTATCCGAGGGTAGACTTCTCGAAGCGTTTGCTTCGGGGACTGCCGTAAGCAAAATATCTGAAATATCCCATCTCACCCATGATTGACGCAGTTAATAGTATTTCATCACTCCTGTTGAGCAGATTCATCATCGGGGACAAGACATTGACATTGCCACCCCAAGTGAAGAATCGGGATCTTACACATCACTTATTAAGAACTGGCTCTCTAATGTTGTTTACGGCCGAGACGATCCACTGGGATGGACGCAGACGATTTAGCCATTAGAAGGGGGCTTGAGGGGCACGAACACCATTATCTAGTTGAACCGAATAAGATAAATTTCGCACAGGCCACGCTACATATGATTCTTTAACGTGTGTATCTGAACCCGCAATGCGGCCATTGAATTACCGTTTGGCTGCTCTGCGGCCCGCCAGGGAAAGGGAATCCACAAAAGCAAAGCGGGTATCTGCTAGCAATGGAAAGACTAATCACTTTCCGTTAATGGCCTGGCGGAGCATATGTCCGACGGGGCGACGTCGCGACTACCGTAATATTGGTACTTAGTGAAACGTCAACACGCAGTCCCTTCGAAAGGGTGTGTTTACAAGACATGTTACAAGTAGCAAACAGATCAGGCTATAAAAGTGACCAAATCTAAGTAGCTAGCATAATAGCTTGTCGCCGCAAAGTTGGACGGAGGATCTCCTAACTGGACTGATGAAGAGGTTAAGCCTGGCTAGACTGGGATGCGCAGGAGACTATTGAGGTTGAAAGGCAGGTGCAGGCCGAGTTTGATATACGTGGAGGGCTTAGTGCAGAGCGTGGTGTTCGGGGGCTTAGGAGGCAGGTTAAGAGGGATATTAGGCGCTATAATCATTTGATTCGGGTGTAAGAAGAGATTCAGTAATAAGCTATTCAGGGCATTAGGTTATACTAGCCGTAAAGGGTTGCGCGCTAGTGGCATTCACACCTCTTTGGCTGAAGAGGATAAATGATATGCGTGGTGTGTCGGTTATGTCTGCATCTGTGGTGTGTTTGTAACACGAGCGCCTGGAGGAGGCGCGCCGTCGATGTATCCTTAACCTTAAGTTACGTGATAAATTCTCTACCGATGATCATTACGTCGTCTTGTTGATGAGCGTCGTCATTGATTAACTTTATTTAGTGGCCCGAACATCTCGGCAGTGGCTAGGCAATAATAGAGGGTATACGTCTGTACTGTTTTGTTTCAATTAGAGTATTCCTTGCCACCACGGATGAAAGGGGCCTAGACCAGGTACAGGCAGCGCCCCTGTAATGTCATCGTCTTCGTGTGGGGTCAAATAGCAGGAAATACTCCTCTAAGCCTCGCCTATTGCGAATATATATCTGCCGTTTCCTCTACCTGCGCCCGGCCCACCTAAAGAGAAAGCCGCGTACCACGTATATATGGAGTCGGAGAGGTGGGGCGGCAGAAAACTGCCATGTTCATGCCATATGGCTACCACGCAATGCTTGAACCCCGTAAGGAAACAAAAGCAGAGATCGCCATTTTTTTCGACTATTCAAGATTTCGTCGTCGTGGCCAGCGGGTATATGTACTATCAGTATCGCCAGTGGATGAATCTCATTCAGTAGCTCATTCTCGTCGGCTTCTAACGTCCTTTTTCTTTGCCCATTTATTCTGCGGTCGCTCTGTTTCCTTGCGTACAACCCAAAATGCTTCATCGCACTCTGCTAGTTGGCCTTGCGGGTTGCCCAATCGCCTGGGCTGCCCAACAGGTGAACACCAACTATGGGATGGTCCAAGGAGCGGTATCGGACGTGAACAGCGCCGTCACTTCGTACAAAGGCATTCCATTCGCAACCCCGCCAACCGGCGACTTGAGATGGACAGCTCCGACCGCACCTTCCAATTGGACTGGGGTTCTCAATGCGACATCCTTTGGAGCTGATTGTGCCCAAAGCTATTCTGCCCTAGGTCTGTTCTCTTCTGGTAGCGAAGACATCTCCGAAGATTGCCTGTATATGAACATCTGGACCCCGACTAATGCCACCTCTACTTCAAACCTCCCAGTCTACGTATGGATTTATGGTGGACGTTTCGAGGGAGGTGCTGGTAGTGTGCCGACATACGACGGATCTAACATGGCGGCAAAAGATATTGTTGTTGTGAACTTCAACTACCGCATGGGCCCTTTCGGTTTCCTTGCTCACCCAGAGCTTGATGAGGAGTCTGGCCATAATGCATCTGGCAACTACGGACTTCTAGACCAGATTCAGGCTCTCACTTTTGTACAGGAGAATATCGCTGCATTTGGTGGAAATGGAAGCCACATCACTGTTGGTGGGCAGTCAGGTACGTGGACTCTTCTCTGCTTCTTGAGTCTCAGCCCTTTGAGTGTAGACATAGGAATGCAAATCTGACTTCATTATCCCAGCTGGCTCGGCGAGTGCTTTGGACATGATGTACAGCCCTCTCTCTAGCGGCAAGCTTGTTGGTTGCATTGCTGAAAGTGGCGCGCGTGGACCGCACGACCCCGAAACCTACGGTCTGGCTACAGCTCATCGCACCAAGGCCGCAGCTCTGGCCGCCGGTGAAAGTTTCTTGGCCGAGATGAATGTAACTACCATTTCTGAACTCCGTAACGTCTCCATGGCCGATATTCTTGAGTATGATAACGCGATGGATGATGTTCTTACCGATACTGTCTTCGCCAACAACTCTGAAGTCTCCGACCCACCACTTTGGCGCCCTGTGATAGACGGCTACGTTCTGCCCTACCTCTATGGCGAAGCTCTCTCAGTGAACCAACACGGTGATATCCCTATCCTGACTGGAGACAATAGTGGTGAAACTGGAAATGACACTATGACTCTCGCTGAGTTCAAGGAAGCATTTGAAACAATCATGTTAGGCAATCTCTCTACCGCCTTCTTCAACGCTTATCCTGCAACTGATGATGCTTCTGCTGGTAACCAGAGCTTCGCGTTCTGGGATGATATCAACCGTGTCTCAACATATGACTGGGCCACAGCATGGCGCGCTGGAGGAGCAACCGAAGACGTTTTCCTATACTACTGGACTCACGCGCCCCCAAACCAGACCGCAGGTGCATACCATGGATCTGAGCTCTGGTATGTTTTTGGAAACCAACCGACTTACTACAACTATACCTGGGCCGAAATCGACTACACCTTGCAGAATGTGATGGGCAACTATTGGGCCAACTTCATCAAGACTGGGAACCCGAATGGCGGCAACCTTACTACGTTCCCGGCCGCCTCGAATAAGACTCAGGTCATGTGGTTGGGTAACTCGAATATGCCTTGGCACTTAACCCATGTATACAATACCACTGCCCAGTTCGATGTTATTCAGCAATTTTTCTCCCAGCAGATCGAGTTTTAGTGGATTTATATGCGACGATGACAGTACTTTGAACGAACCCCACCACGATTTGGCATAATTGTGATAATTGTTTTACGGAGATCGAGTAAGGACACGCAATCTGCGATCGATTATGAAGAAACGAACGACACGTATAAGAGGAAAGAGGGTTGTTTTAAAGGCCGTTTCCATATTTCTATACAAAAATTATGTGGTTTAGTAGTAGAAGCTAAAAAGGTAACAAAAACGCGGGCACGGAAAAAGGCAAAACAAAGGGCAGAGGAATTTTGTACGATAGCGAAATTGAGGAGAAGATTGAAGGAGAAGGCCAGGATGAATCCGAGAGTGATACGGAGGACTGTATTATAGTTGCTGTTGGGTAAATAAGTTTTTGTCAAAGGTTACAGGATCGAGGGATTCATCAGTATATGTGTGGAATCGTTGTTATTGAGTTGACTAGAGTTTTAGGTTCATATAACCACGCAATATAAATACAATGTGAGCTGCCTCTCGCTACACTACGGATATACTATCCATCCGTTCGGATCCGAGTATCCGTATATCCTTCACAGTTTTAAATTACAGAGTGCTCGGTAATTTGTGTTCATAGCGGGTTTTGAGGGATTATAGCTGTGCCTCTTACGAAATCTTACTATTCTGATGCCGCGGCCCAAAACTTTCTGCTGCCGGTATGGAGACTACTGGAAACCGCCGTTCACTTGTGATTCTGGAAACTGATCGTCTTCGGGTATAAAGTGTTCTTGCACTAATCCTTCACCCTAATCTTAGCTTTAAGACTTTTTTTAGGGTACAATTCAGCATACTCTACTTCTCATTCAATTTCGCCCTCGAATCTGGTGTAAACTATCTCTTCTAAGTTGAGAGCAATCTCAGCGTAATGTTTGCGATTTAGCTACGCCTGGATTTGTTTCCTTATGCTTAATATACAGGCCACTTAGAAAACCACTCCTTCATAAAGGAAATATGCGTCGATTGGGCCACCGGCACAATTCTAAAGGCATCGCCTAATTCCATTGTCGTAGCATTACCATTATTGTTACTTGGCCATGTCGCCAAACCCGCCCCATTGGGATCGCCGTTGCTAATAAAGTTGACCCAATAGCTCGACATCGTTTCCGCGATTCTATAATCTTCGTCCACCCAGGGCCGGTCCGTCGCATATAGATTGTTGAACGCATAGTTGATCTCACTCATGTGGTAAGCCCCCGCATCTTGGCCTGGTGGGGCATGCGTCCAATAGTACGTCCAAGTTGTGAAGTTGCCATTGCCTGAAGAGTTCTTGTACGAGCCAGCTGCATACTCATTTCCCCAGAGCCAGGTGCCAATGCGACTTTGCTCTTGGTAGAATGCATTGCTGGACCCATCAGATGAGTTTGCTGTGCTTCCGGTAGGGTAGAGCTTGAAGAACTCATCGCCCAATCCAACGCTGCCAAATTCAAGTTGATTGACGGAGGTATAATTCTCAACGCTAAAGCCGGGATTCGGACTAGCACCACTCTCGTCTCTATTGTTGCCAGTGAGCACGGGTACGATCGAATGGTTTCCAGACAGAAGAAGAGATTGATAAGTGTCCGGAAGCACATATCCGTCGATAACTGGGCGGAAAAGAGGTGGCTCCATGTATATAGAGTTGTTCTCAAATACGGTGCCAGCATAAGTATTGTCACTCATGGAACCCGAGGAGAGAAAGGCTTCAACCGGAAGATTGCGTGCTTCATTGATGCTGCTGACATTTAAGCTCTTTATAAAGGCCGTCCCTTGTTGTTCAGCCTCAGCAAGTTGACGGTAACCTTCAGCAAGGCTCCCAGCCAATGGATCAGAAGGGTACCGAACACCACTTTCCGCGATCACCTGGTTGAAGAGAGCCGCGGCGAGCGGACTATTGAGATGGTCGATCACAGAGGCTGCCCCCGCAGACTGCCCTCCGATCGTGATTCGAGTGGGATCTCCCCCAAAAGAGGCACAATTTTCAATAGTCCAGTGAAGCGACGCCTGCTGGTCCACCAGGCCGTAGTTACCAGAAGTTCCGCTGGAAGAGTTGGCGCTCAGTTCGGGGTGGGCGAGAAAGCCCAATGCCCCCAAGCGATAGTCCATGCTGATGACCACGACTCCTTTTGCTGCGAGACCGGACCCGTCATAGAGGGCGTCACTGGCTGAGCCGGACGCAAACCTTCCACCATGAATCCAGACATAGACAGGATACTGGCTGTTAGTAGCATTCGGTAGCACGCCTACACTGGCGGGGTAGACATCGTTGAGGGTAGCGTTATCCGGGGTCCATACATTGAGATGGAGGCAATCCTCGCTATAGTTGTCCACGCCTTCTTGCGGGCATACTGGGCCGAATTCGGTACAATCACGCGTGTCATTCCACGGGTCCGGATGTGGTGGATGTTTCCAGCGGTAGGCACCAGTAGGTGCACCGGCATACGGAATGCCCTTAAAATTGTATACCGAGTGGATGTATTGGGACCGGTTCCCTTGGATCCATCCGTAATGAGCAATTGAGACGAGGGGCGAATCGACGGGTGAAGCAGAAGAAGACGCCGCTGTCAATGTTGGCGTTCCTGTCGAAGTCGATTGTGCTTGAATGCTACACGCTAAATAGGACAAAAAGAGCGCGCAGGCTCTCGACATGTGCGAGAATTGCATGATGGCGTGTTTTTCTCGAACTGCAATGCTCTTAGTTCCAGATGTCGTAGGACATGTCCTACTTTATATGCAACGATACCCCATCTACTATAGCTATAGAAGGTACAGAATAGCAGGGCCACAATCAACTGAACCCTCTTCGCAACGATCGAGGCGTACCACTTCCACTGCATGTTTGTGGCACACCACGTACCACGTACTGTACAATCGGCAATTGAGTTCAGGACGAGGGGTACCCTGCACAGTACGCGGCAATGCTGATTTTGTCTGTTTTCGGGAGCTGTGTGTGGCATGATCTCCCCACTGTAATATCACTTTCTTGGACCTGTCCAAGAAACCAGGTCCCGTGTTCCCACTAATAGTAGAAGGTTACGCGTCGCTGGCAAATAAACCCACAAACCTCGACTCGTTCTCTGTTCTGAGTATCTGCCTGTCTTCTAATTGGCCCCGTCATTAGCGACCTCGTCGACGCCAAGGAGAATGTTGCGGAATCACTTACTAAGCAACCTCTTTGTCAACCAGTCAAGAATCGATTGCCCCTTCTCTAATAGTGGAAACCTAGTTTAAATGCAAAACGAGTGTGTGGGTCTATTCTATTAATCTCCGAGCCAAATCCGTGCTTAGTCATGCCCAGGTCGACAATCACCAGTGGGTGTCAGAATTCGCTACGCACCCCCCAAATTTAACCGAAAACACACCAAAACTGCTCTCTTTGTGACTTTATAACTTTGCAACCTTATAAAATAAATGTATATAATACTATATATATAGGTTAGCTACCCTCTAGAGAGTAGTCCTACCTGCAAAAGTTTTAATTCAAAATCAAGATTTAAGGTGCTAATTTAAATTTTTATTTCTTCTTATAAATCTATATAGCTAAATCATAAACTATAAGTTTTTATCTAATACTCTAGCTTTACCAGAATTCTAATGGGTGACTGTTTATATTCTAGCTTAGATATAACTATTAATTTCATTTTAAGACGATCAATTCATAGACTAACTTGTTTTAACGATGTAAAGTAGGTAGATTTTGGTGTGTTTTCGGTTAAATTTGGGGGGTGCGTAGCGAATTCTGACACCCACTGGTGAATGACCCTTTTGGGGATCATACAGCCCAGCTCTTGGCAGCGGGTTACTATTCCCCTTTCACTTCGTTTCAGGGCGTAGTCGATGCCCCACTGATTGTCCATATATCCCGACAGATAAAACAAGGTTCCAAAATGCAACCACCTTCTAGCCAATCACTCAATACACGTATCTTGTGATACCCCGCGAGGGGGGTGTCATTCTATCCTTAGAGGCATCTTGGAGGGTGGTACGGATCTATTGTGAGCCCTAAGTTATTCCGGGTAACTGAACCATTAAAATGTAGGAAGTGGGAATGCACATGTAAAGGTGCTCTGTATTTCTATATAGGTTAGGAAAGAACCCTCTTATCTATAACGAACGAATGAGAGTTCGTCTAAAGGATCTAAAAGGTCCTTATAACGAATACGGTGGATTATAGGGATTAATCCCTAGGAGCTGAACTGGTGGGCCTATTTTCGGTTAAGTTTATGCTGAAGAGATCGCTTAGTAAATAATATTCTGAGGGTGGTCAGCACGCAGGGATGGACGTTAGAACAGCTAATTAATAGCTAAAAGGACCGCTTTAGTATTAGCTAGATCCCTATAGTTATAAAGCATGAGTATATAGTTCTTGTAGTGCCGTATCTTGCACTAAATTTAGCTTCTTGTTATCCCCCCTTGACTAGTACTAGGCGGCATACTAGCTTCGCACCACTCTAGAGTGCGATATGGTACTAACAACTAGCGCGCTGCTACTGATGCTTTTAGCCAGGGATTAGCATCCGTTGCTGTAGAGGTAGCATCGATCTTAGCGTCGATTTTAGCAGTGGTGTGTGGCATAGCTGCGTTGAGCGATAAAAGTGGCGTGATTCAGGGTAACAATTTGACATATTGCACTTCCCTCGCCCCTCTTACTGTGTAACTTAAGGTGGGTGAGCTGGGTGACGTAACCGAACAACTAGTCTTACAACTCTTGAGGCCCGCCCTTCAACCTTCGCATTCAAGTGCTTAAGTCAAGATGGTTTCTACAGGTGTAAGGCAACGTATTCGCGATATAAACTTCTACCTCATCTTGATCATATTCATTTCAACGCTTGGACCTCTCCAATTCGGATTCCATCTAGTATATCCGACCCACCCCCGCATCTCTCTCTGCTGACCACTTCACAGTCTGAACTCAACGCTCCCAGAGATATCCTTACTTGCAAACAGCGCTCCGTCGCAGAGGACCTCAGATCGCGGCCATATGCCAACCTCCCACAATGTATCGCAATGAATGAGGCCGAGTTCGCTTCTCTCTCCTCCATTTTTGTAGTCGGTGGGCTCATAGGAGCGGTATCATCTAGCCCCGCATCAGCAAGCTACGGGCGTCTTCTCTTGATGCGCATTACCAGCTTGCTTTTCATACTTGGGTCCACTTTGGAGACATTGGCTGGCACTGTTCCCATAATGTCCATTGGTCGATTCCTAGCTGGCGCAGGCGCGGGCGCATCGACAGTCGTGGTGCCATTATATATCTCGGAGGTTGCCCCGCCAAAAGAGAGAGGGTTTTTTGGGAGCATGACACAGGTTATGATTGGTGTCGGGATCTTGCTTACGCAGTCGTTAGGCTATTTCCTCAGCAGGGGTCGATGTGGAGGTTATACTTGGGGTAGGAGCATGTATAGGACTCGCACAAGGCATCGGACTCTACTTCGTCCCAGAAAGTCCCGCGTGGCTAGCAGTGCACAGAAACCACCACCGTGCGATACAAACGCTACAAAGAATCCGTGGACATGAAAACTCAATTGAAGAAGAGATCCGAGATTGGGATGGTTACAGATCTGCCGAAGAAGAACCTTTGCTACGAGATCCGCAAACAACACTCTCGAGAAGGGAATCGATAGGTAGCGAGACCTCCACGAAATCTCTCCAGCTCGTTGGATTTTTCGCCGTGGTCCGGGACCCGCTATACCAGCCAGCCATTGTTGCCGTCATCGGAATCATGTTCGCTCATCAGTTCTGCGGCATCAATTCCATCTCCATGTATTCGGTGTCTCTGCTCTCCGGTTTCCTTCCGATCACCTCCTCCCTCCTCATCCTTATAGTCTCCTTCATAAACATCATCACAACTATGGCCTGCGCACCGCTCCCAGATATAATTGGCCGGAAACCCTGCCTTCTCCTCTCTATTGCAGGAATGGGCTTCATGTCCCTCTGTCTAGCCCTTTCCCTACGATGGGAAATCAAGATCCTATCTGCTATCTCGGTCCTCCTATATGTAGCTTTTTTTTCAACTGGTCTGGGGCCCGTACCTTTCATGATGGCATCTGAGCTTGTAGGCCAAGAAGCTGTAGGTGCTACTCAGTCTTGGGGTCTTGCGACGAGTTACGTCGCCAATTTCATCGTGGCTCGATTTTTCCCCATTATCAATACGATGCTGAATGATAAGCTTGGTGGAAGTGGATGGGTTTATTTTATCTTCGCCGGGTTGGCCGTGATGAGCTTCTTGTTCGTCTCCTGGAGGGTACCGGAAACGATGGGAAAGAAGGATGCTAACGAGGTTTGGGGTAGGACGGGACATGTGGATTGATGCAAATTTGCGTAATAGGATTGGATAGCATATTTGTGTATCAATTATGCCCCCATTAAATGGGTCGACATTTATTACTCAATCACTTTAGAATAGACCCTACTGCCTTGATATTATTCACCAGGAAGGACTATATTTTGTGTATATTTGAAAAGAAGTAGCTCAGAGGGCAATATGTGTAAACAAGGATGTATATGAAGCCTCAGTCGCAGCAGAGTGCGGATACTGTCCTGAATAGGATCATGCAATGTGCGTTTGGTTTCGGCATAGCTGGATGTTTGACCTTACCTTCTGCTTAGTCCATTCTGTTGGGGTACCTGAGGAACGTAGCTTGGCGAGATTATCGAGCGCCGCGCTAGATGCCAGTTTGTGAGCTCACGCAAAGCTTTGGGAGCAGTCGATTTTGATGCTGGTAACTCCTCTCTGGCTTTTCTGATTATGGCACGGCTGGACATGGATATCCTTCTCTATAATCTCTCTTTCATCATACTCGACTATCTTTCTCTTCAGATGCCGATTGAACAGTTCCTAGTTTCTTCAGAAGCCCTACTTTCCCGATGTTTCGCAGCCCAAATGCGGTTATCCCCAAACTCGCTACCATACAGGCAAAACAGAACCACTCCACAGCTCTGAGCCCTTCCAGCAAGGCGTGGCGTTCACTACTACCGTTCCTGATATCTTTCATCTGTACTGACGATTGAATGGCAGCGGTGATGGGTAAGAACATAGCTCTCCCTATTGAGGCTACTGTCTGGAACATTGCACCGGCGACGCCTTGATCCTTTCTCGGCAATGACTGAGTCGTGAACAGGCCAAGGAAGGGATATACCGTGTCCGCACCAAAGGCGGCCAGGCACATTGCCGGAAGGCCGTACGCAAAATAACTTTTTGACGGAGGAATCGGAACAGCAAGTAGAAGGTGTGCGATAGATGCTGACCCAAGCCCAAATATCAAGATATAGTTACCTCGAACTCGAGAAAGGAGATAGCCTGAGCCAAATGTGGTGCCCACTGTGACGTGAATAATGGTTCCTGATAAGAGTGAAAATGAAACTCACGTCCGACAATCCCCAAAGGAATAAAACGCAAGGTTGTCTGAATAGGAGACAAAAGTTGATAATCTTGATAGCTATAAATACACACATTGGCAATGGTTAACATAAAATTGAGAGTGACAGCTTACAAGTAAGTCGAATATACCAGGAAGTTCGTGAAGCCCGCCGAGAATATACACACGATTAGCATCGCCAAAGAAAAGCGCGCGGTTTTGAAGGTTGAAACTTTCATTAATGGTTCATAGGACATTTTCTCAAGGTGATGCTGCCAAAACACAAATAACGCCAGAAATATAATAGATATGGTGAGCATTGCAATGGTGGAAGAGCTCTTCCAGCCTTGCGAAACGCCTTCAGACAGACTGATTAGGAGTAGAAGTAGACCCGCAGTGAACAGAAATGCGCCCATCCAGTCAATATTAGATGTTCGCAGTGCGTCTATGGATCTTGTCGGTTGCTCCTTAGGAATCACAAATATAGCAACAAAGCTAACCATGAATGAGGCCCCAGCGGTTACAAAGAAGACAACCTTCCAGTTGACATAATTTGATATAATTCCACCCTTGACGTTACCATCAGTAGGTACTTTCCATGGTTTTAAGAATGTTACAATACCAGTAGGTTTCCAAAAACCTGGCCAATTGGAGCACCGCCACAATAGAACGCAAAGGAATAGTTCTTAACTCGACCAGGTGGAATCGCATGACCGATAATGCCAATAGCAGTCGGTACACAAACCGCGGCACCCTTGCTCAACCTTAGTATTGGCACTGTCTTTTGGGATCGGTATAATGCTTACTATACCCTGTAAAGCTCGCATTGCGTACATGCAAATCTCAAATGGAGAAAATGCCGCTCCTAAAGATGTTGCGCCAAACCACAGAGCGCCCAATATAAACATAAGTCGTTTGCCATAGATATCTGCGAGTTTTCCACAAAGTAGGAGAAATGATCCAGCTGTCAGCGCATACGCAGATACGATCCATTGCTGACGGTTCTCTGGGATGTTGAGATCACGGCTTATTGTAGGCAGTAATATGACAACGGATTGTGCCGACAATGTCTAGAGAAACTGTCAGAAATGCCCGAATATTAAGCCCCCGCTTCAGGGTACTTGCATTTAAGAACGTAGCACCGGTCAAAACGATAACTAATGGCGCAACTTGCCGAATGGTTACCTCCATTGCATCGCCTGGGCTCTCAATCGTCAGTTGATGGACTCTTGGCAAGGCTTCTTCTCCCGTAGGTGTAACAGGAGCTAAGCTTGCGCCTGTAGGTAAGTATTCCCTATTGAGGGAAACAATGGCTGTATCATGGCCAAGAGACGATGCCGCAATCATAATACCGACTTTGGGAGTAGCAACTATAATGCCTTGAGAAATATGTTCAATGCACATGCACCTCTCTTACCTACTCTCAGCCGGCGGCCCTACCCTGATATTATTGTCACTCATTAGTCTTAAATGTGACTGTCAAGGCGCTACGAGATGTCTAAACAGATCTTTGAGCAAGATTTGGGATCAACAGGTATATGTAAGTGGAGGCCGAAAGACAGCGTAGTCGTAGAGAGGTTGAGATGAAAGGACAAAGAACAGAAAATACAGAAGGGGGAGAAAAGAGACTCATCCGGCTATATCCCGCAGGACAACCCGATCCGGGTTGCAAGTGGGATGACTGGATGGATCGACCTTAACAGGCCGCAAGAAATCACATTCGAGCGATTTCTTACAGTCAATTGGGACGCTTACTTTCGCCGGCTCAAAGTGGGGGGCCGCTTCCTTATGGCAGTCACATAACTAGCGTACAGACTATTTTGAAGGGGCTTTACCAGATCACATGGGAAGCAGCCCTCACCTACCATATTCCAGGTTCTGCGAAGTTACATCTAATACAAGCATGAAGACGCCTTGCTTGACGGAGTAGCAGCTCCGCCCCTGTTTATCACGTTAATAATGACGTTTATCCTATCATCTAGGCCTGTCGATTGAATGTACTGGAAAAGTCATGCACGCTTGTTGGAAATTTGCCACGGCCAGGATCCAACCAAACTTCGCCAGACATCAATATGTGATTCCACAAGAGGTTGGAATTATTGTACCTTCACCGGAAAAAGGTTGCTTCTACCCCCGCTCGTAAAACGACGACTCGGCTTATTACATAGATAGTGGTGCGTTTCTGCCCGTTGATTGAAACTGACTATTCTTTACTGGTAATGATAATGTCACTCATGTGAGGCTCCAATTGATTAAAGCTGGCCAACCGCATGCCAGGTTTGGCGGCACGGTGGAGGGAGAGGTCCACTCGTCACGTTTCACCAATCCAGTTTCGTCGTCGTCTTGCTATTAATCTATATAATAATAAATATGCGGCAAACTGGCGATAAGCAGGCTATGAAAAGAATATCGGAACAGCGTCGCATTCAAAATCGAGAGAACCAGCGCCGCTTCCGTAAGTTCGCCATCGCTGCTGAGAAAATCGCCCTGCTTTAACTGGATCTAGGGCGTCGAAAGCGACAACGCGCCGTAGCAATAGCAAAGCAAGGTGGTGGTGATACTGCATGCATTCCAGCCCGATCCTCTCTCTTTTATGCCAAGCGTCGCTATTCACAAATTGTCTTGACGATGCCAGGAGAGAGCGAATGGAACCTAAATCTTGATATGTTGTCTCCCGTCGCGTCGCACTCTTCGGCGGGCCCACCTGGCTGGCACAAGAAATTTACTTGACATGCAGCTGCTGGAACCTGTAACGAGTGGCAATCACGGAGAAGAGATATGGCAGCAGCGACATGCCGGAGTTGCGTCCTACTCATCGCACGCTCTACACACAGAAACGAGCAAAGTTGAGAGCGATCGGTCTTTACTCAATTCGGACAGTGTACCTTCTAAGATATCGCCATCATGGAACGCAAGCTCTTCCGATCATCTGGCCTGCCAGCGAAAGCATTCTTGCTTGCAAGCTGATACTGAACATTGGATTGGGAGGGTAAGCAGACCATGAGGCAGACTGCTGCAGCAGCATATGCTGACGCTCCGGCCATCGCAGTCGACATGTAGTAGCCGAAGTCATCGGGTCTGCGGTAATGGGAAAGTTTCCTGCTGCAAGTTAGAGAACCCATTCGAGAATAAGGTCATCTAACTGCTCGATGAGTTAATGCAAGTTTACGAAGTCGGCGTTAATATGTCACATCTGCTACGAGCGAAGGTTATTGGATTGCCACGTAGCTTTTACAAATCATGATAGGCCTTGGTACCGGAATGAAAGTCGATATTCTATTATTCCTGACATTATGGCTTTGTAGAGAATTATACAGGCAATCGTCTGTATGGTAGGAGGAATGGATTGCAAGAAAATGAGGAACAAGACGCATAGCTTGGTCGAGCTTTGACGAAGAGTGAAGATGAAGGAATGAAACCTTGCGATAATGAAAGATACGATTCTAGCCTGCGCTGGAGAGACGCGTAAATTAGACATTTGCAAGTGAGCGACAGTAGACAGCGCTTTTTATTCGACCATTAAATCGTCACAGGCTTAATGAGATCAAGCCACGGTATTTTCGGGCGGCAGGTGAATGGGACCAAAATACGCGGAGGAGTCTTTCGTCGTCCCCGCACCAATATTCTGTACTCCTCGCCCTTTTGACTCCGAATAAGCACGAAAAGCAATGATGTGATGCTGCAATTGTCCAGAGCCCTAGTTGCTCCATTGCGCAAACAAGTATGTGAAATTCAACTCTTGGTCTATGATTTTGGGTCTGGCAGCCGGCGAAATGGGTGTGCTTGAAGAGGATCAAGCCCTTTTTCGATACAGCACTGAGCCGCGGCTGCAAATATTTCCGCATTCTTCTGCAAACCCCTTCACTTCGTTTGTGTATTTCGAGCGGTTAAGCAGGAGGAGCTGGGACCAGAGCTCTGGCGGGGGCAATTACAGGCGAGAGACTGATGGGGAGAGCTGGGACCTGGTTCCGTGGAGTGGTACTGCTGCATAAGGGACGCTGATGATACATCACCGCAAAACTTGTGTTTGAGCCGGTAATATATTTCTGTCCCGATACCACAGGCGTCGGAAATGAAGATATTGGGCGGCAACAATATGGCAACCGATCTTGTGCTCTGCACGGGTGGCTGACACGTGGAGCTACATACTAGTGTGCCATTTCATTCCCACAGTAACACAACCGCACACCAACACTCGTACGACCAGTCTTGAAACTCAGTTTCAAGTTCTCGTCGAGGAACACCTCCCTAATTCCACTCCCTTGTGTGACATATATAGGTCTCTCCCGATTTCCTAGGAAAATCACGGAAAGCACCTCGAAAAAGAGTCGGCATCGTAGGATAGATTGCTTGCCACTAAATGAGCGTTGGTAGGGATCTGTCGACTTGTGGAGTTTGTTGGAATTCTCAACAAAGCTAAGATACCCTTGAAATTATGAGAGTACTTGCTATGTACACCCCGAAGATTATTGTGTCGTCTTCTACTTCTACTTCTACACTCTTCTCGCCTTCTCCTTTGCATCATGCACATATATGGGAATTAAATAGGTAAGTTAACTTATTGTTCTAGAAATTCCAGAATGCTGATTTGGCACAGCAGTTTCATCTGTTTACTTGAAAAAGAAGGCGATTCGCGATCCTAGTGCATCAGCATATCCATACCTGAGATTCTAGTTACCAGGTGGTACGAGCTCGTCGACCGACATTTATAAGCATGACTGAGAAGGGAGATATTGAAGCGTATCCAGAAGTTGTGAATGTTTCTCAAGATGAGACAATCAACAATGAGACAACCAACAATGAGACAACCAACAATGAGACAATCAACAAGGAGACAATCAACAAGGAGACAATCAACAAGGAGACAATCAAAGAAAGATGTCTGAGAGTACTGTCGAGAACGAAGAGTGCTGCGAGTTTGAAAGATCCGGGTCCTCCTCCAGATGGCGGAGTCTTAGCGTGGATGCAAGTCTTGTCAGGGCATTTGGTTGTTTTGATTACCTGGTAGGTTCCAATGCTTTCGTACGCATAATTGCTCAGTTAGTTCCTCTTAAGAGCGTGATCGTACTTCGTGCTGGCCAACATCCTGCAATTATACTAATACTGGACCAGGGGCTGCATGAACTCTTTTGGTGTCTTTCAAACTTACTATGTCGACTTCCTCGGTCGTTCTGTATCGGATGTATCATGGATCGGGAGCATCCAAGTCTTTCTAACGTTCTTCATTGGTACATTCACAGGCCGTCTTACCGATGCAGGCTACTTTCGTCCGGTCCTAAGTAAGCAAGACTTTCTTTTAGCCCTCCTCCGCGCTGCTCTCAAAGATGATATATGTCTTAGCATTTTATAAACGTTTCAACTACCTTCGCTCTGTCTGTCAAAGAAAACATAGCGCTAATTAGTTACAGTTTTTGGGAGCGTGTTTAGTGTACTCGGCTTTTTTATGGCCTCTATATCAACGCAGTACTGGCAAATATTTCTAGCCCAAGGAGTTTGCTGTGGTCTCGGCAATGGGTTTCTATTCTGTCCAATGCTAGCAATAGTATCTACGTATTTCTCAGAAAGGAAATCGTTGGCCGTTGGGATTTGTGCGTGTGGTGGTGCTACGGGAGGATTGATCTTTCCAGCTGTGGCTCAACAACTAATCCTAGCGGTTGGCTACGGATGGACCATGAGGGCCTTAGGCTTTATTACTTTGGCCTGTGTAGCAATCTGTAATATTTTGGCAAGATCGAGAGTACCGCCTCGGAGAACAGGTCCTATCCTTGAACTCGCCGCCTTCACAGAACTGCCATACACCTTTTTTGCAATTGGGATGTTTCTTGTCTTTTGGGGTATCTATTTTGCTCCTTACTTCCTGGGCTCTATCGGCGTCGCAGTCATCAACATGGCTGAAAAAGAATCTATCAACCTGTTGCTTGTCCTTAACGGTGTTGGGATAATAGGTCGTACTGTACCTGCGTACGTGGCAAACCACTATGCTGGTCCTATGAACACTCTCCTTCTGGTCACCATGGCCGCGGCCATATGTTCTTATGCGATGGTTGGTATCACATCCAAAGGAGGGTTCTATGCCTGGACTGTGGTTTATGGGATTGCGGGAAATGCTTTTCTAGGGATGTTTCCGGTCGCGTTGAGTAGCTTGACAGCAGATTTGTCGAAGGCGGGAGTCAGAATGGGCATGATTTTTGTAAGTGCTCCCACATTCCTATAAAA
This sequence comes from Oidiodendron maius Zn, assembly GCA_000827325.1. NCBI lineage: Eukaryota > Fungi > Ascomycota > Leotiomycetes > Myxotrichaceae > Oidiodendron > Oidiodendron maius. Next base: position 270,160 of record KN832870.1, on the reverse strand, counting down.
CGCGGCGTAGTGAGACTGAAATAATGACTTTGGTAGACAATCGTGAGTTTCGCTGTGTTGACAGGTCCACCTATAACTGGCGTTCTAATCATAAGAGACCATGGTCGCTATTTATATGCGCAGGTCTTCGCTGCATCGGCTATGCTCCTCGGGGTCTTTCTAACCTGTGGGGCTAGATTTGTGGTAACTGGCAGAGTGTTGTTTTATAAAATTTAGTGGCATGTTACGAACGTCGTGGCCATGCGACCGCAGGGACCATAGGCTCAGCTTCCCGCTTATGCTTGTGCTTGGGATGGGTGGGAGGATGGATGGAATATACCAAGTTGGAGTATAGGAGGGAGAGGGGAGGAATCAAGGAATAGCGGATAGGAGAGGGAGCAGGATAGAGGAGAGGAGCGCAGGGGAATAAGTATGGGAGAGTGAGCAGGGCAATAGAAAATGGAAATGGAATCAAAAGGCAAGGAATAAAATAGAGATTAAGGGTTATACATGAGATGTAACGGTTTAGCTGTGGACCTACTTAGTCAGGAAGCAACTTGTATTACAAGGAGGTAAAACTACCGAGAGAAGTATCTATTTTCTGAGTCCTTATATGCCTCGTCCTCGTTGCTTAGGATCTCGTACGGATCCGTAGTTATGCTCTCTAGATATCGAGACACTATTTTTATAACGTTATACCTCGAGCCTAATTGTAAAGGATCCATTGATATTAATATAAAGACAGTAAACTCATACTGTCAGTAAAGCTCTCATTCCTACCTAAATCACTAACTGTAGAAGAGAATATAGAGTTGGCAAAGGCTTATTGTCTAAAATGAGAAGTGAGGGCTCAAATAGTGTAGTTCAGTACAGCCTGAATAACTAGGCATTCCTTCCGTAACGTCCCATTCTGACTTATTCAGAAGTTATTCCTTCCCTCACCACCATCTTATCGTTCTCCTCCATCATAGCCGTCAAAATCTGCCCCTTCGCATCCAAGGTAGTTGGACTCTGGAATACTTCATACTTATAATCATGCCACTCCTTCGCCGTCCACTTCTTGCCCGTCGGGTCATTGAAGCTCGCGTCATCATTCGTGCGGAGTAAATACACAATACTATACCGATCCTCGTCCTGCCTCTCCTTGAGCGGAATGACGCGATGCACAATGCTCGCCATCTCTCCCCCAGACCTGAATCGTAAAAAGTTGCCGACGTTGATGATGGCGTGGCCGGGTCGAGGTTCGAGGAACTCCCAGCGGTTGGTCTCTGGAGAGAGGAATTGGAGACCCCATTGTTTGGCGAGAAGGAACGTGAGAGTACTGATGTCGGTGTGCTTGAGGTGGCCTACGTTGGTGAGCGCGGTGGCATTGTTGTGCTTTGGGTAGTGTAGGAGGACGAGCGTCGAGAGAGAAGGCCCCGGGTCGGCGTGGTCGGCCTCGAAGCGGGAGGAACCGGTAAGGCCTAGCTGCGTTGAGAGGCGCTCAAGGATCATAAAGGTGATGGTATGGGCGTGCATGATGAAGGAGAAAAAGTAGTCTGCTTCAGAGCGGACCGCGGTGGTGAGGTCAGCTGAGCCCTTTAGAAATTCTCGGCGAGAAAACTAAGAGGGAGGGATTAGTTGGTTTCGAGAATAGGTTGAGCGGATTGTAGAAGAGTATACCATACCTTGAGAGTTTCGTAGCCGTCTTTTGTTTCTGGCTTGGGACCCGGTTCCGTGCCCACAGGTATGTAGCTGGAAAAGTCAGTAGTTGATAACAAAGGCCTAGCTGTGATCTGCGAGAATAAACTTACCCATAATTGTGACTCCCCCGAGAGTCCTGCATCTTAACTTCAAGTGGCTGTTCGAAGTAATCCTTCATCCTCGCTACCATGCCTTCCCACAATTTGCATATCTCTGAATCGCTAGTCAAATCGAGATAGAAGAACCCCTGGATCCGACAAGCGCTGAGTAATTTCTTGCTCTCCATGTCATTTTCAGCTCGAAGGAGGTCGAGGTGAATTGTCGGCAGCGACTTTGAAACGATGATAGGCTCAGTGATAGCCATTGGTAGAGATTCGGGCTTGTAATAATTCTTGGTGGGAGTGTGTATGTGGTTATAGAGATTTGGTTTGAAATGTCACTTTGAAGCCAAAAAGTTGCAACTTTAGAGTATCTTATATACCCGGAGAGTTGGCACTTTCGTGATGAGTAGCAGCATGTGTCGGCACAACCACTGCTCGCTATAGGCACCACGAGTGCCGATCATGATTTCAGCAATGAATAGAAACGGCGTGATATCCATATAAAGCATGAATTCGAGACGGAATATCTGCGTGTCAGATTTCTCTTGGGCCGGTTATATTAGGACGAAAATTGAATAATCTATCTACGCCGCGGCATATTATACTGTACTTACTTTGCGGCAAGAATGGGTGGGTAACTGCTAATGCTCTCAAATGTAAGACATTGTACACGTCATTGGAAGAGGCATTCAATTGTTAATAGAATTCAGTCGGAAGACCTGTTTTCAATAGATCCCTTCCGCACGCCCTAGTTTGAAACCAGGTTAGCTACGGCTTACCTAGTAGACAACAATCTGATCCACAACGCATTCATATTCTCTACATGAAATCAAGCTTCCATGGATCGGAGAGGTAGAATGTACTTTCGCTTTATGAGACGCATGGGGGCGCAATGTAGATCTTGTAATCTGGCCAATGGGAAACTGGCCTTGGCCATAAGCTTATAGAGCTAACTGAGCGGGGTAGAGACTTTTCTATAATTACTAGTGTCGGCAATTAGGACGACACTTCGAAATGACGCGCAGCCTCGAAAGGACTCAACAAGCTCAGAGGGTGCAGCAAGAGATAGATCTCGGTAATGATCCAGATATGTACGGGCAACATATGTCTATGCGAATTCTTCTACTAATTGAAGTACCCAGGCTTTGAGGATCCTTACTGTGAGACCTTTGCCAGATGGAGACCGACTAGACAGTAGAGAGGAATATTTTTCTTCTTCTGTCCTGCCTTTGGGTACGAGTAGGAGGCTTTTGAACAATAATTTAATATAATTTTACGAATAATTAACTTAAGAATAATTAAGTATCCCTTCATGCAGTTGCCGTTGCCTCTCGCTAGTAAAGGCCCTCTTATGCATCAATTAATACTCTCTTCTTATTCGTCCCTTAACAAATTTATCTTATTATATAAGCTCCTAACGCCTCATGCTTGTCAAAAGCAGGTGTAATAAATTAGCTGCAGAAAGCTTGGTCTCGGGAAGCTCAATTGCCGGAACCTCGGTTGCGGGAACCTCGGTTGCAGTTGAAACTGAGCCTCCTGCAGCTACTACAGTACGCTCCTTCTAAAAGGTAAAAGAATAAGTATTTAATCCTAATTCAGAATATATATATTATTAAGGAAAGTATTTCATAAAGGAATTATACAAAGCTGGTGTCTGATCGGATGAAAGCCCCTAAAGCGAGAGAGTGTGAAATACAGGGATGCGTTTATATGTCCAAAATACCAAGTATAACAGTTGAATACAAGACCTTGACACCTCCTCTGAGTGATTAGCCATTGTGATAGTGATTACTGCTTAGAAATCTCAGCTTCAATCGCAACCCGCTTAACTTATTTTTACTTTTCACGCCCTGTTTTTTATGACAACGTGACACAATGGTACAAGCACTATCCCACCATCAAGTCATTATGTTAATCAGTGTAGCATGAACGATTCATTGAAAGCTTTGAGCATATTGCCAACCTCGGCAAGAAAGCCGTTGTCACGATGTTTAGCGGCGGCCTGGACAGCACTTATTTGCTCTTCAGACTTCAGCGGCTCGGCTTTACAAACATCCACGCTGTCGCGGTAGACCTTGGGGCCTCCGTAGACGAGGAGGAGCTTACAAAAAAAGCCGCCCGTTTCGGTGCCAGCTTCAAATATCTCGACGGTCGTGAACTGTTTGTCAAACAAGGTGTCATGCCAGCCATTCGCGCTCATGCAAAGTATATGGGGGTGTACCCGATCAGCAGTTCACTCACTCGTCCGGTTATCGCCCGCTTGATCACGGACTCCGCCAGGGACTTGAATGCGGGTTTGCTGCTCCATACCGCAAACCTGTCACAGAACAGCCTGCCCCGGCTCAACAATAGCATTGTGCGCTGTGGCTTCTCCGGAGAATGTGGGAGCCCATATGTCCATTCAGTCGTCTCGCGAGAGAAGAAAGCTGAAGAACTGGCGGCGGCCGGACTGACCATCACATCGGACTGCAATCTGAGCGGCGATGAAAACCTATGGTGCCGGGAGTTCGAGGGCGGTCCGCTGAACGATCCGGAAGTTTTCTCCATCCCGGAAGATGCCTATGAATGGACGCGACCCTGCAATCATGATTCGACCAAGAAGCTCACACTCGGCTTTGAGAATGGCAGTCTCGTCTCCGTCGACGGGAACAAACTCCCCCTCATCGAAGCCATCGCGCTGCTGAACAATGAGGTAGGAAAATTTGGTCACGGCCGATTCGTCGGGCTCGAGCCTCTTAGCACCGATCACAAGGTTTTAGAGGTTCGCGAAGCTCCAGCCGCTGCCATCATCATGGATGCGCTTCGCCATCTCGAAATTGCTACGCTGGATACCAACGCGCTAGAATTGAAGCAACAACTGGAACAGAAATGGGTCCGGGATGCGATATCCGGCCACTGGGGAAGCATACGCCATACCATGTGTGACGCTGCTATCGCTTCAGCTTCGAATGGCGTGGGTGGAAGCGTAACCTATGATATCGATCACAAGTGTTACCTGCCCTGTTCTATTGTAGCGCAAAATCCTCGCTATGTTAGGAATCGAGACGCCTGGGAACTAGAACAGTCACAGCTATTATACGGCAAGCGCTTAGGGCCAATTCTAGGGAGCGCTCTATAAAGGTCGTCGTCGAGCTTCAGTTACTAATATATACCTAAAGGGTCAGGTATCTAGTATATCCGAGGCCGTCCTGAGAGTGCACCTGAGATACTAGTATTATATAGCTCATATATTCAGGGCGTTGAAGCCTAAGCTAAGGTAAATACCTCACTCATCTAGGGCGTCGGATATAACCCCGCACGGCAAGTGAGGGGCTTTTACGTCTATATATATTAGGGAGTACGCGTCTCAGTAGTAGTTAGCTGTTTAGTCGATTTAATGCACTTAATACAACACCTATTGTATTGAACCCTTATGTTATATTGCTCCCTGACCTCTGCAATACTTTGCCGCCCAGATCTTTTGAGAATAAGGAAGTGAGGAGACCAACAACATCGAAGATAAAAGTATAGTATGATTAGCCAAGATACTTGTCTATTACAGCTTCAATTTCAAATTTGCCATCTTGGCCTCTTCGGATTGTTATGATACCCTGCAAAAATATTTGGTCCCTTGATCCAGATCTCTCCACTTGAGCCAACTGGTAGTAGTTTGCCAGACTCTGACACGATTTTCATAGACTGATTTGGTAATAATCTGCCGACGGACCCAACTTTGGATCGCCATTCTTCATTCCTCTAATAGTAGATACGTAAGAGAACGCAGCGGAAGCAGAAATTAATGTAAGCTAACCTGAACATGGGTTGCGGGACCAGTCTCGCTCAATCCGTAGGCTTGCTTGATTGGGATTTTCAGCCGATTCCAAACGCTCTCCACCAAATCTAGGGGTAAAGGTGCCGCCGCTGATAGGCACATTTTTACGCTGCTTAGATCATATTTCTCAATAATTGGTGACTTAGATAGGAGCAAGGCAATGGGAGGGGCAATATAACAAAAGGTGATCTTATGGTCCTGAATTGCTTTGCAAAAGGCATTCAACTCGAAGCGAGGGAGTATGACTGTTCGTACACCGATATGTATTGCATGATTAATGAGCAGCTGGAGACCTGTACAGTGCGCTATCAGTATGACTTACGATTACATGCAGAAATAGAACAGGAATAGAAATTGAACGAACCATAAATGTGATAAAAGGGTAAGACCGCCATAATCACATCACCCATGCCATTTTGTTCGCCGTAGCAACTGAGCTCTGACTGACCAAAATCGATCATCAAAATATTAGAAATAATATTCCGGTGTGTAAGCTTCACACCTTTCGGCAGGCCAGTCGTCCCCGAGGAATAAACGAGAAATGCTAGATCAGAAGATTTTTGTGCAACTCGGTCGTGTTTGGCATCTCTTCTAGAGCCTATAAGCTCAGAAAAATGCAGAAATTGCGGATGCTTCTCGTCCCCAATCAACAAGATTCGATTCTGAGGAAGGCCGGCTATTTCTGCGGCTTCTAGGGCGGTTTCAAGGCCGGAAATTTGCGTTACGACAGCTTTGGCTTGGGAGTCTTTCAATTGAAATGCTAGCTCTGAAGCTGAGTACGTCGGATTCGAAGGTGAGACGACACCTGATGCCCACAAAGTCCCATAAATTAATGCAGGAGTATCCACACAATTTGGGGCATACCACACAATCACATCTCCTTTCTGCCAGTTCCAGTGTGTTCAAAGGCTATTACCGAATGAAGTGGCGGTCTCCATAACATCTTGAAACGTGTACTGACGAGATTTAGAATCGAGGTAGATAACTTTTATAACTTGTTTCAGCCGGGATTAAGGCGAAGGAGGGTTCGCCTTACCATTACTGTCTGGAAATGATCTTTTCTGCTCGAATAAGAAGTCCCACGTGTCGATGTCCGGAATGTGGATAGGGCGATATGGTGATTCAGTGGCCATAATGATCGCGCCTAAAGTATGGAATAGATATCAGTTCAGCAGTAGATGTCTCGCATTTGATTAAATAAATTTAGAGGCCGTAGTTCTGGTATTTATATGCTATGCTGACTAGTAATCTAAGGTATTCCGCATTGCTAACTGCATCTGGGCGGCATCGAACCACGGTAATTACAAACGGAATTTGCCCGAAATTTTCTCAATACGGTTCAGGGATGGAAGGCTATATCCTCAGTAATTCGAAGGGCTGTCTCTAGAACGGAGATACTCGGGATATGGATGTGACTTGCTAACCCGTCTGCTTTGCATACAGCAAGTTCTCTCCTATTGGCTTCCTATCTTCATTGCTTTCTGATCGTTATGAATTGAAGTATTCACTGGGCTATTGGCTCTTTGAGATGTGATTTTCACGGGATTAAGTAAAAGATGCTCCCAGGACTAGTAGTATTACGGGCTAAGTCGTTAGGAGTTTTGTTTTAGAAATAAATAAATGCAACTAATTCTTTGGCCTTTGACACCCAGCTTTGTGTAATGGTGGTGGCCGTTCAGGCGAAGTATTTATTGGGTTAAAATAAAAGCACTGATTGAGGTTGACAAAGATACGATATAGACCTAGTACGGAGCAGTGACATTAATTATGCGATTAGACGCGGAAATTTCGACAAGACATGGAGAATGACCATGTAGACAAGCTAAATTCTGGGAGACAGGCTAAGTTTTGAGACCCTTTGTGGACGTTGAAAAAGCATGCCCAGGAGATTTCAACTGTGAGCGAAATACCTCTATCAAATCCTCAACTTCAAGCCAGGATACCTATACATACCTAGCCCTATAGTAAATCCATTACATAGGCAGTCCACGTCACAAATACTCTAAAGTATCATTATTTGGCAAAGTCTATGTCTGAATAGATACAAACCGCAGGCCTGAGCCGGAACGAGCATGCACAAACTGAGCAAGTGTATTACCAAAGACAATTATCTTCCCCACGTTTTTCATAGTAAGTGTTATCCGACTGAGAAAGCCCAATCGCCTGAGTCAAAAGTTCTGCGTTATCAGCTCTGATCTGAAAGCTACAGACCGCTGCATGGATGAAGTTTGTGGCATCCACAGCCAACGGGTGCTGGCTTTGAAGAAGGTTTATATACTGATAAGAGGTCTTAAATTGTTGGAGGGCCAGATTCCGAACGTTTGGATCAGGCGAGCAGGAGGCAACCATATGTTCTACCGTAGCTGTTACAAGAGCCGTGACTCCAATAACGGGCAAGAAATGTAACATTTTCAAACCATTTAGATCATTTGAAATTTCGGAGATCTCTTCGGCTGCAAGGCGGACAGTGTGCCTCGCAAATTGACGCAATGGCACGTTTGAAAAATCCGCCGACTGATTAAATGAAGGGCCAATAGTAATCTGTATCGGTCGATAGAATATGATCATTGTCGTAAGATAAAGCATTCGAAGAGTAGCGCAATGGAGCTTGAGCAGAAGAGCGGCTTCAAATAAGGAAGGTTGAATTGGCCTTTGATACGCTGCTCTTATGGGAAGCTGTTCTGCCCAGATCTGAAGTCTGCTCTCGCAAGCCCTAAACTGTGAGAGTTTTGTGGCTTCCCTGGATGGCCGCAGCCCCAATTTCGGCTCTGCGGCAATGTTCATATCCTCGTCGGACTGATCGACTGTATATTGTACTAATAAAACTTGTCGAAGGATCTGACAGAGTTTTACCTTTTCTAAACAGATAATAGCCATCTCATGTTGAACGCCGGGATTTCTCGTATAGTGGCATGCTGATGAAATACAGGCCGCTGTAGGTGGCAACTCTTCAATTTCAAAATCATCCAGTGTAAGTATAGGTACGTCTCTATCGCCTCCTAGTCTAGTGCTTCGCCTCATGCTAAGAGCGATGATCGAGTCTTGCATGATGCATAACCACCATAGTCTCCTTCTTAATCGATGCTGGTCCGCACCTATATCGATGTATAAATCTTTGTGAAGTTTAATTTCTTTAGCCATCGAAATTGCTATTCCCATCCAGTACCACGTATCCTTATACCCATTGTGGAGGTCACCCCAGTATGATATTAGAAGAATGGACTGAATATGGGACATTACATCTTGCGTGCAGGAATATTCGCACAGAAGCTTTCGATTGGGTGAGTCATTAGGACAACAGTGGGAGGAAAGACTACCAACCTCGGCTCTTTTATAAAATATCTCTCGAGCTGCACGTCGCGTCGTATATCCAGCAGCATGAAGGAACTGCATGTCCACAAAAGCGGTCCCGGCAAACATAACGGCTTGAAAAAGCTGTATACTCAGCTTCCCACCACTCGCATCCAGTCCATCAATGGAAGTCAAAAACTGCCGTATATTCAGAACTGGTATAAAAGGATGTATGAAATCAACATAGCTTCGAAGCAAAGCATCTCGAAGCTCGTCGGAAGGAATCCGTAAAGCTTCGCTCTTAGTCAAATATAACACCTCTTGCTGTGAGAGACGAGGCGACAAGGTTTCTATATAATCTGGCAGATAATTATTGTACCGGCGAAGAAGAAAATCAGGGGTTACTGATGTCACATCACCCAGTATCGAGGGAACAAGCCGGCGGTCTTGATGACATGTTCTTGAGGCAGCAGTTTCTTCTTGCGGAGCTGAGACTATCGGAAACCCCATATGTTAGCTCGCACAGCCTTTAACGATTATGGAGACAATCAAATTTACCAGAAGATGATGTTGATACTGGAATTTTAGTGATGTCTATGGACTGTACGGAGGAGGCCGATCCAGAGCTATTTGTCACTTCTAAGAGAAATTCGGGGTAAATTTCTGCGAATAGATAATAGCCCGGCGCCATGGTGACATCTGATGGGCCCGCCGTTCCTTCATCAACCTGGATTATTGGTGACCTTAATTATATTAGCTATGTAAATATTCACCACATATGATAGTATAGCTCAATCTACCTTTGGCCCTGATATTGAGTGGTATCATTTTGTATCTCACCCTGTCCAAAATCCGCAGAAGCCAGTCCCTTCAAATCACGCAAAACATCGCCTTCCTTTGTTAGATCAGAAGATCTCTGCTGCGGACCACGGGCCATCTGATTGTAAGGTGCCGAATCAGTCATGAATCACTCATCATGACAGATTATATATATTGAAGTTCTGCGAAAGATGCTTTAGGCTATAGAGGCGTATAATAGACAGACTCTCCAACTTATATATTGAAAAGGTAAATGTCACTGGCCGGGTTACAAAGCACTACCCACATCATGAAACTATCCTGCTTTGTTGTTTCCCACGGACTATTGCTGCCCCGCTCCACTGCTCCTCGGTAGTTGAGAGCGGCAGGCGTCTACATGACCAGCAGATTTCGTTCATCTTCAAATGTCGCCCCTTTCATAATAGTGCCTAGATATGAATTGGAGACCGGAGTTTCGCACCTTCATGTACGCTAAGGCTTTCGGATCAGCCTGGCATGCCATCGCAGTCAACTTTAAATCCTTAGATACAACGCGAAGGGTGACCTAGCCTATTATTGTGTAGTCAATTATTTCGTCTATATCGGACTAGAATCATTTGGAAAACAGTATGGAATGCCACTAATCAACCGGATATGCTAATCACCCCCTGTATTAGAGTATTTCCATGGTTGCGGCGCGATTTGTGATAACTTGATCTATTTGTCTGCTACAATAACTACAAAGTCATGGCTCAATAGACTAATCTTAAATTTCCTCCGTCATAGAGTCAACTGGAATTGACGATTTCCGACCTATTTGCATTAAAAGACGATCAGCTGAATGGAAACGGGGAGTGGTGCACAAACTAAATGTGCTTGCCACTCATACGGGACAAGATGGTGCGCACTTATTCCGCTTAGCTTTCCGATGCGTTAGGAATGCCCCTTGCCGCACTTCCTGGTTTCCGCTCACTTCGCATACGAGAAGTAGAGGCCTTGGCTTATCTTGGACGAATATCATTACACCGAGTAACGTAGGCTTGCCCTGCTGTGAGACAATTTCAAACACACACATCTTCTACTATACTGTGATCAGTATTTGAAATTTTTCGCACGATCTGGAGCTCGTCTCTGGAGCTCGTCAGCTGCATTCAGAATTAGGTACGCGAGATGTGGGCCGTACCGTCCATAAGGCTATCAGGAGATCATCTAGCAAGTATCTCAAAGTTCGCCTTTCTGGGCTTGCTGAGTGGCATCCTCACCGCCAACTTAATGACCTGAAACAAATCAGCTAAGAAATCCAGAGTGAACGGCATGACTTACAATATCGTCCCGGGCTCTTTCCAAAATGCTAGATCTTCTCTTTACAGTGGATAGACTCAGATGATCCAGCAGCGTAGAGAGTCTCAAGTCCAGAGAAGGCGATTTACTTGGGCCTCATGAACGATTCTTGGTATTGGCAAACTCGCGGATAGAACATTTTATGCGCGGGCCTTTCTGAAAGCCATTTTTGACAACCACTTACCGAGGCTCGATTACAGAACCTGGCGAGGCCTGGTAGCTAGATAGAACTTGAGATAATTATCACTAATTATACTCTTTTGACCTGACATTCAGCTCTGGATAGGAACTGTCATATACCCCGTGTTCCCCCACCATTAGACTACACTGGAATCTTCATCACCGCCCGTCCGACAATCTGCGCTTTCACAAGTTTCTGCACCACATCATCAAGCTCGGCCAGCTCGAACACCTCAATATTCGACACCACATCCCCCTTAACCGCCATCCCCAAAAGCTCCTCCATTTCCTCTTCAGTCCCGACCGATGATCCGATCACCTTTAGGCCCCGTATCGCCACTGTAAATGGAGAAATAGACAAATGGGACATACTAAGCCCGACACAGACAATGGTCCCTAAGATCCGGACTAGCTGAAATGCCTGAGTATACGCAGCCTCGCTTCCCGTGGTGCAAATAATGGCATGTGCGCCATAGCCCCGAGTGAGGTCCTTAACCGTCTTTTCCACATTGTCAATCTTATAATCCAAGAACATCTCTGCTCCATACCCCCGACACATCCGCCCCTTCTCATCCCCTTCATCCACCGCAATGACTCTGTACCCCATCTTGACCGCAATCTGCACTCCCAGATGTCCCAATCCACCACCCGCTCCGATAATCACAACCCACTCGCCCTTGCTCAGCCTCGCCTTCTTGATCGCTGCAAATACCGTAATCCCAGCACACATCAAAGGGGCTGCCTTCTCGCTCTCCAGCTGCGCCGGAATCTTCGTTACAAAGTTCGCAGGTACAGCAATATATTGCTGAAATGTGCCAGGCACGTCGCGACCGGAGTTAGACTGATGGGGACAGCGCGTGTACTCCAGGGAGCAGATTTCGCAAGCTAGACAAGCACTGTAGAGCCACTTCACCCCGACACGGGCATTTAGGTATGATTGAGGTACATCTTGGCCAAGTTTGAGTACCTGCCCAACCCCCTCATGGCCGCCGACATGCACCGCCATGCGTTTGGTTTCGCCGAGGATGGCATGGACGTCCGAGTGGCAGACACCGCTGCACTCGAGTTTGACGAGAACTTGGCCGGGTCCGAGGGTAGGAATTGGGACATCGTGCTTTAGATACAGTTTGGTATTAGGTCCAGGAGCGTCGAGCCACGCTGCAGTTTGGTATGATTGCGCCATTGGGACAACGCCAGAGAAGTTGAAGCGCGGATATAGGAGCTGTGTTTTATATACAGTGAAACGGTTAGTGGAGTGCGGTTTTGGGGGATTGCTTCTGGGGCGTTTGTCATACGGAGCGATATTCGATTAAGTCTATAGCGCTAGGCCTATACAGAAGGAACTCTGCTGTAGGTCCCATCAGGAGGGTCAACAGTACCGTGCGAAATATGTGCAGAATAGCGGCTCGGAGCAGTTAGGACGAGTCGAACCACGCTAGGCTCCCCTCATCTCTAGAAGGCCGTAACAAAAAACCTTTGTGGCATATCCTGTGGCGTGTTCCGGGGACGGCGTGGGAAATGTTCAGACACCAATGTACTGCTAGCATCAAGGCGTATCATTTAAACCCTATTCTTCCTAGGTTTGCGTCGTGAACCACCTGCCCGTAGGACGCTGCGTTACGATCGGATACCTCAACAGTGCGGTCTGTGATGTTGCCACAGGAAGAGGAGAGACGCAAATGATTAAGTTAATGATGCTAGAGTATAGCTACTTCGTGCTAGTTTGTTTCTACCTATGTTATTGCCGATTTCAAATGCCTTTCGGATTCACTCAGCCCCCTCTTGTCAGCCATCAAGCGACAGGGAGCGGCAATCAGCAACGGTAATGCCAACAATAAGCCACCAGACGATCAAGTGAGCCGAGTAGCCCGAGATGATGCTTCTGATAGGACGCCGAGTGGATTACCGACCCCGCTACGGAATAGACAAGCATAGTTTGTTCCAAATACTCCGTCCGGTGCGAGGATTCGTCCCGCTTTATTGTTTCCAGTCGTTCCGACAAGCCGACTTCCCATCGGTACGCCTAGGTACAACATAAAGGGGGCCTTTTATTTACTCTGCTCTGTCCAAATGCATCGCAACCGCAAACTCCGGACTTAAAATATCCCCAAAAATCTAAATAGCCGTTGGGGTTATTGGATCTTGCGCATAAACAAAAAATGGCCCTGGTAGACTTCCTCCTTTCGCCATACACCATTCCGGTCGCTATTCTCCTCTTCTACCTCATCCCATACCTCACCTCGAATACTTCAATAAGGGATATTCCTGGCCCTTTTGCCGCGAAGTTCACGAACCTATGGCTCTTGGTACAAGCGCGCCGGGGCGAACGATATAAGAGCGTTGATGAGGCTCACAAGAAGTATGGAAAGTTAGTCAGGATCCAGCCCAACCATGTTAGCATTGCGGATTCGTCTGCCATTCCACTTATATATGGGCATGGGAATGGTTTTCTGAAGTCGTGAGTCTCTCAAACACCATATGGCCAAGGCCAGGTACCTAATGTTCGGGCTACAGCGACTACTACGATGTCTTTGTTAGCATTAGGCGTGGGTTGTTTAACACTCGTGACCGCACCGAGCACACAAGAAAGCGCAAGACTATATCACACACCTTCTCTACAAAGAGTGTTGGCCAGTTTGAAACCTATATGCAGCAGAATCTTGAGCTCTTTACAAGACAGTGGGATACGTTGTCCACAAATGCCCACGGGCAGTTCAGCAAGATCGACTGCCTAAACTGGTTCAACTATCTGGCATTCGATATCATAGGCGACCTGGCATTTGGGGCGCCCTTTGGTATGCTAGATAAAGGCAAGGATATTGCAGCGATCCAAATGACTCCTGGTGCAGAAATAACTTACGCTCCAGCGGTCGAGGTACTGAACCGTAGGGGTGAGGTCTCCGGCACGCTGGGTTGCCTCCCACAGCTAAAACCGTATGCCAGTTGGCTCCCGGACCCCTTCTTCAGCCAAGGCCTAGAAGCCGTTGAGAACTTGGCCGGTATTGCAATAGCGCGCGTATCACAAAGGCTAGAGAGCAAACAAGGCAGTGAACGTGTTGATCTGCTCGCGAGACTCATACAAGGGAAGGATGAGAGTGGCGCAAAGTTAGGTCGTGAAGAGCTCACAGCTGAGGCTCTGACGCAGCTGATTGCTGGGTCCGACACAACGTCTAATACCTCCTGTGCGATCCTATATTGGGTGATGAAGACCCCTGGCGTTATAGCAAAGCTGCAAGAGGAGCTTGACTCGGCTATCCCACAGGGCACGGATATCCCGACCTACGAGATGGTCAAGGACCTCCGATACCTGCGGAACGTTATTAATGAGACCCTACGCATCCACAGCACCTCCTCGCTAGGTCTCCATCGAGTCATACCTCCATCTTCCATCGATGTTTACATCCTCGGCCACCACTTCCCGCCTAATACGGTGCTCTCTGTCCCCACATATACGATCCACCACTCGATCGAAATCTGGGGTCCCGATGCCGACTCCTTCGTCCCGGAGCGCTGGGACCGGCTGACTGAGAAGCAAAAGAACGCCTTCATACCCTTCAGTTACGGGCCACGCAGCTGTGTAGGCCGTAACGTTGCTGAAATGGAGCTTGCGCTTATTGTCAGTACTACATTCCGCAGGTATGAGTTTGAGTTATATCAGGACACACTTGATACCAGAGAGGGATTCTTGCGGAAACCCCTTGAATGTTGGGTCGGTCTACGGAAGAGGGCCAATGCTTAGATGGGTAAGTTGCCATTGTTGTATGGCGCATATTCGAAGTGCAGACATATGTAATTGGTGTAATTGTTGTCGTCTCCCAATAGCCTGAGGGGGAACAGCCGAGATAATTCTTGGAATAGAGCATTGGGCAGTCTCAATGATTGATCCGTGGTAGATTATCAGCGTTGAGTTGGTTAGGCAAGGCAGGGATGCTGTCACCAATCTAGAAGTGAGAATATAATTTGTGGCGTTTACTAAAGTAGTAATGAGATACGTTATATATTTGAGTTAAGCACGAAGCTCTATATAAGTAAATACCCACAGACTTATATATACCTTCGTAGTGGCCTTGAACCTGTTGGACCTCAAGTAGGTCATGAACCTGTCGAGGGTCCAGCGATCTACCACGTGATCATCTGAGTGTCAACATGAACGTAACTATATTTGAAGCAGCATTAAGGCCAATTTGAGTGATAAAATGCCTTTTCCGCATAGAACACCTGAAATGGATATAGATTGCCTATTTAGATGGTGCAAATCTATTCGGAGCCTAATTCCGGATGTAACAGTAAGCGCTTTCAATACGCCTTCAGCGTTGCAAAAGACGTGGCTCGCGATTGATTCTCTTTGACGCTTCCTTTGATATATGATACAGTATAGAGCTTGATAGACACCTCACCTTAGTGGTCAACTCCATGGGTCAAATTTATACGCCTGTGATCAATGAATTATCTTTCTGACGTTGAACAAAATCTGGCTAAAGAGTCAAATGGCAGTGCGACTATGTGTATTGGATTTCAAATATACTTGTTAAATAAAGCAGACTTCGATTGCTTGGAATGGCCTAACTGGAGTTAAAGCTAAGCCAACACCAGCTCCTACTGCACCTTTGCCTTACCCACAACCCAAATATACTTATGCGTCAATGAATGAATGGCTCCTAACAGATTCGCCTAAGGAAACGTAAAACCCCCACGTCAAGTTACTAAAGCATGCGAGAATTAGGACTGCGAAGATAAGAGAAGTTTTATAGTAAGATCAAAAGTAAAAGTTCTTAAAGATGGACAAAATGGCGTGTAGCGAGTGGGCAGAGGATAAGCTGACTGGAAAGCGAGCGTGAGAAAGATTAACGAGTCGGATCAGGAAGGGCCGGTACGGTGAGTCACTTCCCAAGCTATGATCTTATTATCTAGCCCTTTTATGGTATAACGGGAAGGGTGACATAGTTGTCTAATTCGGCCCCAAAATGCACGTGGTTGATGCCGGCGAACTTGTTGTATCCCCTGCAGACCACAGATTAGCTGATATCTTGATTCCACATTGAATCTCCTGTCTGTTCCAATCACACGGCTTTAAAGTCGGGTGAGGGGACCTTGAGGTCGAAAAGCACAAACCTGTCAGTCTCGCAGTTGTGTTGAAAGATCCCGCTTCCTTGAGTATCGCCCGACGAAACCTCCAAGACAAGCCTCCCTCCTTTCTGAATTATGACATTTGTCGGCCAAATTTCGATATTAACGCTATAAATTTCATCGGCCACAACATGTTCGGCGCCATTCCTGAAGTAATCCCTATATGGTAAATACCGCCGATGTTTGATGTTCCCGTAATCTACCTTGCGCAAAGACAAACGTAACCAACCTTTCGCGACAGGAATCGGGTCGCCTATAGTACCGGTGTATTTTACTTCGACACCATCAGGAGACAAGTGTCGGAGTGTCAGGAATAGATCGATATCGTTTTCAGCGGAAAGGGTCTCGGGAGTTACTGAAACGTTCAAATGCGCAACGACGTGTCCGGTAAATTCTACGTCATCTTCGAAAGGGGCTGTGACGAATTGCACCAAGTGTGGAGTCTCTAAAGACCCCAATGCTCTATAGGAACTCTTCCCTGGCGTAGATGAGGCATGTGTAGCTAGTACTCCATTGGGGTGTAGATAATACTTGGTGTACTGCGTTCGTGGGATTGGCCATGCTGATTCGTCTCTTCGTTTGTATGTTGCTTCACTTTCAGGGTTGTTGAAGCCGACGTCACCTCTCCGGAGTACCACGCTCACAGGCGGAACTTTACCTGGAACAGACCAACCTAGGGTATCCTGATCCTTTAAAAAGGCACTAAGGAAACTCTTTTGCAATTCTACCTCGTCGTGATAGTAAAACGGAAGGTCGTGGCGGCCAGTTATTAATCTTCGATACTTGAGTTTTGAGCCTGCAGCTGCGTACCCTTCAACATTGCCGCGGAGATGGAGGAGGAATCCACCCCAGTTTGCGACCGAAAGAACTGGTACCTCTATATTCTCAAGCTTACACTCCTTTGAAGAATAGAACTCGTCATCCCGGAATTTATTGACTTCATTTTCCTCAGCTGGCTCCCTTCGGTTCACCCGTAAAACATGATCAAATAGATCTCCCTCGATTGTATCTTCGCCCCAATTTGAAGCTGCCCGTCCTGGCTTTCCATACTGATTGGTGATGACTTGGCGATCCCACCATAGCTTGAGGAAGCTGTTGGAGAAAATGCCGCCATGCCGGCTACTGTCACGGTACAAGTCCGAAAAGCCCTCCCAGGGAACTATCGCTGCAAGTCCTTTTGGCCTGCGAGCAGCTACAGTCCATTGATTTGCGGCATAATAAGAGACACCTAGATAGTATATGGATCAGATGGTAGGTTTACATATTTCGCATCCCACTAACCTAAAAGCCCAACTTTCCCAGATGACCAAGGCTGCACAGCAGCCCACTCGATGACATCAGCGAAACATTCCGCTACCGTACTTGAGAAGGTGTCAAGAACACCAGGTGATTGCCCAGAACCACGCTCATCTGCTCGGATGATTGCATATCCTTCTTTTGTCCAGTAGACGGGGTCTGGTGTTTCCCATACACTGTATTCGGACTTATGCTCCGGGTTGAGTTCACTGAAAGATTCTGCGTGGAAACTATCGTCATATTTCAGCAGTATATTGGCCACCCAACCACATGAAAAGCTTACTCTTTGTACGGAATGTCTTTTCCATACGGACCATACGTTACAATAACGGGAAACTTTGCATTGTCAGGGGTATGGGCCTGTAAACATTACAACGAATAGGTAAGCCATCATCCCTTAGGATAGACACATTTTTCTCAAAGATAAGACTGTTCTTCTGGTCCTCCGTAATCTCCAGCAAGTCCTTCAGGGGGTTGGACAGGGCCATGATAAGAAAAGCCAAGTTTACAGCTGATGGTTAAAATAGATATTGTTGACTAGGTCCTAGGGCTTCGGGCACATTTACTCATACTATACATCTGCCTATTAGGCTGCCTACTGGTGCCTATAAGGTGACCAGGTGGGAGCCTATTTGGTGACTCAATTGAGTGTATAGTGTTAAGCATAAAAGGCTCTAGTTCTCCTGAATCTCTTCTTACTTTAGTTGTCTCTGCATCACTTAATATAACACTGAGTTTCACCTTGATTCCTGACTACGACCTGTGCACCTATATTGCCTCAGTTCAAGAGATATGATAGGGTTTCGAAGTCGCCAGGGCAATAGATATAGGCACCACATGGATCAACTAAACATCTTGGCATCCCATACTGAGATCCTCCGACAGCTCCTCCGATACGCTATTGCGGTCGGCTCCTCCGATCAGCTCCTCCAACCGTCGACTCTTCCCACGTAAGAATAACCGATTCGATACAACCACAGTATGCGCTAGGTTCTCTGCCGTTTGTCCCTGTTCAAATTCGTGTACATCCCTTACCACGCGCCAGGAATCAAAACACATCTGTGCAAAGCACTAATTTTACATCCAACCATATTCTCCACCTTTATGAATTGGGCTGCCCCTGAGACTCTGTGACGCAGGAAAGTTCGGGAACAATAATACCCAATCTGGGGAAGCCTTGGCACCTGCAAGGCACGGCGACTCAGAGCTGCCGAGGGCCGGTCCGAGGGTATATTTGGCTGACTGTTCTTGGAATAGGCAGTTTTCTCGCGCCGAACCATCGGACCGAATCAAGGATTTGCAGTGCTATATCGAAACTATGTTAGCGAGAAACCAGGCTTATAGCAACTTCACTGAGGTTATTCCCTCTGTCAAAGGCTACAAGCTCAAAGGGTTCATCGGGTTGAGTGTGGAACCAGTTGTATTGAGTTGGCTAGAGTTCTAGGTTTAGTTAACCACAATATTTATATTGTGCGTCGCGCCCGCTCGCTCCAGAACGGCTGTTACGGATATTCTGAGTGTCCGCGCGAACCCGAATTTCCGATATCCTTCATAGTAGTATTACCAGTATACGGGGTAAAAATTGTCCCGCGTCATCTCCAAAGCAGTTTTCACAATGGATACATCTACAGCACGAAGGCTGCCTCGCCACGACGTAGATGACGATTCGTACATTCAGATAACTCCTTTCGAGACTGGAAGAATGGTCACTCCCTGTGCAACCTTAGTGGAGAATGCGCGAGGAGCGTCCATAGCAACATCGTGGAGATTCTTTCTCAAACATCTGAAGACCAATACGTACTTCTGGTTTGACATGGGCATTAGCGACGTGAGTCTCTCCTCGTGAAATAAACCGGAACCAAATCTAATGTCAACTTCCTTTAGGATCTCACATTATACCCGCGTCTTATACAGAATCTCCACACGAACTTCAAGACTATCTCATCTAGAGCCAGTATCGTGCAAGACACCGTTTCCCTAGATGTCGATCCCTCATCTGTCAAACACGTCATTATATCACACGCCCATTGGGATCACCTCCACCCTCTCCCACCCTCATTCATTAATGCTAATATGATTGTCGGTCCTGGCAGCTGTGCCCACTATGCACCCGGCTACCCATCAAAGTCTGACTCTAAATACGATGGATATATCTGGGATGAATCTTTGCGAAAATTCCCGCTTAGGGAGCTTCCACCCATCACAGAGGAACATGCCTGGAAACCACTTGGTCCATTTTCACATACTTATGATTTCTTTGAAGATGGCTCATTCTATCTAATTAATGCTCCGGGACACATGGAGGAAAATCTAGCAGCCTTAGCACGTGTGAAGACAAAATACAGCAAGATGAAGTGGGTGTTACTTGGTGGAGATTGTGCGCATAGTAATATATTCACGTACTGGCCAAATGCACCCTTTGGAAGCATGCCTGTAAAGTTTTTTCCAAGTGGGACTTTACATGAGTGCAGAGAAACGGCAAGAGAGACCATATTGAGGATTGCGGAATGCAAGAAGAATGAAGACAGAGATTTGTTTGTTTGGTATGCTCATGGTGACTTTTTGGAGGGGTTGTGGGAATTGTAATACGATTAGTTGAGACTTAATTGCAATGGTCCAGTATTCAGAGACTCAGATACTAATTGAAGTTATAGTGATTATGATAGGACTGTTACTTTGGCTGACATGGCTGTTCTTCTCTTTGCGAATGTATGTCAAAACCGTTTTAACCAAAGGTTTAGAGGCAGACAACCTGCTCCTAATTGCAGCAGCTGTAAGTTCTGATCATCACTGCCGTCTATTATGTGAGCTGTGTCTCAGGTCTAATATTTAAATGGTTAATTTTTACAATGTATTCTATATGTGGAGCTCTATTAAGGATATTTCAAGGTCAGTGCTCTGTATAATGAACATCCTAAGCTTGCAGGATCTCGCATGAAGACTGCACCAGATCGCTCGCCTTTCTCCTCCATAACCTGGCTATTAAAATTTTCCGTGTCTCTGAAGGCCTAAGTTATGTATTCAAGAATCCCAACCCCGATACCGATAGGTAAGATGATTTACCAGAGATCGATTACTCGCTGTCTTCGTAATGGTATCTGGCATACCTGCTTGTCAGTTAGATCTACTTTGATGATCGCCCTAGTCTCGAATGTACTAACTAGCCAAACGATCGGACCGAACGAAGAAATTCAACCATCTGACCTATATTCAACAATCCCATGCCCTTCTCCAATTCCGAGTTGAGCTTAGCGTCCAAGCGGGATGAGGGGAAATGAGGGGGAGGCTTGTACAATCATGATCTAACAGCCCACTGAGAGTCGCTAACAAACGTGTCGGCCACCATTGATTTCTGAAATTCTTAGTATCGTAGCAGCTTCTTCCAATAGAATCAGAGATATGAAGGTTCAATGGGAGCTGCAAATGGTTGTTGAATATCAAGCTGACCAAATATCAGGCAACTCCGATACCACCTACCAGGCACCGCCGACAATGCTGCAGAGCTACTTGGTACTCAATATTTCACACTCCCTGGACTACTAATGTCCTTATTCCTCCTATTTTGATATTACGTGCTAGACATCACACACTTGGTATCTCGATTTTCCAGTGCGACACTCCCTCTCAATCGCCATCATGGAATTATCTGCTGGCAATAGTTCCCCTGTCGACGGTGGGAAAATTGAGGTCCAGCATGTTGAAGTTCAAGCTGATATTGAGCCTACCATTCTGGGGCGGAAGATCAAAAGACATTGCGCCCGCTGGTGGTGGGTACATACCAGTATTCTCTGCCTCATGGCTCTCATCATTGCCCTGTGCCTGTACGTTATCCATCCTTCACATGAGTAGAAGATCCACCTGATTTGTCTCTGTCTGGTTAGCGTGTATGTTGGTATGCCAAGAATAGCCCAGGATGGGATCAACGCATCAACTCTCACCCTTTCCAGCCTGCAATTCCTAAATCCAACCCCGGATTCCTTTACGCTTTCAGCCAATGCCACACAATACAGTTCCAGCATTTTCACGCCGACGATAGACGCATTCATTGCGTCTATGCACTTAGTCACAAATGGTTCTGCTTCTCCAAATGCAATTACGCAAATCGCCATGCCACAGATTCATGTTCGCCATCCAAACACGAATATCGCTATCGACAATCAGAAAGTACCAGTCCTTAACTTCGATCAAGTTACTGACTTCGCTATACAAATTTTGAACCAGGAGAATTTAACCGTACGAATCGAGGGTATGTCAAAATTGCACGAGGGAGCTCTACCGGTCTTCAAGATCAGTTATAATTCATCCCTCACGTTCGAAGGTAGGTTTAATATTGCCATAGATCATAGACAACAAGGTAACTGGACTAGGACTCAACGGCCTGCCAGGCTTCAACATAACAGATACAAAAGTGAATATATCAGCAGCACCTGGGGAACCCAATATGAGTGGGGTGGCAATTTTCCCAAACCCTACCATTGTAACTGTAGAGCTTGTACAGACTTCCACCTTTATACTCCATACCAATAGAAACTCACATATTAAACAGGGGAACGTTACAATGCTTCTCTCCACATCAAAGGAAGGAGTTATCGGCAATTGCACTCTAAATAATTTCACCCTGAAGCCAGGAATCAATCAGATACCAATGACGGCAACAGTTAACTCATCAGCTGTCGTATCAAGCGTTGGCTCAGATGGTTTACTTGATTTACTTATTTTGGGCCAGTATGCTGTGTATAACGGGGTTCATCTGACTTATTATGTTCGCCCCGTTTTTCATACTATCATGATTTATGAATATATCCAATACTAACTAAATCGGCTCTTAGGAGAAAGCGCTCCAAAGTCATGCGCTAAAGTTGCAAATTAACTTTACCGCAATCCTTGAAAGCTCTATTTGATTTCTCGGTTGAGGTTATAGATATGTAGCTATATTTACAAATAATCAATGTGAACACTTGTTTTAGAAACCCTCTAAGAGACTATAGTGCTGGACCCTTGGCTGGCACCAGAGAAATTGCCTGGACGTTTTTCTTAAGTACAAATATATGACAATTTGATGAAGTTCCAATTACTCTGTTTAGATGTGTCTCTAATTTCATAGAATCATTATTTGCCATATCCCTGTCTTTATTAGTCCTCGAAATTCACATTCGGAAGACACCATAGATTAAAGAGCAGTGTGCCATCAGTGACCGGGCATTTGCCGTCACATCCGTATGTAATCGAAATAGTCAAGCTTCCCAGGTGAAGGAAAGAGAGACAGAGATAACTTTACTCTGTAGTTTATGGCCAGAAAACAATATCCTTCCGTTGCTTAGTGTACTGCGTGCGAAATACTTAGGAAGAGCAGTCTCTGAGGGCTTTGTCATGACGTTGAAAGGACCACCGAAAATCACACGAGAACTACAACCTCCGTTTCACTGTTAAAGAAACATTTTGGAGTGAGATATTCTAGAAAATCAATGCTTAGTCCTTAATTGTTCAGGGATCTACTGGTGAAGGAGTATAGCGCAGACGATAAGGAGCAGTGTGGTTAGCTGGCTTGGAAGTTTGGCAGTTGTCGATGGGGGTTTTGAAAGTGGGTCATACTATAATATTCGGGATGCCATTAGGTTAAAGGGGAAACATGGTGAAGGCACAGACAACAGCAAATAGTTTTGCGGCTTATAAATTCGGCAGATCTCCGAAGGATTCGTTATGTCATTTCGGGGCGAGCGCACACCGCACCGAACCATTCCACACCAGTATTAATTAGCCACAAGACACGGACCGACCACGTTGTAACCACATGCGCCCGTTAGTGAAGAAAAGGCAAATACCCGATGCAGTCAGTACCTCCGATTGAGTCCGAATTGTATTATAAATGTACCGTGTTAAGAAACGGACCACACCCTTGCGGGCCATCCGCAAGTGGAATAATTGGAATAGTCATGACTCGCCAACCTTGAGCAATTTACTTGGCAAGACGAGAGACTAGTTGGAGCACAGTATTTTGCAGGGTGGTATAGCGGAGTAGTCTTACTTCTGAGTGCTTTGAGAAAAATGGTTCCGACGATGTCTTCGGATCAACCACAACATCCCAATACGGTAATCACGTACACTACATCGGTGACTGGGTGAGTACTGTAGTCCTAGTGCTTGTCCTAACATTTTGTTACTTACCAGGAACAGAGCTATCATCAATCACAAATCTATTCTCAAGGCGCGGTGGACGCCACTGTGTCTTTCTTCTTGACACGCCTTAGCCGGTTGCATATCTAGATATTATTTTATTGCTTCTGCATCTTGCTCAGTTCTTATTACTACCATGCCTGGCCTACCTAGCACTGTAGTGGAGGCCGGATATAAGTCTCATGTGATAAGAAATCACTGACATAACTATCCCTCTAGAGGTCTAGTTGTGGATAATATCATAGCGTTATCCTTCCTGCTAGGAGGTATAATAAAGGTTAGAAGTTTTTCTGCTCTCGGCTAATACTTATCCCGGTGCTTGAGGGATTACCCTACTGCATCCACTATATCTTGGCACGCGGTCTTCGGAGGCTACGCTTAATCCGGAAAAAATGCGCCGCCGTGAAGCGGGGTTCTGTGGGAACGGCTTTTCTGAAGATTGCGGGTGAAGCTATTCGTTCTCTAGCTTCATTAAGGACGCAAAATCAGTGGGACTGGCGTTTCCCTCCGCCACAACGACACCTATGGAGAAATGCGGAGCCTATGATTAGTCACTACACAGCGAATTAGAAGTGAAGAAATGCCTCTGCCGTAGCTCGAGCGACAATAATACATGCCAAAGAGCTCAAAAAGTGAGTGCCTGAACTTTGACGTTCAGTGGCAGCTTGAACATATCACTTGATCATTGTAGGAGCTATGTTTAATTGCAGTGTTGTATAAAGATATCTATGTGTGCTGATGATGGATTCAACATAATCTCAGTATATTGTATGCTTCAACCAAGAATTTGAAATAGACAGATTAGCACAAATCCCTTTCTCAATTACTAGGGGTTTACTTACAAATTCGCAAGCCCAAACCATTGACCAAATTGCAGTCCTGCGGTATTAGTAAGCGATTGTCCAGATTCACCTGATTTGTGGTTCACTAGTGGAGCCAACAAGTGTATGAGCCGGCCCGATGGATACGTAATGAACAAATTACCTGGAAGATTCGTCACAAGGTGAAGGCATATTGCAATAGCATCTGATACCTTCGGACCGGTAACAATATCACAATCCGTACGATACCCTTGATCCACCATGGACGGCGATTCTTCCACGGCTGGCCATTCGCCATCCGCAAGGCAGGAAGGATTAACGTCCTTATCAGTAACCGCCTGCTGCCGGTGCCGTAAACAGAAAGTGAGTCTGGCCTTCGCGTTCCACTGCTGCGAACGAGGAGTTTCCGAATCAGCAAGCAGTTGGCAAGGCGCATTATCTTTACGGTGGTAACGAACTAATTTGTACCTTACTGTCTTTCATAGCTACGCTGTTCGCGCGACCAACCGGCGTGCAAAAGATGCAGGTCCGTTGCAGCCTACTGCGAATATCCGCAGCCACCAGACCGGAAACTCTTAGCAGCTCGGAGGTTGTACAATGCCAGACCAAGTACCTATCGGCGGGCAGAGAGCTCGAGAAGTCCACACCAACAGCAGCAGCTTTCAGAAGAAGCTGCTAGCCCGATAGACCGGTCAGGAGAAGCAGATGCCGGCCATCGGGACAGAAGCTGGACTGCGCCAGAGGCCCACCAGCCTCCTACAATGCCACTTCGTGAAGGATTAATGGCAACAACCTTGCCATCATTAGAAGTAGCCACATTCCTCTTTGAAATTTATTTCCTGCGCCTGTACAACGCCACTTTGCTTTTCCACAAAGAGACTTTTCTCTCGGATTATGCGGCAAATAAAGTTCCGGATTTTGTGTCTCTTAGCATATTTGCACTTGCGTCAATGTATATCTCCCTCCTCAATAATAGTCAACTTGCAAAGGCTGAATTACCTCTAGCTTCATCCGCCCAGCACCAGGGCAACCTCAGACAGATGCAGGTGAGGATAGGAATGAGTTGGGTATATCGTTGTTCTCTGCTGCAGACTCAAATAAACAGGGCTCGGAATGGGCAATAGCCGCCAGCCAGCGAGTGCTCATACAAGCAGATGTACCTCGTTTGGAGACAATCCAGGCCTGCCAGAATTTGACGTTGTACTGGTTCTCTGTCAGTAAAGCAGATAGGGCTTATATGCACGCACGTGAGTGCCAACCACAGATAATCAGCTCTACTTCGTAACATTTACCAGATATTGCCTATAGAACGGCTCATCTCTTGAAATTCCACCTCCAAAATGGTCCCTCTTATGGGATGAATGAGCCTAGCTTATTGGGTGAGCTCCAAAGGCGCTGTTATTGGTCAAGTTGGATTACCAGCTGCATCAGTCAAGATATCACTTTCAAAGCCGATCCTTGGAAGGAAGTCGCTGGATTGCTGTTGCCATCCGACGAGAACTCGTACGCCGCAGGAAAGCCGACTCCATCTGAATACTTTGATGACTCTGGTAATATGCAAAACTCTGGGCCAATAGACCCTCAACCTTCTATAGTGGGCCATTTTATAAAGCTCTTTGGCTTATGGTATACACACAGAATCCCCTTTCTCTAGTGTTGGCTAAATCACTCCTAGGCGGGAGGTTCATCGCTTTGTCAACCATGGCCGTAAAGAAGATAATTGTCCGGGACGACTTGCGGAATTCTGGGAGTTGGACCGACGACTTAAACTTCTCTTTGAGCAACTTTCAGTTGCATTCCCATTTTCGAGTTCAGCTCCATTCCAGTCTCCAAACCTTGATGCGTATAGAATATTCTCATTGCATTGTCTATATCACCTTTGTTCATGTGTTTTGCACTCCTCTCTTGTGCCCATATTCTCTAATAACTTATCCAATCCTCATATCTCGAAATTACTGGTGCAATTATCGGTTGAAGAATCAGTTACGCATGCCACATCTATTCTGGATATGGCTTCTACCTTCTTATTTAGACGGCCTGATATTTCACGACTACCAAGTATCGTTGGGTACTGCATGTTCGTGAGCTCTACTGTTCAATTCAAGTCCCTTGTCGCTCAGCAGAGACTTCAAGTTCGGTATACGAGCAGGTTGAAAGCCGCACTATGTATCTTGCAACGCCTGAAGGAGTACTGGACTCCTCTTCAAGACCTGGTGCGCACAAATATCCCCATCTCGCACTGAGCTAATGGCCTTAGTGGAACTCGCTGAAATTGCTCTTCGCCTCTAGAGGACTGAGTATCGATGATACTGCAAGGAGTGACAAGGAGCCAAATAGAGCATTCAACAATGAACCTACAGATGTCGAGAAGATTGTCTCCCACGAAGGGACGCTCAAAGGTGCCGGAGCTACGGACATCTTTACATATATTGCTGATCCTCAAACGAAACAAATGCTGTCCCAGCCTCATCTGGAGACTCTAGCTCGCGCACAACGAGACTCCTCCCAAATTAACACGTCTCAAAGGGGCGAAAAAATGGCTTGGCGGCCTGTGGGCCAGAATAACTCGGCCCAAGAATCCGCCATACATTCAGCATTACAAGAACGGCCGAGTCCTGTTTCTCGTTCGTTTATCGTCCCCGATCCAGAAATGCGACTTTCGTTCAATAACATTCGAAATACATCTCGAGAATTTGGTACAGCGGGAGGAGGTATTCCAGGGGAAGATATGTCAATCAGTGATATTGCGGAAGGAAATCAAGTAGAAGCAGCTGACCATAGTAATGGCCAATCTTCTGCCGCACCAAACACGGCTGGGAGGCTTGCAGACAGCGTAATGGATACCAATATGATGGATAGCACCGACCTCTGGTGGGACCAGTCATATGAGGCTTCTAATGGAGATCTAGCTCGAATGAATCAGATGGTACAGCTTGGAACGTCCTACTTTGGAACAACCTTCTTCGGATAATACCACAAAATCTCATTTAATGAGGATCTATGCTCTCTGGCTAGTATTTGGGAATCACAAGCAATAACCATCTTTGCAATGAAAAGTCTTCCCAAGACCCCTCGAAAATAAAGTAGGCATATTTATAAGGGTCACTTATGTCTCATAGCTGTTCAACTGTTATGTGCACTGACTTTGATTCTCTGTACCTCCATAAATCCCCCACTTGACCCTGTCTATAAGTGTCCGGCTGACCCTTGGCTTTGAGTGACACACGAAGCAAACCCCCAGCAAAGTACAGAGGCGTAGGGAACTCGAAATGCTAATAATGTTAACAGGACATTTCCTAAATCTTCTATAACACAACCGCCCATTCCGTGTAAGATCTGCGTTGTGATATGTCACCAGTGTTGCTAAACCAAGGACATATCGAACTTTGAGCTTATTGGTAAGTCCTGCACAGTCGGGGGATTCACAACATGTGAATAGGCACAGGTAATCCACACAAATTTACAATTTAGCGTATAATCAACTCAATAACGTGAACCCTTCCGTAGGTTTCCTGAAAGCATATAATTTTGCCTGATATAAGCTGCAAGCTATAACAATTTAGAACAATTTAGAACAATTTAGAACATAATAGTATGGTAGAGTCTATTATTCACCCATGTCTAAATTTTAGGCACGTCCAAAATCTAAGCATAAAGTCCACCGCGCAGGCCCACCACGGAAGCTCTGAGGAAATAGAAATCCTCATCAAGACGCTTCCGAATTTCACCTTTAGAAAGCTCCTCAACATCCCATGCCGCCCAGACATAGCGACCATGAAGGAATTGAGCTTCTTTTGTAGTAGCCCAAACTGCAAAATCACCACATAGTTCATCTGTTCAGAACAACATTTATAGTCAGAAAACTTCGAAATTTCCAATACTCTAGGGTGTCAGGAGTATAGCGACAGGAGTATCTTACTATGGTCAAAGTACTCGGGAGGGAAACCCATCGCCTTCCAAGCATCGTTATAGACAACTCCCGGATGGAAATTAATAACCTGCATTTTTTCGGCCGGTATGCTCTGCGCAATAACCTGGAATAAGATTGTTGCAGTCATTTTTGAAAAAGTATATGCGGGCCGTTGAGCTATTTCGGGATGAGCCGTCATTGCTACCGCTTGTGTTGTCACATTGATGATAAACTATTATTTGGAGTAGTTAGAAATACCGGTATTATCTACCGGGTGGTGAGTATAACAATGAGGGGAAAGATGGAAACTTTACCTTCTGCTTCCCACTTTTCTGAGAGTAGAATTTCTCGGCGAAGTACAGTGGGGACCTGGCGTTGATCTCGACTTGAGACCAAACTTCATCAGCACCAAGCTCGAGTATTGACTTAGGCTCTGTAAATCTGGCCGCATTGGCAATATAAACATCAACTGTGATGTCTTCGAGCGCGAGATCTTGCCAAAGTGCCTCAACCTCGGCCAGATTAGCGACATCACACGTGCGAGTGATGATCTTTGTACTGGTTCCAGCAGCTTTTGCCTCCTGCTCAAGGTTAGAGCTGGCGGTTTTTAACACATCCGAACGACGACCAATGATAATGATCATATCAGCTGAAGCTCGGACAAAAGACCGAGCAATAGAAAGACCGACACCAGTGCCACCCCCAGTTATTAAAACTGTCCTTCCAGCTTGAACCAGCTCAGGTCTGGCGGTTGATATAGCAGGGTATGTATCACGGTGGATAGTCTTGGTTATGTTAGTCTCAAGGAGAGTCTGAAATAGGCTTTGTGGGTCCGCCATCGTTAAAAGAAAGGTCTTCAATCGTTTTCATGCGAGTCAATTGAAGCCGGAAAGTTGGACAGGAAGATAATATCCTCTCTAGTTCCTGCAAGTAATCACATCCGGTCTTATATCTTGGAGATTACATGGCGGAAGATAGATTTATAATAATGACCGGAGAATTGGAAATAATTAGAAATCACTCCATAGGTGACAAATGAGAGAGCGGGTTGTGCCGTCAAATAATATATCGATCGGCTGCTCTAACCACAGAGGATACTTCATGAGGGTCACTGCTGCTCGAAACCGAAGCGCTATTATTCAAGGGTAGTCTAGCTGTAAAGATTCGTTCGAACCTTCCAAATTAAAATCCTAGGATTCTGCTCATCTTCTATACTGCATGAAATCCATTCTCTATTTCACACGTACTCAGCACATAACTCGCTCTTGCTGCCGAGGCGCGATTTCTGCCGATCGGTTGCTAGAGGAGATGCATATCACGCCTAACAACTTACGCTCTTCATATAGCCCTCCAGTAGTGACATTATGTCAAGAGTCATAAGATAATAGAGAGAAGATTCGTAAATTTCTACTCTCAATTTGAAAGCCGAAATACCTTACTCACAAGAGCGGAATGCAATCTTCTGTCGTGTACCAACTCAGGGCTTATGTTGATCGGTACGGAAGGAAGGATATCTTTGCCAACTCTATAGATATGGTATGCTTTCCCACAGAATTTGCCCCATCGCTGACTTCTTTACAGGCCCAAGACAATTTCAATAGTAGGAGCGACTTGTGGGACAAGTGCTTGGCGTAAACACCTCCCGCACCCTAGAGCGATGTTCTAGACCTGTGGCATTCCAGTGCGCAGAGCGGGAAGAAATGAACCATAGATCAAGAACTAGAAAATAAAGAGAGGCTAGGAGCCAAATCTAGTAAGTTATTTCTTTCAGGGTCTTCAATATTATAAAATGATCTCGGATGATCTCAATTCACTACAGTTGCGTAAAACAGGCTTCTTACCGGCCTGTACATCGTAGCACCCGCGACGGCAATTCCCGAATATTCAAAGAGCCATATTTGACATCTGCCTCAGACAAATAAGCCCTCCAAAAAAAATATTAACTGCGCGGAATAAGGAGTGGAGTTCTCAGACTACCTCAGAACACTAAACTGATAGGCGGCAAGGATTCGGTCCGAACCCTTCTCCGCGGCGTCAAGCATGTACTTCTTCAATTCTTGGTCTGAAGTGACCGGACTCCCGGCTTTTGAGATATCCGACCGCAACCTAAATTTACAGTGTATAGAATGCCGATTATTAAAACGAACCCCAGTGAGTTTCCAGCTTTAACGAGACTGGGTTTCGTAGTGGTGTTATTTCAACGGTTAAGGTTATAACTGTAGCAGAGAGAGGCACGAAGTCTACGTCAATACTGCCTGGGAATCAAGAATGGGTAACAGTTATTAATTTCTTGTCGTCAAACGCCAATCATTTATGTAGACGGTTTACCTTTAACGGCAAATTGCTGGACAGATGATAAAATATGTTTGAAAAGCATACAGTACACTATACACAAAGTGTATATCGACTTCTTGTTCGCCGTCATGGCAGTCACCTTACTATCGAAATTGGCTGCAAACTTATTCCTTATTCTCTGCATGCAACCACATTCCTCACATTTCGTATAGCCACCCGATGTGAATTGTTTGCAGTCTTAAAGTGAATCCTGTTGCCTTCAGGGACTGAAAATCCAACCGACACCGTTCAAAGTCCCTTCAGTTATAGCATGAGATGTGAAAGAGGATGATACACACAATGAATCGGGTTTCTCGACTCCTTCTATGTCTGAACTCGCTGGTGAGGTGAGTTCCATGACGCAACAGGTATCATACATATTAAGCTGAGGCCCAATTCCGATGGCAGAAAACCCTAATCTTTGCATTGCATTCTCAAGAGCTTCAACTCTTTTATGGAGGGTCTCTGAACCCTTGTCCAATGAATAGCCAGATTTGAGGATGTTGAGACCGGTTAAGATGACTCTACCAGCGTTGCTATACGCTAGAGGGGCATGTCTTACAGCTAAATAAAGCGTTGCAATGGCCGACAACACGAAAAAGTTGAAATTCACCGCTAATAACCCATACATCGTAGTGGCTCTCTGGAGGTGGGTGCATGATTCTATAGTATCAGACGCGCTAGAAACAGCCCTGTGAGAATAGTATGGGTTTTTGAGGATGCTCTCGGGCGAGAAGAGAACGTGTTTGTAGAGACTAATCTTTAGCTGATTTCTGCAGACCGCTACGAAAGACTCAATAAACCGGTTCTCATTTGATTTCACGTGTTGCGCAGAGTTATCTTCATTGTTTGCGACAGGCAAATATATTGAGGTCGATAGTGCCCATTGATCTGCTTCAGCGTCCAGGGAGACGAAAGCAGACGGTTCCATTAATACCTGGCGGTTGTTGCCGAGCTTTGGCATTCTGGGTACGAATCTGGTCGCAATTCGAAGAAATTTAACTAACGACAAAATATACGACATGGAATGATCCTATGAGATCGTAAGCCTTGTAAATAAAATAGCGACAGATTTACTCGCATATTCAGGAACGTTTCGCTCGATATCTTCGTCGTTTATAGTGAATGGAAAACCGCTCATAAAGCTAAGGCGTTTATCTAATACATATATGCACCAGAACATTTTCGAGACCCATAATGGCTCCCCAATTGTTGATTTGTACAGAGAGAGTTCTTGGCACATTTTTGCAGCAATGCTGATTTTCCTCCATGCCAGAACAATCTCATCGCATTGGAGATGATAAATGCTCTGGTAAAAGTCAGGGGATAATATAGCGGAGTGAGGGGTCCAAACGGGAACTGACCAGCAAGGTTGCGATAGCTATGTCCTTTGCATCAATATTATGTCCGTTCATTTTTGTAATGAGATTTTCAAAAGCGATAGACGTTATGCGACTAGTAACTTTAGTCTCCCTATTCATTTTCGACGCAGTGGAACACCCTAGAACTAGCCTAAGCATGTCCAAGTTTCGGATGTCGAGCAAGTCACCCCAGCCTTCCGTTTCTGTATGGGTAATAAAGTCTGTAGCGCTGCCAGCCAAGGAAGCTAGGCAATCCAGGGGAATGAAAGGATAGAAGCGTTCGGTCTCAAATCGAAAGTGTTCGATGAGTTCCAATGCCTGAGCTTTCGAGTATGGGAGCGGGAATACCGTATATTCTGTTGTTCTATTCTTTGAGGAGCCGAGCGTGCCCCACTCGGCTGAATCCCACGTAGGGTCATGGAAATAGTGTGGCTCACCGGGCTTTAGCTGTGTAGGCTCAGTGCTCACGTCCACAATGGGCGTAGTACTTCTTGAAGGTGAGCGGACCTGCGCTCCAACACGGCAGGCATTAATATTCTGTACAGCTTGAACAAGCAGGGAGTCAAGCTCTCTATCATAAGCTTTGGGATCTTGGGTAGGTTCTCCCATGTGCTTCAGCGTCTGGTCCAACGAAGATTGCAACTCTAGCAGTTGACGTCCTAGACATTGGTATCTAGAAGCTATTAGCAGTTGTTGTTGATCCTTTGCCATATTGCTAACCTAGACGAGACCGATATATCTGCTTCTCGCGGCAGGGACACAGCAGTATATGTACACTTTACCTTGCGGTTCGTGCATGGTTGACAGTGAGTTTCGCCACTGCATTTTACCTTGCGTCTCTTGCATTGATCGCTATCCAACTTGTCAACTGACCGCACGCTCCAAAAGTGGTGAGGAAAGAAAGAACTGACCATGCAGTCTGGACATATCGTTGGCGCTTCCTGATACGTAGTGTTGCACGATTTTTCAACTCCATCCTGTTGGATCAGCAACTTTGCTGAATCGCACGGCTAGGTAATGGAAAATATTTGTTGATACACGTGATGCGGGGTAATTCTGTGGAGTAATCTCCACATTTCAACCCCCGGTAGTTGAGACCGGAGTAAAATCCAGTTGGTATTCAAGTTGTTGCATGCTCGCTAAACATGGTGCACGTGACCCCTCGCCGCTTTTCTCACCCTCGCCTCACCCTACTCACCCTCGCCTCACCCACCCTTCACATACAGTCTCCACTAGCTTACCTCTACTTACTACCCCCTAGCAGCTTAAAATCCTTAGTTATCCTCTATATAGGTCCTATCCTAGTAGCACTATTAAGAATATCAACTTCTAGCAAGCAGTATTAGAAGGAGCTAGGATTGTGACAGCCCAGCTACTATAAGCTTCACGAGGGAGGCAGTGGCTGGCAAAGATGCTGTATTGACGAAGATACTAAAGTAAGGAGCAACTAGCTAGGTGCACAGAGGTTTACTATAAGTGCATGCACAGACCTCCAGCCAGGTAACACACGTGCGGTCACATTACCCCCTCATTAAAGAAAGCTGGCCACCAGCGTTATATTTCACCCTTTTGCAGCCTCTCTAGTTCATCACCAGTATCCCACTCATCATCCGAGCCAGTATTCAGCACAGCCAGGTCAAGAGCTGCCAGGTCAATAGGGTTCCTCCTAAAGGCAACCTGCTTCCTAGCCTCTGGCTTATACAGCTGCAAGGGGCAGGAACCTACCCAGTGATCATATGAGCCACATCATACACAGCGTCCCTGTTCCCGATATTGATCCCTACATACAGGTGATATTGAGCGTGCATAAGGAGCGTTGTTATCAGCATTGATAATAGCACTGGCTACAGCACTAGAGCCAGCCTCAATTGCTGCAATATCAAGGGCATTGATCTCTATAGAGCCGATATCTATAGGATCAGTGCATTAGTGGACTTGTAGCATATGCATCCTTGGTCAAGATCTCCCACTTGCTAGGTTTGGAGCCAGGTTCTTGAGGCATCATGTCCCGCAGGTTGTCGAATGAATCTTTCATCTCCGTACGACGTTTCCGTTCTGCAACCTTGTGGCTCACGCGGAGTTCAGGAGTGCGACTGCACGGTTGGATGCTGATAGGTGGTTGGATGATGCTGCTTACATTACTGCTGTGACCTATTGCATTCAGCCCATGACAATAGCTATAGAGGAGAAACTCTATAAATGTAAAGTTTACTAGGATTTTGGAAGGATTCCTAGTCTATAAGGCTCTTGAATTAACTCCTGTGTTTAGAGTTATCTTAGTCTGATTATCCTAAAACTGTTTATACAAGAGTGACTGATGCTAGATTAAGTAAGCCGTGAGGAATTGAAACTTAAATTGCAAATCTCAACAAATAGTGATCGAGAGATACATCCAGTTTCCCATTGTCTTACGCTAGTTGGTTTATACCTACCCGGTTGCCTATAGAATTGGATGAGTCTTATTCTCAATCAAACCATACCTCTAGACATGCCGTAATTGTATCAAGTCAGTTAGATCAGTTCTTGGCAATCATTGGGTCCTTTACTTCCACTGTTAGATTGAAGCACCTAGTCTCCATGAATACCGCTATCGTAATCGAGGCCTTGATAACCAATCCGCTGTCTAGTTTGGTGGTGTATGTGGTGAGCCTCTCTTTCGGATAAGCGCTGTCGCTTTCGTCATCGTCCGGATAGAGTCGGACAAGGAAGTCGGTATAGAATGACGGCTCAGACAGGATTGATGAATCTTGCGAGGCGAATGATTTCCCGGTAACACTCTCCCAGGAGTGGACACTGCAGTAGGGCTTTAATTCATTAGATTGCTCCCACCACTGCTGTGCATCCGTGGCGTAGATGAATGGCCACGGACCGGAGAAGATGGCGCCCCATCGATCAGGAGGAGCCACGCCCCAGAGCACGAAAAAGCCGTCGGACTGGCCATTGTCAAAGGCATACACTCCACATAGTTCGGGATACTTCCGCCTCTTTCTGCTTCTGCACAAAGCCGTCCAGAAAGACGCGGCGTTTTCAGGAACGAGCCTTTTTGAAGAGGCGGGCACCGACTGCCTGCGCACAAAATTGCGTGCGGTGTCCAGAATTTCGAGTCTTACCGAAGGCAAATCAAGGCTCTTCTGAAAAGGTCTGAACTCGTCCGACGTCGAGAGGAATATCCTTGCCTTTTTGAACCGAGAGATGTCATAAGTGACTAAGACAGAGATGTTAACTAGAACCACGAGCCTGCCATCTCTCAGGGGGCCTCACCGGTAACCATATCCGTCCCAAGGCGTATCGACACTTCGGATCGCTCAGGGGTGATGTGGTAAACCCGGCCACCGAAGCTGCCGATCCCGCGGAATGCGTTTGTTCCTGCCGCGACCTCGTCCAGCAGGAGGCCCGGACAGCAGAAACAATCATCGGTCCGCCGGCAGTTCAGCAGCGCGAGCCGTCCCGAAGCCGGAGGCGTGTCGGCGGAGCGGATCAATCGGCAGGGGCCGAGGAAGACGTCCAGCTTCAGACCGCCCGGGGAAATGGCCATCTTGAATTTCTCCATGAGCGACGGGATCGCCTGATATCCGTCCGTGAAATACGAAGGGCTGGGCGCGAGCTCCGAGGGCGCTTTCAGATGGCGACCGACGCCCGTCAAGTCCCACGCCAGAATCGACTGGTCGTTGGAGTTCTGGATAATCTCCTTTTGCAGCCGCAGGAAGGCCTTGGGGCCTTCGCCGTACAGCAGCGGCATGTGGATGTCGAAGAGGCCGAGCAGGCTGTACGCGATGTCTTCAGGCCGGGTGGTGTGGCGGTTGGCGGCCCAGGACATGCGCGTGGCGACGCTGTACGGCTTGAGGAGGGACCGGATGTTGGAGTCGGCGCCGCAGCCGGAACACACGCCGAACCGGGTATCCTCGCAATCGGGCCGGAGATGTCTCTGAAGGGCCCGCACGTCGATCCGGGTGATCTCGGCCAGGCGGCCGGCCAGCTGGCGCCGATGCCCAATCGACACCCACTGGGCGTCCAAGAATTCCACCTTTTTGGGCGCGAGAAGCTCCTGCAGCGTCCAGCCGCGCGTGAACCAGCGGCTCTGGGCGAAGGCTGTGGACTCGATACCGTACGTCGAATCAAAATCGGCTAGGTACACGAAACAGATGGTTGAGTTCTCATAATACGCGAACATCGAATTGATGGCCTCCGAAAGCTCAGCACTGCTAGATTTGTCGATGCAGCACGTGTCGATCCAGATGTAGCGGAGGCCATATTCACAAGCCGCCTTACAACTATTCAAAAGTTTTGGGAGGCCGCGTTTGCCACATCTCTTCAGCGATTCGGGGTCTTGTACGTCTTCGAACAGGATTTCTTCATCAGCCCATGTGTGGGAGAGGACCGCATAGTATTCATTATGGCCGGGACTGCTGGCAAAGTCTTCAAGCTGGTATGTAAATGTGTTAAGGAGCCTCATAACGGCCAGCACGGATCGAATGAAGTCGAGCGTCGAGAGGATGGGGATGACCGTCCACGTTTTGCGGAGATTTGAGGAATCCCCCAACTACCTTATCGTGGCACGGCATAAGTGGTTACAGGTCAGCCAGCCACTTTTCGGCCGCCTTCCTCATCTAGTCTGACCGAACATGCCGCGAGCCTCGTTGCTTCAAGGTTCCACTAGGCTGAAGAACATGCCTGGTTCATACAGTACACCTATATTTGACAAAGCCAGGAGGAATACAAGACTCCTTGGACTACGTAGCTATGGGATCCCGAGAGGCAGGCGTCTGGGTGTCCGCTGAACTCGTGGTCGTGCATACGCGTACAAGAGGGATTCTGAATATCCCCCTTCGGCTGCACGACCTTAGACCTCCTTCCACCCAGCCAAGAGTCCCATCACCCGGTTGAAGAAATACAGGTCGTTAGCGGCCGCCGCGTGCGGAGGCGGAGGTGCCTCCAACTCCTCAACCCGCTTGCTCAGCCTCGCCATGTCCTCCCGCAATTGGCTCATCGTACCCGTGGCTTCGTTGAGCTCATCCTTAGTGCTCTTGAGCTTCTCCTTGGTCTTCTCCAGACTGCCCAGTAAAGCCTCCTTCTCTTCCTCGGCCTTCTTCCAGGATAATTCTTTTCGATCCTTCTCTGCCTCCAGCTGTATGATTCGCCTCTTGAGTGCCAAAAACTGATTCTCCTCTATATCCCTCACCTTGTTCGCCAGATATTCCATGACGAACGCGCCAGCTGTCGTCTCCGCCAGCATGTCCCGCAGCTTCAGCTCTCTCTGGATCTGGAGGATGACTGTCGGCTTGGGCAACATGTCGCGGACGATCTGCCTCGCACTTTTCCCCTGGGCGTCATGTCGATAGACCTTGCCCCCGCCGTCGATAAGGGGCCTCCAGTACCTTGTTGATAACTGTCTCTCGCGATCTTCGCCGTCACCGAGGGGAACGGTGTCCCACATAGTCGTTGCAAGAGAGATGTTTTCGTACGATCTCGCGCCGCACATCCTCTGCAGGATGTTCAAGCTGCGGACGCTTCCCCCTTGCATCCGACGGTCCGAGATGCGGTGCAGGTATATGACGCCACTGAGCAGCTTTTCCTGCAAATGAGCCTTCTTCAGCCAGATGGCGATGAGAGACAGGATCGCCGAGTCGTCTCTCTCGCTCTCGTCAAACCCTGGCGTGTCCACCATGGTGAGTCTATGCCCATCGATCTCAGTCGAGGCGAACTCGATGCTCTCGGTACCTAGGGCCGGCTGTCAGTCTGAGGATGGGACGGATATGGCTGCTCGCCGTGACGTACAGGGCGCCAGATTGTGGCCAACCGTCATCTCGCGGGCCGAGGCCGCGCTGGTGCCTTGCTGGATGACTTGATTGATGAACGTGCTCTTCCCCGTGCCCGTCTGACCCAGCACCGCAATGTAGACCTCCTTTGGTTTGGGTCTTGGTTGTTCGGAGGCATCTTGCGGTGGTGACGGCGGCGGCGGAATTGGGCTGGCGTGCCGTGATGTGGTCGCTTGGGCTCTTCTCACAGCAGGTCTGGGTGAGGCATTAGGTTTTGGTGACGAGGGAGGCTGGTTGGGCCATTGGTTAGCTCCGCCGCCAGAAAGAGGAATGGTTTGCTCTCACATCATTCTTCTTGTCTCCTTTGTCTTGCTTGTCCTCCTTGCTGGGTTTCTCTGGCGTTGAGGTCGCCTTGGGTCGGGCATCCGCTTCCGTGGCCATCACCACGTATGATCTCGCATGACGGTGCGGTGCGGTGCGTACGGTGCGGTGCTGTGTTGGTGAGAGTGGGGAGGAAGTGGACGACCGCAGATCCAGGCGCTGTCTTGTGGTTCCGGTCCCGTCGCACGGCATCGCACGAGTTTTAAGCAGTGCCCAGCCCGGGCGGCGGTGTAGACACGTCGAATGTACTCTTCCTCGTCGTAATTCGCCAGTGATGCGGCTGTGTGGTTTGTCGCCCAGCCTGAGCCAATCCCTCTAAACGTGGCGACGCCCAAAAGCCCTGAAGCCCTGGAATCCCCGATGCCACCAATTCCCGTGCAGATGGTTATCTAATGCCCAACGCACTTCAGAGTCGGGTATCCCCGCGGGCAGACACCGTCGCCAAGGATGGGTGTTTCGAGCGGTGACAGCTTCATCTCTACTCGCCACTTTCGCAGGGCGAGCGTCTGTCTGGGCGCCAGTGGCACAACACGCGACACAACAAGACTAGCCGTCGCTCACCATCCTGAACACATATCTTTATTTTGCCTCTCTAGGCTGTTGACTCTCAGCTCGCGCAGACGATGACCTCCAACACGGTGATCTGAACAACGTATCGCCCCGGCTGAGACGTCGAGCCTCGTACATATGTCCGACCGTTATTCGCAATCGAGTGGGTGGAATACGCCGGAAAGGGGGTCGTCCCGGCATCAGCACTATGGCAAGTCAGTCAGGACCGCCAGAGAACATGTGTGCGGCATCCTCTAACCCACTTGTAAGGTATCATCAAAACGCTTCTCGGAGGCCAGCTGTGATGCTGGCGGTTATGGGTGTAACTGGTG
The DNA here is from genome assembly GCA_000827325.1 of Oidiodendron maius Zn. Taxonomy (NCBI): domain Eukaryota; kingdom Fungi; phylum Ascomycota; class Leotiomycetes; family Myxotrichaceae; genus Oidiodendron; species Oidiodendron maius. Next base: position 230,935 of record KN832870.1, on the reverse strand, counting down.
TAGGCAAGACATCCTTTGTCAACGTAGCCATGGGGCAAGACCGGGTATGGGACAACTCATTGGAATCATGTGAGACGGCATTCTTACCCTTCTGACGTGCCTCTGCTCATTCATCTTCAGCGACAACCGGAATTCAGAGGAGCGAGCCGATACCCTACTACGACTTTCCGGACGGACGTGAAGTCGTCCTCCTTGATACGCCAGGGTTCGACAACGCCGACATACCAGACATCGAAGTGCTAGCGCGATTAGTTGAGTACCTCAAGGATCTGTCGCGAGAAGATAATTACCTGGCCGGCATCATATACCTACACCGAATCACGGACGTCAGAATGACCCATTCTGCGGCAGCGAACATCCAACTCCTCGGGGCTCTCTGCGGTGAACATTTCCTTCCCAAGGTCACATTGGTTACGAGTATGTGGGATAGCATACGGCCAGATCTTGGCGCGGATCGGGAGAGGGAACTGGCGAACGGATACTGGTCAGACTTTCTTGAAAATGGCGCCGTGTATGAGCGTTATGACGGCACCCCCGACGCAGCCCGTCGAATTATTGCGAGATATCTAGGGGATGGGGGCTCTTCGGTCGTCCGACCCAGTATCGCCCAGCAGGTAATTGATGAGGAAAGGTTATTACAAGATAGCGACGCGGGGCGCCTTGCGCTTGAGACTCTGAGGGAGAAGGTGAAGCATAGCGAGCAGCGACTGAGAGAAGCCAGAGAGCTGCAGATGTATGACCAGATAGCGCAACATCAGGCGGAGCTGCAGCACAACAGCGCGAAACTGGCCGAGTATATGAGTGGTTGGGGCAACAATGCAACATCTTCCTCCTATTCACCGCAGGTCAGTCAGGCTAGTGGGACACCGGACAGTCCCTGGACCTGGAGTCAAGAATATGGAAATTACTACCGCATAAACAAACATGGAAATTATATCTGGGCTCCGAGCGGCAGCGGCTAGAGGGAAGAATATAGAAGCTAAATGGCACACGACGAGCAAGTAACGTGGTTTACGGGTGTGATTGTTTTCCCCTCAAATTCCTAAATTGGGGAATGTTTGTAACCTGAGGCTAAGGCACAGAACTACGTCTGAGGCTCGTACGAAGCCAAACTGTGCACAGCAACTACACCCTTTGGTCGAGCAATATTTCGTCCGAGATCATCTCCTAACCTGAGCAAGTCCACTTGAAATGGCATTGGCTCACCATCATGTTCTTCTGCGGGCAATCTGCCCTCATCAGGAGGTGATGAATGCCATTCAAAAAGGGCGCTATGCTGAAACGACATCCCAGCTCCAAGACGGGAAATCGAGCGCTTCCACCAGATGTTAACAATCCGATCCAACGGCAACGGGCTGGGGATAACTCTACAGCCCGATCGCAAAGGAGCTCCTATAGAAGCGCGTTGCGATATATCAAGGCCCATTCGAGCGATGAGTATGGTTATCTTCGCCAAAGCAAGATAAGTGATGCTCCATATCGATCCTTGCCGCAACGGCCAATGTCCATCGCAATAGAGCAGCCCAATGAGAGCACCTTTGACTCCAAGGGCTACATTCTGGGGATTACTGTGTTCTTGGATGCGGTCGAGGAGCAGTAGCACTTGAATGATAAATTTTGGAACTTCTTCGTCTCATATTGCTAGCAGCTCCTTGCCTCCAGGTTCAAGGATATGAACCCCCTTTTAACATATATGCTCCATTGCTTGAGTTATTATCTTTAAACATAGTGGATGCTCCGGCATCATTGAAGGCCCATTGCTGTGGTGATAGCCTGGATCACTCCTACCTGCCCATAGTGGAGCATAGTCACGCGGTCCACATGCAGTGCCATGGTTACTCCTGGGACTCGGGATTGGACTGGGCATGCAACAGCCTATGGTAGCAGTCCAGACGGCACTTTCCATTGACGACGTGCCGGTCGGCATGTCCGTCGTTGTGTGTATGCGAACTCTTGGAGCGGCCGTCTTCGTTTCTGCTGCGCAGTCAGTGTTTCAAAATCGACTTATTAAGGGCCTGCAAGCGGCAATTCCTGGTGGAAACTTTAAAACTTCCAGCCTCCTCTAAGCGGGCACAATGGAAATTTACTCAAAAGTTCCGCCGCAACTCCTGCATACCGTCCTGGTGGCGTTTAATGACGCCCTGATGCATGTTTTCAAGGTCAGCATCTGATGTAAGCGGTAACAATGATTGGTAGTCTTTCAACGGAGTAGTGAAGCGTGAAAAAGACAGATGTTAAGAAGGAAGATGGTAGTACGTGAGGCAAGTGCAATGTCCAGACACTGAGATAGAATAGCGGTCTCAAGCAGCAGCCCGAACATGAGTGAGAAATGTCCACCGACCGTTTAAGAGAGCCAATACAACCAGTGGGGAGTTTTATTTTTAGTTGAAGCTTGGCTATCTGCCATATTAAATTATTACTTTATCCTACCTCGCGTTGAAGGTTCCCAGCAAAGCTTACGCACATGCAATTTATTGCTGTATTTAACAACCGTTACCTTGTTAACGCACTCGGCCGGTATATCCGCCAACTTTCTAGTGCCGGCGGTGGCCGGCCATCGAGTAATGCAGCCGAAACTATCAGTTGCGCACTGAACCCGGCTGTGGCCGATCATCCGGTGGATAGACCCCCCTATACGCTGCCCCCAACATCCTACTCTTGGTATATGTAGGAAGATGATTTGGGCAAAGAATCAGAAAGAGACGGGGCTAGTGTGAGTGCTGATGAAGAGATGCCACTAAGTGAGCCTGGGCTTGATTTTGACGACGACGAGTCTGACTGGTTTATTTTACGGACGTGGCAAAAGAATCTGGAAATCGAGACAATTGTTTGGCCTGTAGTGCCTTTAATGGCGTTGTCCAACCCAGTCGCACACTCACAACCGCTAAATGCCGCTGACAAGTGCAGATGTAGTCTGCAGGGACAATTACCATAGGCTAGAGGGATATTTTCAATGCGTTAATAGCCTCCTCAAGGAGGAGCTCAACACTTTCAAATGGGTACGTCTGTTACTGGGCGATAGTGTGAATTATGTTCCTGACTTTATACCTAGGAAGTGGAAGCGCATAAAAATTGTAACATATAGATACTTCCTCTGACGAAATGCCGGCACTCCGGTCATTTATACTGTAATCAGAGTTCCTAGAACAGTCGGCAACCCATAGCGATGCGGAAAATGTGATTGCTCGCTTCTGAAGGGTATTGTTTCTGTGTGTATATAATTAGCAACGCTTTCTATACTACGTGGTAAATATAGCCAGGATTGTTCTTACGGTCTAGTAGAGTTAACGGTCTCTAGGATCTCCCCATTAGGGCCAACACGGACAAGTCGAATATCGGCAGTCTCGGCAGCGTCTCCATAGGTACGAGTACACGCTTGGACGATATCAACCTTGGGCAAAGCTGCTACACTTTTTAGGCTACTGGCAATAGCCAAAACCTGGAGGTAGTTTATTAGTTGCATCCTAATAAAGGATTGCTTTTAGAACAAAATCCGTCTGGAATAGAGAGTTACAATATAGACAGTAACAATCTGAGCCAGGAGAATCTGGACTTTCACAAGCGTCAGAAAGCCACCACCTCTTTGACCAAACAAGTCATGACTCCGCGTCTCAAGCGGGAGCTGAAAGTTAATCAAGCGGTGTTGGTTCGCGAGACATTACTCCAGATACTTCTCAGTCTCAGAGGATTGAGGAGGGAGTATTTAAAAAGCCAAGGAAAAGGGGTCGGACTGTTGAATTATATCAGTGAATGGTCTCGCCGGTTATAAGTCAGTATATAAGACGTAGTGTTTACTATAAAGGGTTTTAGGCAAGGTGTACAAAGCAATGAAGCTCTTGAAGCAAATGAATACGCGAGTTATATAATCCACTAAGTTAGCTCTGGTAAAGATGTCGCTACATGTAGCAAGACACTCGGTAAATTCTGTTGGCTTTTGCGATTATAAGCCTCCTCTCTGCTTCCGGGGTCAACCTTACCGTTTTGTAGTACTTTACCCAACGTATCTCAGATGGCTACACCATTCTCTATTGCTCTCACTTTGAAGGCCACTTCCCTTGTCGGTCCCTGCTTTTGAGTATCAGGTTCTGCCACGAACAAACCCACCAATCTCCGACAATGCAACCCGTTCAGATATATACATCCGCGTCACCCTCATGGAGGATTCAATGAGCAGGCAGACATGTACAAATCGTAAGTCTGTTTCGCACTCAAAACTCCACGCAGCACGATATGACCTAAGGAGCGATAGGCATCGGCGTATTTCTTAATTCTGTACCGCCTTTTCGTATAGTTATACATTTCCTGGGAAGCACTAAGCTGAGCTTATGTATCTGCTCTTCCTCTTGTACCACATCTTCACAGATCATATTATGCTTCAACTCTAGCCCTCACCATCCCTGTCCCAGTAGGAGTGCAGCGTTACTCCACCTGCCTTCATCAGCAGATCTGTCCTTGTGGACAGACTCATATTATGCTAAACGATTGTATGAGCTGAGCATTACTACAACCCCTTCATCAGGGCAACTTCCTATACGGCCCGACTCATCATATGCTAAGTGACGACACGAGCTGAGCGTTACTACAGCCCACCCTCCGGCATATCTTCCCGCTTGAGCAGATTACCGTCATATACAGTGGGGAGACGAGCTGGTTGCCAGCATAATCGCCAGCCTCAATCTACCCCTGAGCCTGTCCTCTTGTGGAGCGATGGGCCAACTCGGAGGGATTAGCCAGGAATAGCAGGATGCCCAGAGGCATGTCAGTGACCAGCGTTTGCCACTGTTATGCCAGGTGATTCAGAGGGATCCACCTCTGCAAGGCGCGGAAAGTTTCATGCTAGCAAGACAAGGCAGAATCACCTTGGTTGCAAAGTGATGTTGATGGAGTGGGCTTGAAATGGCTGGTATGCCTGCTGGTCAATAGCTAAGCTCATGCAGCGCCGAGATGGCGTTGAGAAAGTGATTGCACTGAGATTCAGGTACCCCTTACCTGATACAAAGCGAGAGGAAGGGCTTAATGTGGGCGGAGCCACGTCCTCCAGGATATCCTAACCCTTTGCACGAATTCACCGGCTGCAGCAGTTATACTAGGAACCTCAAATGCCATGCGTCAATGCAACTCTGCTGATGCAATCCTGCCTTGTCAGAGTTTGCATATATCTCTCAGTACCACTAGACTTTGATGTAACTGCTCCTAACTGCAGCATTACTGATACATAAATCTCCACCTTAGTTTGCTAGCTGATCCTGCCCCTGCGCTGCCGATATGATTCTACCTTACTAGGATTTATATGAATCTCCTATTGCCCCTAAGCCTTGGTGAGACTGCCCTAACCTAGCATTGCCCCTCAGCTAACCCACTACCTCCTTTCATATGGATCTCCTAGTGCCACTAAGCTTTAGGATAGCTGCCTCTAGATACGGCTTTGCTGATATATGGTTCCAACTTAGTTTAGCCCTGACCTAGTTAACCCTGAACCCCTTGGACTGTGCTGTTAATATAATTCTGCCTTATGAGGATTTCTACAAATCCTACAATATCACTGGCCCTTGGTATAACTCCTTGAACGCGCTATCGATACGGTATGAATCTCCACCTCTGTTTGATACCTACAAATCTCGCCCCTTCAGGCAGAAGAATCTGCTAGTGACACTAATATTAGTGTAACTCCTCCCTGATATAGCACTACTGCTGTAAGATGTCTATCATCTAGCAGACTTGCTACTAGCGATCTTCCTTTATTCAGTCTAGATAGTATAGTTGTCCTTAGATAGTATATATAAATCTTGGAATATTTACTCTATATAGGGACTAAACCCGTTAAGAGAGCATTTTGCCCCTCCAGGTAAAGCAAAGACTAGGAGAACAAGAAAAGAAATATATAAGCAAAGTATAGTATAAAAATTTCAAGGCAGAAAGGAAAAGTAAGTACTACTAAAAATTTATATTATAAAATAGCCTTTATAGCTACCCCTATAGACATCAAGGAGACGTTATAGAATAATAGGCTAAGACCTTTATTATATAAGCATAAACAAATATAGATCCAAAATTGTCTCTAGAGGAGTCTTGGTTATAAAGGAGCTAAAGTAGGATCTGGGTATAGAGATAGGGAAAGTATAACCGGGCTATAAGGGAGCCAAGATAAGCCCCCTTGGATACTAAAATAGTATCTCATATACTCATGCTGATTGACTATATAGTTTTCCGCTATTGCTTACCACTACTCACCCGCCTCACCCTCGCTTCACCCTTACTCACCTTAGCTCACCCCTAGCTCACCCAGCACAGCCGATAAAGCAGCCATGCTCACCTTTCCGAACAGAAACAGATTTCGTGCAGGTGATTATTCTGGACAAACAACCTGCTGTTATTTACCAATACAGAGAAGCCCTCGGATTACTAGCTACACACCCTACTTTACATGAGCATTCTTTGACACTAGGGCCTGTTCGTTAACAAGAGGAATGTCGCATACATCAACGGAGACATTAAGCAATAGTACAATCATGGATGCCTTTTTTAAAACAAGGAAAATCATTATCTGATCAAAATTATTGTCTTTCTACAATGGCCTAGCGATTCTCCACAATCTTTATCTTGCGTTAGGAGTATTTTTTAACGCTATCTAGGAACTCCAGTCCCTCAGTGCCACCAAATCTGGCAATCAAATAGTCTTTGAAATAATTCACTCTTGTTTTCCACGGCCCTACATTGCCACCCTTCGGTAAAACTCCACCTCCTTCCGCTATATATGTACTCTTCAGATTCATTATGCCTCTAGGCTGCACCTTGCTTCCCTCGTCCATCCTCGGAGTAACAACCGTGAATCCTCTAGTCATCATACAGTGCTTGATCCTGCATACTAATTGTATAGATGCCTCGGCTCCCAGCGTCCAAGAAGCATTGGTGTAACCTAGTAAGAATGCCGTGTTGGGGACATCCTGAAGCAAGGCACCTTTCCACAGGTACTTGTCTGAGAACGTGATAGGAATATTGTCAACAGTAACTCGTGCACCCCCGGCGAACTTTATTTTCAACCCCGTGGCAGTGACTATTATATCCGCATCTAAAGTTTCCCCTTGTGACGTGATGATTCCGCTGTTGGTGACTGTCTTGATAGTGTCTGTCACTATGTGCGCGTTTCCTTGCCGCAAGGCTTGATAGAAATCACCGTCAGGAGAAAGACAAAGTCGCTGTTCCCATGGATTATAGGTCGGATTGAAATGTGGATCTTGGGCAATATGTTTCGGCAGTTCTTTTACCGTAGCCCATTGGATCAACTTTTTCGCCATGGCAGGAAATGCCCGGCAAAACTGAAAATGCAGGTACATAGCCCACATGAATTTCCAGCGAATGAGAATATGCGCTATTCCACGGGGGAATATTTTGCGGATCCAGCTTCTCGAATCAGTAGAGGATGCGGACACAATGTAGGTTGGACTACGTTGTAGCATTGTAACACTAGCAGCTGTTTTGGCAAGCACGGGCAGAATGGTGACTGCCGTGGCGCCGCTACCGATAATAACAATTTTCTTGCCGACGTAATCAAGATCCGAGGGCCAGAATTGTGGGTGAACCCTGATGCCGCTGAAACGGTCGATGCCAGGAATTGTAGTCAATAGTGGCTGTTCATAATCGTAGTATCCGGAGCCGTATATCATAAATTTCGATGTCATGTACCGTGTCTTCCCCTCCACATCAACCTCCAACGACCAAGTCTGTGTCTTAGACGACCAGTTCGCCGAAATTAGCCTGTTATGGTACTGTATGTGACCTTCGATACCGTATTCAGCAGCAGACTCCACAATATACTCCTTGATAAAGGGACCGTAGGCAATGACATTCGCACTTTCCCATGGTCGCCATGGAAAGCCAAACGTGAAGAGATCAGAATCGGAACGAATACCTGGATACTTGAAGAAATCCCAGGTTCCCCCAATCGCTCCTCGGGCCTCCAGAATTGTGTAGGTTAGACCGGGGAGCTTCGTCTGGATTCGTTGAGCAGCATTGATTCCGGACAAACCAGCGCCAATGATCACAATGTCGTATTCGGGTGTCATTGTACCGAGGGAAGTAAAGATGCCACGGCATAAGGAAAGGCTGGCCAAACTACTCGCATCTCATCATGCGAACGAAGATTTAAATAATTTTTCCCTAGGCAGTCGAATTGTAGGGAGCGGCAGCGGAGTGTATTGCAAGAAGCCTTTTATATGTAAAATCGAAACAACAGCCAGTATCCAGCTATACTATATCACGTGATGGATTTCCGAAACTCTCGGAATGTGGCGAGCGGCACGGAATGTTGCCGCTGTCAGTGACACGGTCTTGCCTTTGGATTGCTGCTTCGTCCCTGTTATTTGTTGGATGACGACTAATGTGAGAGATTATACTAGGAGAATAGAATCCCCCTCTCACTGCTACTCTTGGAGGTGTTATTTAATTATATTTCTAGCGGATCGGGGACGCTGCTATGAGTTAAGTTACCTTAGAGATTAATTGCTAGTTTTTGATAAGAACCAAGTTAACACAGAATATCGCGGACGAAGAAACGAGGCTAATATATTTCAATAGCATGGCCAATTCTTTCCTTCTTGATCGCTATCGGAAGATGGTTTAATACGCAAGGTGAAATACAGTGGTCTGTCTTGTGCAACCAACCTAAAACAACCCATCTTTCTCATCTGCAGCCTACGAGAGATTTATTCCCCGGCCTGTCTCACTTCCCTCTCTAGAACTAAAATATTCCATTTGCTCATCTATATCGAAGTCCTGTACAGTACGAATTACAATTACAATTTCTCATGCTGTCCGCCCTTGCATCCGTATCTGGGGCCTTTTTATGAAAGAGTTAAACCTCTTGAGGGTGCGATGAAAAGGTTTGGGTATGATCTCGCCTGGACCTCAGTTTGATACGCATAATATAACATAGAACAAACACAACCTAGCACACAGTAGGAGTAGCTAGCGGGACAAAAACCAAAAGAGAATAAATGAATTAACAGCAATATTAGGATATTTGCCTTCCTTTCTATCTCAAGCTATTGCCGGTTGACTCTTCGATGGTGCTAAGTCAATAGCGAGTCGTGCACAAGCAACAATCCAGCTCCATCAAGAATTGATCGCTGGCGGCTTGGGTAAACACAATCAAACTACTTTTCAGCTTTCCAAAACGCGATTAACACTATTTCTCATGCTCTCTTGAAGCCAGGAAGGAAATCCTCGAAGCCCCGAAAAGATACTCAGGCGGGCGGGCAAGATTAGCTGTGCTCCATACCCTGATAACACTTGATTCACGACTGCCTCTGCCACTGTCTCCGGCTCAAGAACCAAATCTGTAATTTTCCGCCGTCGAATCAGGCTTTCGATTAATGGGGTTCGAATCCAGGTTGGGTGGATAATGCTGAGATCTTAGCACCGTAATAGTACGAACAAAGCAGTACTCACCTGGTGCGAACTTTTGAAGCATTATACCGACTCTTCAGCTCTTGCGCCAGACCCTCATGAAATGCAAGTGCGCTCGCTTTCGTACATGTGTAATCGACATTCTGAGCATGCACGAGGAAGCTCGCCATGCTAGCAATCGTGACCACGTGCCCGTGATTTCTTCGCACCATCGATGGCACAAATTCCTTGACGAGGGTGAAATGGGCGATGATGTTTACATCGAAGACGCGGCGCAGCTCGGATTCCGTTTCGTCGAGGATGGTCTTGTTGGTCCCGATCCCGGCATTATTGATCAAGACGGTGGGTTCACCGTGCGTTTTGCGGATGTGGTTTGCTACTTCTCGGATTTTAGAGGAGGTGATATCGACTTGATAGTAGTGTACCTTTGCACCTACGTGAAAATTAGCAACAAGTTTTGGACCACCACAACCAGCGCAGCAGGGCCTCTCACCTAAACCAGGTGTTGGAGGTGGCGTAACATCTAAACTGATGACCTGAATGTTCTTCTCTGCGAACCGTTGAACCATCAAAGCTCCTATCCCACTGCATCCTCCCGTAATAATTACAATCTCCTTTGTCCAATCCCATGTATTATCGATTGTGAAATTATTGAGCACTAATCGAGACATCACATTGTTTGTCTTGCGCAGTAGGCCAATGCCGAACAGAACGCCTAAAGAAACGAGAGCCTTGGGAGACTGAAAAAATTTTAACACGTCTGGCGACAGCCATTGTAATGGTAATTTTGGAGATTGATAAATAGCGAGGAGAATAGATCCCGTAAATAGAGGTTGGAGTAGTGAGAGTCGGACTGGCACGAAAATAGCCTCCAGAGTAAGGCCTTCACGGGGCAGTATTGATCGGGGCATGATTTTGAGCGTATTTTGAGAAGTGAGAATATCTAATGCCTTTGACGTGACATGAACGTTATATCTGATGATTCAAGGTTGCGGAATCTATTCCGATACTTCCAGTATCCGTGGCAACAGGTCCCTATTTAACATTATTGCGAATTCCGACCTTCCGATCAAATATAGCTTATCTACGAGGGTCATTCAGGTTCCGTCCTTGAGTGGGTCACATCTCCAAGTGGGTTCTATGCCAAGGGTTTGAGTTCTCTCTGATCTTTAAGCAATCTTTATTCAAAATGACTAATTGGTACAAACAAAATGCAAAGTCTTCCATGTAAATTCATGGACTGATCTGAAATTTTCCGTCCTAACAGCACATAGAATTGTGTCTAACGTCTCTTGAATTTTGAGAGTACCTACAGCAGAGGATATACTTTTATTCTGGCGTTGCAGCTTATGGCAGCATGCCGCAAAACACAGATACGTAACGCGACGCAGCTTAAACTCCACAAGGGAGAAGCCCCGCCATGAGAGATACTAGGTAGTGTTTATATGAGTTAGCATGATATCATTTGGAGGGTTTTAATAGGCGGGGTTGGAAAGTGGTCTCTCGAATGCTAGTTGACATAATATCTGTTGGCCAGCTTGATACGGCTGGGAAATATTCTCGGTCTCAATAGGTGGAGCCAAGGCATACGGAAGCAGACTGCCCAGTGCGCAATTGTTTTGATAATTTTAAGAGCAAGCATCGATACATATTACAAGTAAAATTTACTGCCAAATTTGGGAGGCTTATGATCATTCCGCACCCTCATTCCGCACTGCGCCCCGCAGGGAGTAATTTCTTTGTGTGAGGAGGATCTATAAACTCTCTTCCTCATTTTCATTTATTCTTGATTTTAGCTAGATAGTCCTGCAATGGCCTCCATATCCGACTTTACTAGCCAGCCTGGAAAGTTCATCTTTACATTGAGGGCAATTGTCATCAATGTCATAAAATTTCCATTTTGGATTTTATACTTTATTCCCCCCTTCCTCCGCCCAAATCCCAAATGGACCTACCAACAGGCATTGGGAGTCCGGATTCTGAAATCGTACCTCGCATACGTCTCCACTATTGAAATAAAGACTCCCATAGATCTCCGGCCAGGTGCAGAAGGCGATAGGTTTGTTACGATCAAGCCAGGAAATCCGGACAACTACATCGGAGTAGTCGCTCAAGACAGAGGGATCATACCTCAGACCATCGGTGGTACCTGGTACCCGGCCCATCCTAGCTTAAGCTCTGATGTTGGTAAAGTGGCTCTTCATTTTCACGGCGGCGCGTATGTCATCGGAAACGGGCGGACTCAGGATGTTGGTTTTGCCGCGAGGACAATATTAGCTAATACGATGGTTACTCACGTCTTTGCACCGCAATATCGACTCGCTTCGAACCCAGGAGGCCGGTTTCCTGCATTTTTACAGGATGCTATCACGTCCCTTCTCTACCTCTCCGAAGAGCTCGGTATTCCTGCAAAACACATCGCGATCTCCGGTGATAGCGCTGGAGCTCATCTCTGCCTCACACTCCTTCGCTACATTGCTGATAACCCTGAAGCCAAACTCGCTGCACCGGCTTGTGCATGGCTATGGTCGCCTTGGGGAAATCCTGCCGCGGCTTTGGAGCAGGGTTCAATAGGCAAAAATCAGAATGAGCCAACAGATTACCTCGTTGAACAGTTCGGTGTATGGGGTGCTAAATCTATGAAGCCTAGTGAGGCAAGTGGAATTACTCTGGAACATCCTAGTATTTGTATTCTGGGTAACGCATTTGCCACTCCAACCCCACTGCTATTTATTGCCGGAGGTAGTGAAGTGCTATACGATGATATCTTGGAGATGTACGAGGAATTCAAGGTTGTGAAAGGAAACAAGGTGGGCCTGGAAGTCGTGAAAGAGGCAGTACACGATATTATTTTAACAGGTTATTGTGTGAGATTCATAAACGAAGCTAGGTTGGCAGCTAAGCATGCAGATGAGTTCTGGATCAATAATGAACAGCACAGCTGAAATTTTTAGCATTAATAAAAGCAATTAATTTTGTACAGCTCATTTTTTTGGTATTATTTACTAGAAAACTTATTAATTGAACTAACGTCTGTCCCTGCGTGCCGAGACGCACCCTGTCACGAGACGAATCTACAGTTTTGGAATCACAAATTTTTTTTTTAGCAAGTCTATAAAGTTATTATTTATATATCGCCTTCTTTTAGTTATTTCTCCTTAAGGAGACTACTATATTTTTCTTAGCCACGATTCTCAGGCCTGGCCTCCTGGCCACGCGTGTGGCGTATGAGCAGCTTTCTTGAACCTTCCTGGCGTTTCATCAGCTGACAGCTTAGTAATCTTCTACATTATTATTCGGCGCAGTGGTGAAATGAATCGCTGTGCGGGGTCATTACAACGGCGGTCGATTCTGGACCAGAAGCTAAAGGAGATGTCTGGTCTATTCTCTAAGTTAGTTACATCAATAGGTGTAAGTTAATAGCAGAGCCGTGAGAAAGAAGCCCTTATAGCTTATCTAATGTTTAGCCGCCTTCCCAGCGGAGCTTCCGCTTAAAAGGCCTCTACTTTACTGCTCCAGGCTCCGTAAACTCACCTTGGCCTTCTTTCGACTCAGCAGACGCAACTTGCAACGCTTGAAGCCGATCTTCTAGTTGCCTACACAGTTTCGAGGAAGGCCCTTGGACGGTTGCGTATCCAGACAATGCTCGATTATACATTGCCCTTGCCATGTCTTTCCGGTCGATTTTCGAGAACAGGTCACCAAAAGCGAACACGGTGTTCAACGCCGGTAAATAAGACGACGCAAGTTCGAGGCTAAGAGCGTCTTCATAGCCTTGCAGCGCCCGTTCGTACATCGCCTCCGCCTCAGCTAGTTTGCCTTGGTCCGCATTGAGCATGCCTAGGTTGTGGATCGTTAAAAGCGTCGATGTGTGCTTTGGCCCAAGTGTATCCTCGAATCCCTTCATCGCTCGTCTAATCATTATCTCTGCTTCAGCCAGCTTGTGCTGGAGCCGGTATAGGTTACCAAGATGACACACCGTATATAATGTAGATGTATGATTTGGCCCAAGTGCCTCCTCGCAACCTTGTAGCGCCCGAGTGAACATAGCCTCCGCTTCTACTAGCTTGCCTTCGTCAGAATAGAGCTCACCTAGGTTGTGGACTATAACAAGTGTCGATGTGTGGTCCGGCCCAAGGGCCTCCTCACAGCCTTGGAGCGCTCGAAGATACATCTTCTCGGCCTCGGCCAGCTTACCTTGGTCGGCGTACAGCAGGCCAAGGTTGCTGACCGTACGGAGTGTCGATGTGTGGTCTGGCCCAAGGGCCTCCTCATAGCCTTGGAGCGCTCGAAGATACATCTTCTCGGCCTCGGCCAGCTTACCTTGGTTGGTGTAGAGGTTGCCTAGGTTGCTGACTGTATCGAGTGTTGATGCGTGGTCCGGCCCAAGGGCCTCCTCACAGCCTTGGAGCGCTCTAAGATACATCTTCTCGGCCTCAGCCAGCTTGCCTTGGTTTCTGTAGAGGTTGCCTAGGTTATTGACTGTATCGAGTGTTGATGAGTGGTCCGGCCCAAGGGCCTCTTCCTTGCCTTG
>KN832870.1:0-216916 GCA_000827325.1 Oidiodendron maius Zn | reverse complement strand
CCTCGGCCAGCTTGCCTTGGTCAGCGTAGAGGTTGCCTAGGTTTGCTCACCGTACAGAGTGTTGATGTGTGGTCCGGCCCAAGAGCCTCCTCATAGCCTTGGAGCGCTCGAAGATACATCTTCTCGGCCTCGGCCAGCTTGCCTTGGTTGGCGTACAGCAGGCCAAGGTTGCTGACCGTAAGGAGTGTTGATATGTGGTCCGGCCCAAGAGCCTCCTCAATACCTTGGAGCGCTCGAAGATACATCTTCTCGGCCTCGGCCAGCTTGCCTTGGCTTTTGTAGAGGTTGCCTAGGTTATTGACTATATCGAGTGTTGATGAGTGGTCCGGCCCAAGGGCCTCTTCCTTGCCTTGGAGCGCTTGAAGATATATCTTCTCAGCCTTGGCCAGCTTGCCTTGGTCGGTATAGAGGTTGCCTAGGTTATTAACCGTTATAAGTGTCGATATATTGTCCGGCCCAAACGCCTCCTTATAGCCTTGGAGTGCTTGAAGATACATCTTCTCGGCCTCGGCCAGCTTGCCTTGGCCGGTGTAGAGGTTGCCTAGGTTGTTGACAGTATCAAGTATCAATAAGTGGTCCGGCCCAAGGGCCTCTTCCTTGCCTTGGAGCGCTTGAAGGTACATCTTCTCGGCCTCGGCCAGCTTGCCTTGGTCGGTGAAAAGGTTGCCGAGACTGTAAAAAGCCCAATCTAGTCCGTCTATATCTAACTTACCATTTACTACAAAGACGCTCTGTCGTGTCGTATGCTGAAGAAGTCGTCGTTGTAAGAGCCACCAGTCCTTTTCATCTGTACCAGGAACCTGTAAGGCTACACAAGTCAAGGCCAGACGTGCAAGGCTCTTATCCCACTCCTTATTGAGTACAAACACTGTCCATGAGTGGACACAACTATATAAACTATACCCTCTAGGCCCGACCTGCTGCTGAGAAGACGGGTCTAGATTAACCAGTCCAAAATTACAAAGTAGAATAATGGCCTCATTGAAGTTCAGTTCGTCCTTAGCGAGCTTCTGGATCCATTTGTCTGTAGATCTTGCATATCGTAGGAGGTCGAACCACAGGTCCTGTCTATCAAAATATGCCCACAGCTTGAGTAGTTTTGCCGATGCCTCATTTCGCTGTTGGATCCGATCGAAAGTGATCTGCCATGTTGTATGCAAGGCGCGATCTTCATAAGAATCTAATAAGGGACTTGTCGTCTGAAGCTTTAACCACAATACCTTATAAAGCCGAAGATAATCCGAGAAGCTTGTCGTTACATGCTCGAGATATGCTCCTGCTGTAGATAGAGCAAGTGGTAGGCCGTCTAGTTCCTTAACAAGTGCAATAGCATCAGGATCTACCTTATTAGTATTGTCTTCGCTCTTACTATAAAATCATACCCACATACCATTTTCAATACCCCTACATCCTGACATGTTAGACATAATCTCAAGACCTTCCTTGATATCTAGCAATTTCTGAATATGGAGTCGTGTACCTTGCCTGACTTGTGATGACCGTGTCGTAATGATGATTGAGCCGTGATCAGCCCGAGAGAGGAATTGACGTATATCGACTACTGAGTTATCAGGATTGCCAGGCGTCTTAGGATTATCGAAGTTATCGTAGATCATTAGCCACCTTGTATTCCGCACGAAGTCAAGCCAGGCCTTGACTATACTAACAACTTGATCGAGGTCTTTATCTTGGTCTACACTTGATAGTATACTAGTTGAAGGCTGAGACCTTAGCACCTGCTGAGCAATATCCTGAAAACTTAGCTTGAGAGAGTTCTCGTTATTCGCGTTTAACCAGAAGATCGCGGTATACTTCTCCTTGTACCGTTTGGCATATACGATTGCCAGCTGAGTCTTTCCTATACCCCCAAGACCATGCAGGACGACACAGGATCGACTACTATAATCTTGAAGCAGCTCATGCATCTTCAACAGCTCTTGCTCTCTAGCAACAAACTGTGTAGCTTCAGGAAATGATACAAGGTTGAGCCCGACAGCAAACTGTTCAAAATCGACCCCTATACTGGTCAGCGTCTTTGCTTCTGTTAACAACATATCTATATAAACAACTTACCCTTGTATAGCCTATAAATCTCATCCTCTAACCGCCTGAATGCCTGGTCCTTTGTCTTACCGTAATTTGGTACCATAGACACATCAAAGATCCCGATTAAGCAGTATGCCTCATCTTCTTCAATAGTAGTATTACGGTGCTCTGCCCAGGATCTCCGCTCTTTAATACTAAAATTTGATAATGTATCACCTTGGAGAGCTTTATTTGCAATGCCAGTAATTTCATATATCTTAGACTCAAGCGATGACTTGCTCCCAAGTCGCCTACCCTCTAAGCTAAAGAAGTCAACTAGCCTTGGTGCAATAAGCTCCTAAAGCGTCCAGCCTCGAGTGAACCAACGACTCTTCTTAAAGGCTTCCTCCCATACCCTCTGGTCATCCAACCTGGTATCGGGCTTCGAGACATCCGAAAGGTAGACATAGCAGCGTGTAGCGTTCTTATACCACCGATACATAGAATTAATCGCTGCACCAAGCTCGACTGCATTCTTCTTATCAATGCAGCAGGTATCTACCCAGAAGAATTCAAGCCCATCTACTACAGCCTGCTTTGTGCAGAACTATATCTTCCTCCACCCAGCCTTGTTCACAGTCTTGCTCTTATCCTTGCCCTTCTTCAAGTCTTGATAGATGACTTCCTCTTCTCCCCAGGTATGAGAGAGTATTGCATAAGCAGGGACTTCGCCGCTAGAAGGTTCGTGAAAGACGATCTCGCCGTCGGGTTTGCGTTGTAAGAGGCGTATAAGAGACATGCTGGAGGTTCGCGAGCGATCTCACGGCAAGCGTGACTTGTATTACTTGTTCGGTATATAGCGCAAGTGCTGCAATTCAAGGTCGACAGGATGTGAAGCAGCTGTCGAAGGACTGATAGTAAGAAGGATATGCTGTCGTGGTCGTAGGCACGGGCTGCGTGGCGCAATCTGGCCAGCCACTTGTATAGCGAAGGTGACAGAACGTGAAGGATGCTTCATTTATTGGAAACCTTATACACTACAGACTGGATTCTAGGACAAGTTGCCCGCTGTTGCTGAGATGCCGGCTTCTACAAAGTTGAAGACCGGTAAGATGTAGGTGGGGGGGGAGACGGTTCTGAAGATCCACGGTTGCGAGGGACTGCGAAGCACAGGCCACGTTTTTGCTCTGCTCGGAGGATGTCGGGGGGCGGGATTTTCCGGCAGGTCCGCCACATGCAGCCATAAACGTCGCAGCCTCCCGTTTAGCAGCCACAGATTTTATTGCAATTTTTGGTCTCGTTACAGGGTGCGTCTCGGCACGCAGGGATAGACGTTAGTATAACGTTCTTTACTCCTATGGCTATTGCAAGGGATGGTCAATAATCGGATGGAACCAACCCAGCCGCCACAAAATTCACCTCAGCAATGCCAGAGCTGGCCTACTTGGACATTGAAAATGTTCTGGTTTATCTTCTCGACTTGCTGTGCTTGGACAAGATGTCTCATCTTCTCGGCGTGCGGTCGATTGATAACGCGTATGCTTTTTAACTCGGCAAATAGTTTAACATCAAAGGGCCATTCCGCATAATTGCATGAATTTCAAATCGAACAAGGCTGCTTCAGGACGCTCGCTGGCCTCTTCTTTGCCGCATACACTTGACTCGGCGAACGTTTGTTATGAATTACTTTTCATGTACCCAACAGATTCCAGCCTCAAAACCTAATAGAGTCAAGGATACTATCCGACTGCCAGTAATCTGTCCTCTCTAGACCAGCCTTCTGCGCGATTTCTATTTGGGTACTTGTAGGGTAACTTTTGTTGGCGTTGCTACTAAATGCAAATTGTGGCACTAAGCGGATCGGGGAATTTACGAAATCCCCAATGGCACCATAATTAGGCCAAGTTGGTGCAGTTGCCAGTTTCTCTTCGTTTGGATCGCCAGTACGGATGAAAGACGACAAGTATGCACGGAACTCAACAGCAATGGCTTGCTCAAAACTCGACATCATATCGAGAGGGGTTTCTAAATAAGAATTTTCTGCGGAGTGTCCTACGATACTCAATGGATAGGGCGATCCGGTGTAGTTTGTGCCAACGCCTGCGTCCTCCGTTAGCACAACATTCTATAAATACGACCTTCAAATATCCTACTAGGAGCATTAAAACGGTAAGTCCAAACATGACATGGACCATGCTTAGCACTCATCCATCGGCCTACCATTCGTTCAGACCCGAATATTCCAACTTCCCCAAAGAGACCTAGAGCCATCCAGTACGCACGGAATTTGTTCAGGAAGAAATTATCTGGCGAAGTAGATCCGAAGGTGGCGTTCGTAGCATAGAATGTAACGATCTCATTGACTTGTGAATCGGTAAGATTAGTGATTCTGTTAGTGCTTGGATCAAGTGTAGTGGTGTTTTGCGGGGTAGGATTTTCCTGTGAAGCATTGACGTAGCCGTAGAATCCTTCGTCGTTTGTGCTGCCGGCAATAGTGAGCACGTCAGCAAGCTTCCCTTTCTTGAAAAGACGTGTAACAGAGTCAGTAAGTGTAACGCCGTCAATCGTAGGCCCGAAACTCCCTTGGTAACCAAATGTTTGGCCTTTGAAGATACTGATGGATAGAGGTTAGCTTGAAACGGAAGTTCGGCGGAATTTCACTCACCCCTCTGTCCCTAAGACGGTCGAGAAGCTCCAGAAGGCGGTGACAAGCTCGGATTCCGAAAGATTGCGGAAGCACGCAAGCTGATCCTGACCAACTGTACAATTAACATGCTGAAACAATGCCGCGTTGCGTAGCTTTAATTCGTCCGTGTTGAACATTGGCTCTCGTTGAGCCGAGCGCACAATGGCCTTCTGAAACAGACTGTCGGCGTTACCATCATATAAAACCATTTGTGCTGCCACAGCCCACCCTCCGCCTGATTGGCCCATGATTGTGATATCATCTGGGTTGCCGCCGAATGCCTCGATGTTCTTCTTGACCCAAAGCATAGACATACGTTGATCGAGGAGGCCAGCATTTGCTGATGGTAAGTCTGGATGGTTCAGGAAGCCGAGAGGGCCCAGCCGGTAGTTCATGTTAACTGCGATAAATCTCTGATCATGAGCTACCCAGTCACCGAAATCATCCCCAGGCCCTGATCCGAAGATGAGACCACCACCTTGCACATACCGAGTCAACCTTGCCAGTATTTAAGCGGGAACACACCTACTCACATGAATGTATACCATCACAGGTAGCTTGTCACCAGGTTTGGCCTTTGCTGGCTTCCAGATGAAGAGCTTGAGACAGTCTTCTTGTCCTGGCGTGCCTGGCCCAAGGTATGCATTATGTACTCCGTATGGTGCGAGGGTAAACTGAACACAACGGTTGGGGTCACTAGTCACATTAATGAGTGCTGATGACTGAGCAGGAAGTGGGCGCGGAGGCAAGAAACGAAGCTCTCCAAGCGGGGGTTGGGCATAGGGAATGCCTTTCCACGACTGCACACTAAGTTTGGGTTCACATTAGCAAAATCGTCCAACAGATATCAAACACAAGCCTCGCCACCTACGTTCCGTTATTCTGGAGGATGCCAAGATACGACCCTGCCTGTCCAAGATTGATAACAGGGTAGTTGGCATTTTCACAGGTATTGTCGTACTTCGCAGATGCCGCGACTAGGAAGGCGAAAGGAAGCCACAACCACATGGCTGGCATTTTACCTGGCCCTGATTTAACTATTTCTATACAAAAGATATGCAGGAGGAAGTGGTAATTATTGTAATATAGTTTTTATGATGGCAATTGATACTTGCCAACTGGCAGGCTAATATATGTTGCAAACCATCCGGCCTCTCTATTCCATGGATTTACAGACCGGGAGTAACACCTGTGGAGAAACGTTTACCCCACCACGGAATTTCATGCCCAGTGTCCTGAAGAGGAGTCTAATTCGCCAATTTTAACATAGACCTTGACGATATTACTAGGTTATGCGTCTTCTCGCTCTACGATTCTTCTGCTAGCATCTTTTGTCTTATTTGAATTCTGACTCATGGAATATCTCCCAGGGTTTGATTCACTCTAACCTTTTGAAGCTAAGGATGAAACCATATTGCCACGTAGGTACTTGCCATGGAGAAGCGCCGCCTGTGATTTAAGGCTAAGGCTGCTTTTACTTGTCCTAGAACGGGCCGCGCAGTACAACATTAAAAGCGTGGGGAATTGGTGCGGGGTAGTATGGTATTTTACAATGGGCCGATTGGAATTGCTATTCCGTAAAAACTCGCAGCAACTACATAAGACTTTCAAAGAGGAAAATCCTGAGAATAACAGGAATTCATTCATGCCTTGCATTACTTTACATTACTTTGCAGCTACTAGTGCGACTCTGACAATCCTTGCAGAAGTAAGAAATACATGCGTTATAATTGATAGCTCTGTGGTATTAACTCTTTTTCATTTGACTCCCAAAAAGCCACTAGCTTCAGATCCGCTCATTGGGCGTGTGTTTCCTAAGGCAGTAGCAATAGATAGCAGGTGTACGTTTCCGCTCTGAGAACCAATTGGCCGTATTGAGGTAAAGCCTCGCTATCCCAAATTCCATGGACATCAAAATCCGTATGAGCGAAGCGAGCTTTAGGCACCTTTTCTCCGAAATGGACTGCTTAGCTGTTCCTATGTGCAGCCAATTTATTGGGCTTGAATATTGAGCCATGGTAAAGATTGATAACCGCATAGCCTATGAAGCAAAGACACTACTTGGAGTGCAGTAAGTTTGCACTCTCACGGCCTGCCTGAGTCATGCAAGCTTGACTAATGCACCACAAACGAAGCTAAAACTGAAGTGCATAATACAAAGGGAGCAGTCCAATCTCTGTTCATTGTTTAACTTCTGTTTAGTGTTCGATCCCTGTTCAGCCGTTTTGTCGCTCTAATTGACTGATGTGGTTGTATTCTGACATCGCTATAGTGTTGCGGCCATCATGGTGTAGTACAGCCAGCACATAGCATATTCTAGGTAAAAATGCTTGATTCTCCCCAGGGATTCATCGTTGATCTTCAACTGTTACACCAACCTACATTTTTTCCGCATCCTTTATTGATTCGCAAAATTTTCCCGTAGGGTAGCGCACATCCTCATTCGCTTAAAATTCATGCGGGCTATGTTTCGTCCTAGTTCTGCCGCGCATTTCCTCCAGCAGCGAAGAAGATGATCCAAGTGGCTAGAGAAAAGCAACTGCCGAAACATATTCCCAAGATCCACGTTTCAAACAGACCTATAATCCATAGGAACAACAACTGTGTATTTGCCCCGATAGCGCTATGCAAATAAACACCACTACAAATATCTAACTGTGCCAAATGCTGTAGGTATATTGTGACCAAACCGGTAAATTTGGATAACTAAAATAGAGTAGCTACTGTAGCTACTTAAGAGTGAGAGAATTTGCCATAGAATATTAGTTGTATATAGTGCACGGCTTATCTTAGTTATATCCATGCTACAGTTGGTCTTACTGGCCTCTTGATATTCTAGAGCGAGCGGCAATAGACTACTGGATAGATTGTAGGTTTACTAACTTGCTTAGGCCTGTATTGCAAACAGTAAGACGGAGATGCCAAGTTGTAGATTAAATGCTTCTTAAGACTCGCATAATTGCTTGGTCTTAAACTAGTTGATATATCTATCTTTATACGGAATCGATTTTAGATTTAGAGAGACATGAAGACGACTAAAGGAGCTAGAGTTTAAATCTAGAGTAAAGTTAGGAAGACATGATTAATTATGTACCACGTTGCCTGTATATAACCGATCCCCAGCTTAACAAACGAATTTAGGTCGATTAAGCTAACTCTATTGCTTGCCTGTTGTATAGTTGAGATGTGCAAAATGAACATTCGGTCCAAGAGAGGGTCATAAGTGTCTATACTAAATCCATAGTCACAGCGTAAAGAGTAGGACGGCCGAAGCATTGTAACGATTCGGCTAGGTGCTATGATGAGTCTTGTCGGTTACCTAAGGATTATATTGCTAGTGATGTCATTGAACTATGTCAATTAATGCTGCTTATAGGCCTGCCCTGCTGCTAGTCAAATCAATGCGGTCTACTGTGCTCCGCACTCATCAACTACTCATTCTGGACGGGGTATTTAAATTCCGAGGACTCAAGATTTCATTCCGAAGAAGTGTTGAACTAGTCAGAATTCATCTTTGAGATCATCTCATCCTCGCTAAATATCCAATTCCTTGCAAATATATGAGCCTGGTAGCTGCCGAGGAAGATTTCCCGTATCTACCGAGTACGGAATCGCAACAGGCTTGCCAGCGGAATTAATGCGCGCCTGGCTTTATTGCCCCGCTTGAAAGTTGCATCTATCTACTGTTCAACATTTACCATAGGCTACTCGTTCATGACTTTCTAATATAGTTTTGACACGAAAATCCTCCATATGAATGAGACTTCTAATATCAGCAGACTCTCTTACCCAAATCCCGTAATTACGCAACGTTATCTTCACCATGGTCGCTATGAAAGCTGAGTATGATTACATTATTTGTGGTGGCGGAACGACCGGCTCGGTCGTCGCCGCACGCCTTGCTGAGGACGCAAACATCTCTGTTCTGGTCATAGAGGCAGGCGAACATAACGAAGTCATGGAAAACACTATCATGACCGGCGGTTGGTCAATGAATTTTGATACTGATGCGGACTGGAACATCACCACACAGCCAAACCCGGGCGCTAACAGTCGCCAGATAAAAGTTAGCAGAGGAAAATTCCTTGGAGGGTCGAGTGGATGCAATGGTACCCTCTGTATTCGAGGAATTAAACAAGATTACGATGACTGGAATATGCCAGGCTGGTCTGGAGAGGAAGTATTCTCTTACATGATGAAGGTATGGTTGTATGGTGTCGAGCACCATTATTCTACGCTCACTGTTACAGGCGGAGAACTTCCACAACAAGCCCTGGTTCAATTCATGCGAGGAAGCGCATGGCACGAATGGCAAATTAGACGTTGAACCACATGATCTTGCACCAATCTCGGAACTTATTCTGGATTCAATGATTGATCAAGGATTGCCACTTCATGAAGACATGTTCTCAACCGGAGAAACGCCTTGCGGCTGTGGCCACGTGCCAAGGACAGTATACAAGGGCGATCGAGTAACTGCTGCTAATTTCTTGCTGGGGTTAGGAAGCAACTTGGATATTAAGACAAACTCCCTTGTTGATAGAGTACTACTAACAGAAAGCTCATCATCTCTCAGAGCATCGGCTGTTGTAGTATTAGATAAGGATGGAAATAAGAGCGAAGTCAAAGCTCGAAAAGAGATCATAGTGAGCGGTGGAGCGTACTGCTCACCTGCAATTTTAATGCGGTCTGGCATTGGAGCCAGGGCTGAATTGGAACAGCATGGTATTGAATGCAAAGTCAATCTACCGGGAGTGGGGAGAAACCTGATGGATCATTTAGTAGGTGTTTTACTTGACGTTTTATGAGTTTATATAGAACGAACTAAACTTAAGTCTAGATCGTTTTCATCTATTACGAAACCGAGAAGTCAGGATTGACCAACGACTACCTCCTATACCATGGCGATGCATTTCGTGAATCCTACCGCCAATGGAAAGAAGAAAAGAGAGGGGCACTTTCCACCTTTCCCTTCGGTGCTTTTGCATATGCACGACTTGACGAGCGCATGGCTGATGATCCTATCTGGACTAAAGCTTCTCATCTTGAAGGTCGCGACCCAATGGGATTAACTCCATCGCAGCCTAATATCGAATTCTTTAGTACCGAGTGCTATGGTGGCCCCAAGCAATATGCAGACTTTCCAACGGATAATAAGCATGCATTCAGCATTATTTGCGAGCTCTTCGCGCCAAGGAGCAGAGGTACCGTCACCATAAAGAGTAAAGATCCAATGGACAATCCTGTTGTAGACCATAACTACCTCAGTGACGAACTCGATCTCGCTGTATTAGCGGAGGCATGCACTTTCGGAAATGAAATCATCATGAGAGGGAAAGGCACGAAAGATGTTGTGAGAGGCAGCTGGCCATCAGACTTAATTCATCATACGTACACGAACAGAGAGCAGTGGAAGCCTTTCGTTCGTGAAAATGCCACAACCTGTGAGTAGATCATCACCCATTGTTGTCATTAGCATCCTACTAACACCTTGCTACAGGTTACCACCCAGGTGGAACTTGTAAGATGGGTCCTTCAAGCGATGTAAACTCAGTACTGGACGAACGCTTGCAGGTTAGAGGCGTAAAGGGGTTGAGAGTTGCGGATACGAGCATCATGCCACTACTTAATCAGGGTCATACGCAGATGCCAGCGTACGCCATTGGTGAAAAGGCGGCTGATCTTATTCGAGAAAACACGAGCTAAGATTCCGGTTTAGTGAAGGTGTACAGACTTGTCAAATACGACTTGTAATATGTGCACCGAGTGTGGCTCAGTTAATCTTGTAGGGCTTAATTAACTCCTTATTGTGTTGATTGTTCCCCTCGCAAGACGGTGCCATTGCACTGTAATTCAAGGGGTATTATAAGCAGTATCGCGTTGTTTCGCCTAAGAGAGTCTTGTATAATATCTTGAAACGGGAGATATAGAGTTCGCAGGTTGTAGTCAGGTATCGGAGTGAAACTCAGTTATATTGACTATTAAGTAATGCCGAGACGACTAGAGTAAGAAGAAGGTGTATACAGGAGAGCGTGAGTCCTTACACAAGTTACCGGGCGCACAGATTAGTCACCTGCTGGGTAAACCTCCAGTGCCTAGCAATGTGTGTATCTGTAGCCCACAATACAAGTCAACATATTTTATTTAGAGAAGCTTCATCGTGTAGAAACAAGTATTATAATAGATTCTATAGCCTATAAGTGTATTAATTATAGTTGTCTTTGTACATAAAAAACGCGGCCTCTTAAAAGACTTTAATTTTAGGTTTGATTTTGTACGACTTTGTCTTTTGGTCATGTAGTCTGAATCATGCGGAATTATTTCACACCCTCCCTGCGGAAACCCTTTCACTTCCTTACTCATGTACTAACCTGAAAATGCCGCATGTTAAGCGAGAGGTCAACGCGAATCTGGAGAACACAATTCGGGAAGCGCAACATCAAACATCAAACATAAAATGTTGGATTCCTCGCAGCAACATAGAATCCACCTTGTGTACTGATTAGTAGAGAGAGAGAGTATGTGTGTGTGGGGTTAGAAACAGTGCTGCGTTGCTTAGACTTTGAGCCTGAAGGCAAAGAATATAATCATGACAGACTTGAAAAGATCGGCCAAATGCGGTCTTGTGTTCGCCACAATGTTGGCCTGCCCCCCACCCCCCGCAATAAGTTCTCAGGACACTTCTCGCCTCAGTAATGTCAGTTCGACTCGTTTCTCCCCTCCGCACGACGATGAACGCGACAGACTGTAGCGCTCTAAAGAAGCGTACCAGACCTATATTTGATCCTACCGAGGAGCAGCTCCATCAAAATCGCCATACCGATCGCAAAACTCGGCAAGCCTTGCACCAACGCGCGACGGATTGCATTTCCCGTCTCGAACGGCACGGCATCGAAGCTCAGAACTCTTCCAGTCCAGAGAGGCTCGGCTTCAACATGAATTGCGGATTTTGAAGCATCAAAACAAGACACTCGTCGATCGTTTGGAGAGCATAGCGTCTGTGGCAACGGCCATAATAAGGCCGCGCGAGGATGATGCTGCCTTGCATAACCACCATGGTACGAAATGAGGCATTACTAAGATATCCAGTCCCAAGCTAATCAGACATACCTACAGCAGGTCAAAATGACATAGGACAATTGGAGGTGAGCCATCGTCTTCTCGGCTGGTTGCGCTAGCTACCGAATAGAGCTTAATAGTAACTGCAGCGTGTATAGTCTTCTAAAAATGCCGATACTACTGCTGCCAGCTTCGAAATCTTCGTGGCCTCAGAGCATGAAAGCCGCAATCGTAGTCCGCAGATTACATCGTCCAATGATATACGTTTTTCTCCAGCGCACACAGACTCTTCCGTGCTCCCACCACAAACAACGACTTGCCACAACTCCCCTACTCCATCTGCCACTGAGGAATGTCAGCCAGGCTCCGGTGCATCTCATGCCTCTATTAACACAGAAAATGGCCGCATACAGTCACCAGAAAGCTATAACTACCCAGAATCCCTTGTGAATGCAGCAAATTTATCTGGAATGAGTTTAGAGGTTGCCTCAATCTCTAAAGCTGCATCTCAACCAGATCCACTGTCGGCATTGTTAGTATCTGGCAACTCTTTTGCAACTAATTCACGCCTCTTTGCGGACACAAGACCAGTTTCTGCTGTCCTCCCTCTGCACGTGTCTCCTACTTGCCCGCTGGATCAAATACTAATCGGCTTCTTCAACTCCCATCGGAATATACTCTCTAGAGGCATGCTTCTCGAGACAGTTATTGGGCCGCAGAAAGCATCAGTGAAGGCTCTTGTTCACACTGAACTATCGCATTCTGTCCATCCGCTAACCAAAGTCATGTCGGAAGTGATGTCAACCTATCCCTATGTTGGAAAACCAGAGCAGCTAGCCTTATTTTATCTCATGCATCAGACTATGAGGGCTAGTAATTTCCTTCGCATGATTCTTGTTTCTACTAACCTATCAATTCAGTGGCAAATATCCCCTACAAAAGAGAATTATATTTTCATGCCAGCATGGCTGAGACCCACAGTGACGCAGATTACAGTGCCTCACGCTGCATGGATAGACAATGTCCCGTGGTAAATACTCCGATAGCTATACAAAATGAAATCAGCTAATCATCATTAAGGCCTGGAGTTCGGGACTTGCTTATTGAGCAGCCTGAGGACTATCCTTACAGGTTGTGGACGGAAAACTTTACTCAAAACGTCTCGGTCAATTGGAAATTTGACCTTTCCGATGCGCTGTCGGAGACCGACAACGAGATAGTTCTGCACTCCATTTTTGAAAAACACATCCGCAAATTGAAGAACTGGACAGTCTCTTCCAACTTTGCTCGAATTGTTCCGAATTTAATGCCCGCGATCAACTCACGCGACTACTAGTGGGCACTCGTTGATTAAAAGTATTGATGATATAAGTTGCTCATCACTGATAGCTACAGACACTCTTAACGTTGAAAATGAAATAGAAAACGTACCGGAGTGGATAGGTGATCTGCGAGTTAAACACAAAGTGGCTAATATCTGCTAAAACTTTGGAGAGGGCTAGCTCCTCTATCAATTACGAGGAGAGAGAAAACTGCAGCGTCGGTATATGCAGATTTATATTTCAATATCTTGGTGGCGGTTGTCATAATATGTGCTTTATATTTGCTCAAAGAGTACTTCTCTGGTGCTTCCTTAAGTTAACACCAAGAGCATCGCTAGTTGTATTGCCGAGAGCGCTGTAGTTTGTCGTACCATGCTCACAGTCTCCGGCTTCCAGCTCTGGAAATGAGAGCATCCCCTTTAGAAATTGATAAGTTCCGTACCTTTGTTTCACTTTGTCTGTCCGACGTGTATTAGGCGCTACCAGCGAAGAACAGAAATGATTCGCTTTCATCTTTGAAGGGACTCTTAGTCGGACATGAATTGTTCATGTGCAGTACGCCAGTAACGGGGTCTACGGACTAAGTACCACAAGGCCACGAGAGCTAATAATACAATTCTCCTAATGCTTCAAATCTAGGCCAATTTCTGCTGTATAAATCCGTACCTACAGCGCCCCCATCCCATGCGCCTCCTACCCCGTTATTTAATCTCTCACCTCATTTCTACACGGTACGGTGTGAGAGTCCGAGAAAGACTTGGACCTAGTTTTTCTCCCGGAGCAGGTAGTTGTAGCCTGTACCGAGGTGACTATTGAATAGTGGGCCACATATGTTGCGGGAATATAATAGGCTCAAGAACTTGATGTAATAGGCACGGGAACATATCCCTTTCATGCCTTCCTCCTTTTCCATAAATACAAGAGGCGACTTCCAATCCCAACCAATTACGCCCCGTATCATAACACTCGTATAACTAGTCCGATAAACCGACTTACTACAGTCAGGACACTTCTTTTCATCCGTACGACGCGTCACATATATCTTTCCACGTTTTCTAGTCTTAAAAGTGGCTTCGTCACCCCATAAGACGCGCTTCCACTCATTTGTACCCTACTACTTGTATTTACGCGCAAATTCAAGACATTTCTTAGTTCAATTAGCATAAATAAATGGTCGATAGCATGCAACGCACCGTTGGTAGCTAGCAGCACGTAATGCAGGTTTAATTTGACGCAACTCTTGAGGGATAATAAGTTTCGGCTTGTATCCTTTCCTTTTCTTGACCGTCTTAAGTATTTTTGCCTTAATGATGCCTTAAATAGTCAATTGTGCAAGGCTAGTCGCGTTTGAAATCTAGCTATAGGAGTGCCTTTGTTTTTGGAGCAAGCGCACCTTTACGCGTGCAGGTATATGCGAATTCTTATTTAGGGCGTGATTAATTACTAGGGATAAAGAAAGGAGGGTAGAATTCGTAATTCATTATATTAAAAAGGTGGATTTAAGTAGGGTAGGTGTTGTTTTAAGTGGACTAAGAATGTGGGGCGGGTAGCAGATGTTTTAGGCGTTTCTTGCTTAGGTGTACGGTGAGTAATGGCAGAAGCTCTTACCTTTCAGAGGCATAAAGGAGAGTGGGTATAGCCGAGAGGGTAGCATATATGGTCTATCAGAGTATCAGAATATCAAGAGTGTGACGATTAGAAACTTAGATAAACAAGTAGGAATGAGCATCGGATTACATTTAACATAGACTCACATACGCTCATGCCTAGTCCCCTCTGAAGCATTTACATGTTGTCGATTACGAAGTTAAGTCTCTACTAGTCTGCTTCTAGGAACGCACCAGAATGGCTTTTGAGGGAGAGGTTGACGTAACTGTCTTCAATAGCTACCGGGGAAATATTTCAAGTAAAATACTGTCCGGATAGCACAATGCCGAAGGGTTGAACACACACAAATACAACGTCATACTGGTATTGATATTCGTTCAATGGGGATTGAATAACTGCTGTCTCTGCTTTGTGCATCGAGTGTAGACGAGTGTGTATTAGCTTTTTATAACAAAACCAGATAAGCGGTATTCTTGTTACTTGTTCTTACAGTATGATACAGGAAAGAGCGTCTCAAGCTATCGTAGCGGCCCGTTTTATTCTACTTATCGATAATAGCTAGGGATAGTTGCCGCATTTACAAAATCAGTGCTTCTTGCAAAAGCGTCCCATATTCGTAAAGACTCAATTGTTTGTGTGCACTTTAATCGCATGATCTCCAGCGCATCAGTTCCGAGAGGAATGCGAAGTGGAAGATTATCCTTCTCCTCTTTAGTCAGATTTTCTAATCTGACAATGTCCAATACTTTCTGCGCTGCAAGCTCCGGGTTTCCAGGTTGTTTGCCATGAGTTTCCTTGTGTCTGTCTGCCATCTCTGCCTTTATGGAATCATAGTCAGATATGCCCGTTGGGCTTAAAAAGCCTCTTGTGCTTCTCTCGTCAAGTATTCTGGTTCGGAATTGCCCAAGGACCAGTATATGGGTTCGGATGCCTAAATGAGCTGTCTCTTTTGCCAGGCATTCTGCGGCACCTAATTCATTGTTCATTACTGCAGCAGCAAAGAGGTGATTAAGCCCAGTCTTTCTCAATGTAGCGACTCACCTTCGAGTGCAAACTTCGAGCAGCTGTATGGCCCTCCGGCTCCGACCCCATGCCAACCAGATATACTTCCCATGAAAAGGATAACTCCTGATCGGGCGTCACGAAAATAAGGGAGTATGCTGCGTGTTACTTTCAAAGCACCAAAGAAATTTGTCTCGAATTGGCGACTCGTTTCCTCCTGGCTACCGGAAGCATCACCTTATTAGCATCGCACTCGTAGTTGCTAGACAACGATAGTACTTCCGTGCCGAGAGTACTGATGTGGCCCTTACCTAAGTTCTTCCCAAACACCTGATACTACAAAGCCGGCATTGTTTACCAACACATCGATGGAGCCGAAGTGCCCGATGGCCTTGTCGATCCTATCCCGGAGGTGATCATACGGCTCCGTCACATTAAGTGTGATACCAAGCGCCCGCTCTTTGCCTCCATCTATGTTGTTTATATAGTCCAAGTCTGAGATCTTGCGAGCAGTGGCTATGACTTTATCCCCCCGAGCAAGGATGGCGAACACGAGATGGCGGCCAAGGCCAGAGGAGCAGCCCGTCACGAGCCATACTCGGCTTGATGCCGGTGTGGGATGAGGTTCTGCCATCGATCTCACTGGGCGTTGAACTATTGACTTCTTCGTTAAAATCTAGGGTGTACGGATACAAATAGAACGACCTCTGAGACGAAGCTTAAACAGCAGAACGTACGTCTATGTCCTTGCCCTGACCCGGAACAAGAAATTAGAGGTACCGCATGGATCCCCGCTACCATCACGTGAAATGCGGATCCCAACTGGACATGAGTCAGCCGCTGTCATTCTCAAATATTTTAGCTACAAAGATAGAGCTCCCGATATATAACTAAGTTTTTTTCTTCATAAATTACTAGGGTGACCTGCGGCCCCCCCAGAACCGCCCGGATAATGCACTAAAAGCGGGCTTTCCTATGCATTTAAGTATATGCATTCAAGTATCGCATTCAAGTGTCGCATTCGAGTGTATTAACTCTCCAGAGGAGGGATGTTTTTAATTATGGGAGACCCCCCCCCCAACCCCCCTTTTTGTCTTACGGGCTGGATTATCGTTAATCCAGTCACGTTACTGTATATTTTAGGGACCAGCTATATGCCCGCCAGACTTAGCTATATGCCCGTTGTTGCCTAAATCTCAAAATTGATCAGAAGACTACTTACTTATTTAAAGATATACATATATAAGGGGTCAGTCACCCACCAAACCCCCCCGAGACTAATCCTGACTATAAAAATACTTGATGCCTTATAGAATCTTATGTAATATTTCTTTAAATTTTCTTCGCGTAACTATCTAAGAGAGGAAAGGTGGCGGGCAATTAGCTAAGTCTGGCGGGCATAACGTAGTTGAATCAGTGAGCGATACAGATCAATAAGCGATACAGCCAATTTTACCGCAAAACCCACGATTTTAAAACTATAATAACTTACCTATTTCTTAATATTTTAATATAAAATAAAAAATCCTAGCTGCTAAAATATATCCAATTAATATTTATAATCAAAAAAGAAATCAATTTGTAAACCTTTAAGATATTAAATTTTTGCTAAATTCTAGCCTTAAATTTAACCTTAACCTATAGAACTCAATAACTATATAATAGATAATTAATATAGGCTCAAATATTAATTATATATAAGTAAATAGATAGAACTTTTAATTTTACACTAAAATAGTAAGAAATGGGTAAGTTATTACAGTTTTAAAATCGTAGTTTTTGCGGTAAAATTGGCTGTATCGCTTACTGATCTGTATCGCTCACTTGATCAACTACGTTAGAGCTGGTCCCATTTTCTACAGCCAATCGCTTAGAGGAGCCGACACGTGATACAGACCGAGCCACCAGCTCGCGCAGGGGGTCGGAATTTAAGCTTTCGTGATAAATGTCACTTCTCCACTTTGGATACTCCGAACCGCCTAACTCAGACAAGTATAAAATGAAGGAATTTTGCCCTGCACATCCAACCAGAGCCTACAGAATCCTTCAAGATATACTTACAAGTTAAGCAGCTTTAGGGCGAAAAGTGGGGATAGTACTGTACTTACTTGTAATTTACTATGGGGCTAGCTAGTATGAAAGTAATGGATTCTATTAGCGAATGCCATCTGCTAAGCAAGAACAGTTCGCACCAGGCGAGGGTATAACATAGTATATCGTACATATATCATCAATAGCTTTTAAGTTTGGTCGGATTAACTAGCAGGCGACCACCCCTGCAAGGCGCCGTCGCTCATCTAGACGCCGTTGTGGTTGTCGTTCTCCGTTTCGTCCTCCTCAGCGATGATGTTTGCCTGGCTCGACTGGCTATTGATGTCCCAGTCGTGCGTGACGAGGATCTGGTCGCGGCGCATTGAGAGAGGGAAGTTGTTGTCGGTGGTGCTATCGAACTTGCCGGTCTTGGTCTTGCGGTCACGCAGCCTGGACCCGGTCTGCGAGCGGTTGCTCATCCTGTAGGCCCAGGCGGACGTGTCGTCGGCGTCGGTAAGCTTGAGCCCGTTTGAGCGCATCCAGGACATGAAGGGCCTGAGCTGGCCCCAACAGGCCGTCACGATACTGAGGCACTGGACGACGCCCTCAATGATGGTGGTCTGGCACAGCTGGAACGTCGGGTCGGCGGTCTCCGTGCCTTTCTTGATGGTGGTGAGCTGGACGATCACGGCGATTGTAACACTATGGAGTTCGAGGCGCATGAGTTTCGAGCTCTCTCTCTTTCTTTTGGAGAAGTCTGGGGGTGGGTAGTGCCAGGCTGGGACGGGGACACTCACAGGAGCCGGGGTAGGAAGATAGCCGCAAACATTATGCGACGCCTCGCTGTTGTTTGGATGCTTGAAACCAGAACGACCGCCTGAACCACAAGCAAGAGATCGGTCAAGATGTTCGAGCCGGCGACGAAATAGCGCCATGCCAACTGTAGAAGCCCGGCGAGTCGCAATTAGTATGATCTGTATGCGTGGCGTAGGAGGGAAAGTGATGGGTTTCGGAGGAGGCAGGTAGGCTTCACTTACTATGCTGAAGCATTTGCCATTCCAGATGTCCCAGGTGCGCGGCACCGAGCATTGGAACGCTGTCCCGAACAACGTAACAACGGCCCAGACGCCGACGACGACCTCGACGGCTGAGGCCAGCCACCTATCCTTCGCGATTGGTGTGAGGTTGTGGATGAACAGAGCCAGGGACAGTTTGGAGCACGCCAGGCTCAGGATGTACAGAAGAGACCCAGCGTAGAGGCTCTGTTATGAGAGGGTCAATCTCCCTACCTCGTGCACGAAAGAGGGAAGCAGTAAGAGACCGCGGGGGAGTTGGAGATGCGCACCTTCATCACCCGATCCAAGCTGGCGCTGGAGACGCTCGTGTAGTGGTTGCCATAACCGGCGCTGACGGCCAGCGAGATGGCGATGACCTGGGCGATGCCGAAGACCAGCGAGGCGAATATCACGAAGTCATCGAGCATGAGTCTCCTGAACAGGTGGAACTTCGTCCCGAGCCGGGTCGTGACGCTGAAGATCATGATGACCATGAAGAGCCATGCGGTCACGTTGACCCCGGGGTCCTGAGAGTCGCTATTGAATCGCGAGCCCATTGCGAGTGGATATGTGGAGGAATCGGCAGGAGTTTTCTTACCTTTTCACCTCAGGGGAGGAGGATGGTGAAGCGAAAGACAAGCTAGCGCATGGAGCTGTTGAGAGCATGCGTTACTTAATATGTAAGGGTTATCTCCATTGCAGGATCAAGTTAGGCTTATCATCTCGATATATCGATGCGACACGCGCCTGGCAGGGCAGGACCGTGCTGTAGGGATCTGGGGCAGCAAAGGAATACCATAACACCCCGAGCGGGGCCAGCAACCAATTACGTGGGACTTACTACCTTCGAAGTATGGCGACGATGCGACGACGACGACGGCCACCACCACCAGGCACGGCACGGCATCACCTCGACCGGCACGGCATCGCCTCGACCAGCAGGATTCACCCCTCACCGGCAATCACCGAACATTGATTGAATGCACCAGACAGGAGAGCTGTATTACTAATGACACGTATTGCGATGTTGGTATCAAAGTAATGGATTCTATTGGCGAAATGCCACCTGCTATGTGGGGATAAATCGTATCGAGGAGATACTGGGTTCATGACACTATACCTTTATCCAAATCACATATCCCGGGGTTTGGCGGGGACCATGGCCTCTCGCGGCCATGGTCGCGAGGAACAAAGGAGCCTAGTGCTGGGATTTGCGCTGGGGAAATTGTTTTTGTTGGTGTTTGGGATTAGGGGTGGCATTTTCCGGGCCGTCCAGCAGGGGAGAGGTTAATGCGGACCGCTATTGGGGCGCATTGGGGCGCCATGGGGGTGGGCGGGACAGCGAGCCTACTGGTATCTCCCGCGACATACATATGTGCCCTGCTACTGTACTTGCGACCAGAACCTGGAGTGGCCAGTACGGTCCTGAGGAGAAGACAGTCAGCACCCGGGGAGCTGGATGGCCCGGTTACACCGCCAGAACTCGCTCGACCTTCCCGATTCAGTCGTCCTTGTAACTCGGGCGGCAACGCGAGTCTCCACCTGGAGTTGAGAGTGCGCTCCAGTTGATTTGATGAGGAACGGGCATGGAATGATAAAGCGGGCAGGTTGGGGCTAGCAGGAAAAGTGGATCGTAGCAGAGTAGCTTAAGGTAGTATAAACAAGGAGAGGAACCCTAAGAGCACGGCGTGCGTCGCCCATCCATTTACCTATCTATCAACAGCAGATCGGAAGAAGGCCAGAAAAACAAAATTCTCCTGCCCGCGTCATATCCTGCCGTTCGGTCCCAAACCGCTGTTCTGGGCCACGCGTCTGACAGCCAGCCACCGGGAGCTAATCTGTTCGATACCTCTTCTTCTCTCTTCTCCCTTCTCCGCCTCTTCCTCGACGTGAACCTCACACCTGTCTCTGTCGCACTCGTCCATTAAGGAAAAAGCAGAGCCATGGCCTCCTATGAATTGAAGAGCCAGCCGTCGATCACCACGAAGCCGGTCACGGGAGCGCCCCAGCCGGCCTCTTCTGTACGTGATCGTGACGATGCGCACCTTCAGCGCATGGGGAAGAAGCCCGTCCTTAAGGTACAGTCAAGACCATCACCACCACTACCACAACTGCCAGAAGAAGACGAGGAGAAAATAGAGGGAAGGATGAAGAAGAATCTTTTAGACTAGATTTGCTAATCAATGCCCCTTCATCTCCTCAGCGAAACTTCGGCATTCTCTCCATCGTCGGCTTCAGCTGCACCATTCTGGGTACTTGGGAAGGCTTGCTTGGGTGAGTTGGGACGATTCCGGGCTCGAGTGTTGCGAGATTCACATAGCTAATCCCTCCATCCTCAGTACCTTCACTGGCCCTCTTACAAAGTTTGTACACCCCTCAGGGCCGCCTCGCTGTCCTGTTGGTAGTACCGCACCCGCTGACAGATATTACCAGTGGCGGTTCCGGCGGTACCATCTACGCTTACATCTTCGGCTGGGTAGGCACGGTCGCCAATTTCGTGGTTCTTGGCGAATTGGCCTCGATGTATGCAGCTTGACTATTGGCCAGAGTGTCGCGGCTGACGATTAGAATAGGGCCCCTACCGCTGGAGGCCAGTACCACTGGGCAGCTATGCTTGCCCCGGCCAAGCATATGAAGCTGATTAGTTTCATCACAGGTCAGTCTCCGATTCGCGCATAGGAGACGATGATGGCTCGAGATCGTTGACACTTAGGGGTCTATAGGCTGGTTTGCTGTCCTCGGCTGGCAGACTGCGTTCGCCGCGAGCGCCTTCTTAACAGGAAGCATGATCCAGGGCGCGGCAATCCTAGGGAACGACGCATATAACGCCTTGCCCTGGCAGGCGACGCTTATTTGCTGGTGTTCGCTAAGTCTGGCACTGGTCATCAACCTGATCGGCGGCAAGCTCCTGCCCCGCGCCGAGGCGGTCCTCCTGGTTGTGCATATCCTTGGCTTTTTCGGCGTCCTCATCCCGCTCGTCTACATGGCCGTGCCCAACACAAAGGAGCAGGTCTTCCTGTCTTTCCAGAATGGAGGAGGCTTCAAGACGCAGGGGCTGTCCTGGTTCGTTGGTATGACCACCTGTGCGTTTGCCTTCGGTGGAGCTGATGCCGCCGTGCATGTAAGTTGTTGCCATTTGAGCTCCCTTCCCTCCGCCTCGAGACGCCCTCTCCCTAACAAGTCTCCAAATAGATGGCCGAAGAGGTCATGAATGCATCCAAGGTCATCCCGCAAGCCCTCATGCTCAGCGTCGCGATAAATGGATGCCTCGGATTCGGCATCTTGATCGCTATGATGTTCTGCACCGGCCCGGATCTTGGCGGCACGTTGGGCGAGATCACTGGCTATCCCTTCATGGGCATCTTCTTAGAAGCAACCAACTCGGTGTCGGGCTCGTTGGCCATGTCCGCCATCGTCATCATCATCTACGTCTGCGCGCTTATGGGCCTGCTGGCAGCTGCCTCTCGCCAGCTCTGGTCCTTCTCCCGAGATAGGGGAGTTCCAGGTTGGCGATGGTGGAGTCAGGTAAGGAATCGCTCGACCACCCAGCAGTCTTCATTCATTCATGATCCAACTAACGCTCCCCGCAAACAGGTCTCTACCTCCAGGCAGTTGCCGGTCCCCGCCCTCCTGGTCTCTGTGACTATCTCTTGGCTGCTGGCAATAATCAGGATCGGCTCCAACATCGCCATGGAGAACATCGTGTCAATGTGCATAGCAGGCATCTACCTATCTTACCTCGTAGTCTCGGTCCTCCTCTTTATCCGCCGGGTCCGCGGCGACATCTCCCTATTCAACGACGGCGACGACGACATTATCAACGTGCCCGGCGCGAAGCTCGTCTGGGGCCCGTTCCGCTGCCCCGGCATCTGGGGCACTATCGTCAACGGCTACGCGGTCATCTACATCACCATCATCGTCTTCTTCAGCTTCTGGCCGTTCACGATGAATCCGACTCTCGAGGAAATGAATTGGAGCATCCTGGCCATTGGTGGGGGCATGTTCTTCGCCATCCTATACTATATTTTCCGCGCCCGCCACGTCTACACAGGCCCCATTGTGGAAATTTCGCTGTAGAACGCCGCGTGACACACCGGGAAGGAAAAGGTTACTGGTATATTCAGATGCTGGTATAAATTAGAATGATTTTATGCCATTATCATTAAAAAAGCTAGACGTATATCCCGTAGAAAACACAACCATGGTCGGAGTGGCCACGGCATCGAAAAAGCAACCTCTTCTGTAATAGACCCACCCCTATCTCATAATCTGCTGCCTCTCTGCCGTTTCCCATGGTGCCTCTCTTGCCTTATTCAGTGCTACCGCCGGCAACGATTAGATGTACTGCTAGAACTTAGTATCTGAGGTAAGATAGGCGATCAGACATTGTGACAACATCTAAATCACAATCAAATTTTAATTTAGTTAGGAACTAGAATGAGCTAGATTGGGTCTATAATTCAATGGTAATTTACGGTCAGGTGTAGACAGTTAATTTGACTCGTGCGACAAGATGTTGAAATTGTTTTTTTTGTCTAAGCACTGGCCGGAGGTATCTGAAGGTAATCACTGCTGAACTCATAATCAATGTAGCCCTTGGCCTCTTTCGGTGTGTAGAATGTACCCCTGTCGTACTGATTGAGTTCCAGACCTTCTTTGATCCTAAATGGCAGGTCTGGTGTTGAGATGAAGAAACGGCCGAACATAACAACAATATCTCGGCTCTTCTGCTCATGGTCGACAAGCCTTCGGGCAGAGTCTGGCGTATAGCCTCCTGCAATCAAAAGTGCATCATTCCAGAGATCCATGGCAAAGCCAAGCGTGTCAACACACTCAACATCTGCGTTTCCAGCAATCCGAGATTCTACAAGATGCAGATATGCAAGCTTGGGAGGGTTCAGCCTTTTGATTATGTCCGAGAATTGAGAAGCTGGATCCTCCATTCTCATAGAGTTGTACGTGCTCCAGGGGCTGAATCGAATGGCCGTCCTATCTGCACCGATAGCATTGGTAACGGCTTGAACTGCTTCTAGTGCAAAACGCGACCTGTTCTCTACACCTCCTCCATATTGATCGCTTCTCTGGTTGCATCTATCATGTAGGAATTGATCTCTGAGATAACCATTCGCACCGTGCAGTTCGACGCCATCAAAGCCAGCAGATATCGCGAACTTCGCTGCTTGAGCATAACCTTGAATTGTAGACTTGATCTGATTTACAGTCATGGGAACTGGCTGAGGATGTGCTGCATCGACGGGGCTATCGCTAGAGCTAGAAATGATAAAGTTCTCCCTCTCAGCAACATCGGCATCTGCAGTACGACCCAGAACCCATAGTTGGCAGTATATATAGCTCCCTTTGGCATGGACAGCATGCGTTATCTTACGCCAGGCTCTAATCTGCGCCTCGTTGTAGATGCCAGGAACGTTTGCAAAGCCTCCTTGGCTGGGCGAGATGAAAGTCCCCTCTGAAACTAGTAACGTCCCTGGAACAGACGCACGCTGCGCATAGTAATCCTCTACAATGGGTAGGGAAACATGGTCGTCGGTTGCACGAAATGTTGTGAGGGGACACATTCCAATGCGGTGGCTCAGGCTCAGTTTGCCCACAAGCAACGGTTTGAATAGACGAGAATCAGCCATTTGATGCGATGGGCTTCAAGACCGTGTCAAGTGATTGAAATTTGAGGAGAAAACCTAGAGATGATATCGTTATTTGATTGCCAGCTCTATTGATGTATAATTGTTTGTTACCACGCGTGCCTAAGATATATGGTGCGTTTTGAACGTTCGGATTCTAAGCCATCCTAACATATCTAGGATGGCAGACACATGACTAATGTGAATTGCTTTCGCACATCGGGTCCCGTTCGGCCAATGCTACTCAATATTTCATCTCAAGGGATAGTCCTTTGCTTAATAAGAGAAAAGTAGCCGAGTTGTCCAGCCTCGGACTACCAGTTCCGGTATAATAGCTGGCTCATCTCGTCAAGGCACTCTCAACTATGAAATATCTCCTTCACACTCTCTAGAACTCTTACACATCTACAATGGGTTCCATTGACAGCGTTAATCTCCGGATAGCTTCCGCTTCTGGTTCCGTTACGGATCGCCGCCATGGCTTTTGCCGATTTGGCAAAGAACGTGGGTGTCCGTTATATTGTCGGTGACTGGATGTCCGAATATAACATGACCACGAGAGGAGGTGGAAAGGTTGACAGCAATGGCTCATCTGAGGAGTTTGAGACATCTTTTCTTGAAGCTCTGCTACCGGCCTTGCCTTATCTCGAGTCCCGAAAAATTAAAGTCGCCGTTAATGCTGGAGCAAGCGATCCGGAGAAATTGCACGATATTGTGGTTAGTAAGGTCGAAGAAGCGGGGCTGAGCTTGAAGGTTGCCTAGATAGGAGGAGATGAGGTACTTAATGAAGTGCAAGCAGCGAGAAAGAATGGACAAGACTTCAAGAGCCTTACCACTGGTAGGACATACCAGCAAAGCAATCTCTGCTACTCGGGTTCGCTAATATGCCGCAGGCAAGCTGCTATCTGACTGGGAATATGACACCATCTATGCCCAATGCTACCTAGGATGCTTTAGAATCGTCGAGGCCTTTAAGAACGATGCCCACATTGTCCTCTGCGGTCGTGTGGCAGACGCCTCCCCAACTATTGGCTGTGCCGCCTATCATTGCGGCTGGGGTCGAGAGGACTATGAGCAGCTTGCTCATGCATTCGTTGCTGGCCACTTAATCGAACACTCGGCATTATAAGGAAGTCACTGCTGGCCGCAAACGCAGCTTTCAGGATATCGCTGGTGTTGTATTATATCTGGTAGAGAAGGGTGGAGCTTAATGTGGAGAATACTGATGGAGGGCGGTTGAGTGTGATGCCTGCCACTTATTAAGTCATCGTTGCTGTGACATTTACAACCATTTTGCATAGGGCTGGATGTGGAAAGCAAGGTTTCGAGCAAAAGTGATAGGGGATTGGTTAGATTGATTTCACAGCATTTTACATCGTTTTAAAACGGACTTATAGTAATAATTATATCACATGATGAGGATCTACAGACTATGCACCTGATGAATGATAACTTTCTCTAGTCTTTCCTTGTTACTTTTAAATTACAGCAGCTATCTTCTTGATAAGATCTCGTGCCTCTGCTATAACAAACGACACATTTGCGTCTTAATGCAACACTCTCCCTGCACTCTATTGTTGGCCCATCTATGGTAAGGTTGTTACATTTCCTGCTTCTTAGCATCAGCAATATCCAACCTTGAGTTAGATAGAATATCAATAGAAGCTAAAGGATTCTACTGCTCTTTAATTAAGTCTATTATACTTGAATTGAGGCTGTTGAATAGGAGTATAATGATAGCGGTAACAGTACTGATAGTAGTGTTGATGATAGTTGAAGAATTAATCTAGAAAATACTAAGTAAACAATGCGACACGTCGCGCTATAACACGGTACTTAAGTTTGTACTGGTAGGTAAGCCAATTAGAAAGTTCCTAAGCATTCTATAGTGCCACTTGCCCTGGCCTAGTATGGGCCGGAAACTGGTTCTAGTAATAATTATCAATATACGAAGTACGACTGCTTCTAGTAAATACGAAACATAAACGGCTGCAACTAGTGAAAAGCCGTAAAAATTAATCTTTGCCCGCCTTTAGCTGGTCCATGCGCTTAAATTTATTCATTACGCTCTGCAATCTTACGTATTTGACAAGCAGGACCGGTTTCGCTCACAGCTGTAGAGGAATTGCAACTTGTGTCTCTGGCCTCCTTCAGCTCTAAGCTAGATTATTAAAGAGTTCATGTCTTCCTTCTCATTGATCATGGTTTGATTAGTGGGGGCTCGTTGGGTTCGCTAGAATCTTCAAAAGCCTATTCCGTCATCTCCTTGTTCTTTCCTCCGTCGCTGCACCTTGCCAGCGCCTTCCCTTCAACGCCATCATCGAAAATCTCAGTACGTTCAAATTCTCCCATTATAACAAAAATACTTGTCAGCTTCCAATTCCAGACGAAGAATTCTTGGACACTGGGTTCCGAAATACTGAGATGATTGGAAATATGAACCTGGCTGTTGCTGCAGATGTCGTTCTTATTCTCTATGCTGTTCGGTCGAAAGTAGAGTTGGTTACGAGTACTCTAAAGTCCACAGCGGTGTCTGTAAGGTACTAATATCAAAAAGGCTTGGGCCTCAGTAGAGGATGTGCCTCGGTGTTGCTGCTTCTGGTCAGTATGTGCTCTCCAAACAGCTTCGGCCAATAGTGATCAACCTACAACACGTAGTCATCCAGGCTTATCGTGTCTTTACTGCTAAAGAGGAGGTAGAAATATTTCAAGGTTTCCGCCATCCAAAAACTCTGCATGGAATCCTTTTTTGATGGATCTTCAAGCGTCACATCATCAATTTCTGCATTGCCGAATTCTGTTCTTGTTGCTGCTTCGATTGATTTGAACATGGCCCAGCCTTTTTCGCGCCAATAGTCTTCTCCGGTTATCCGATAGAGGTAGAAGACGGATTCGATAACCTCCGGTCGGAGCTTGTAGTATTTATTGGTTATGATGGCACCTGGTATTGTTTTGTATGTTGAGTATTTCCCCAAGGCTTTTTGCCAGAGTTTCTCGTCCCATTTACACGATCCCCAGCTGGGACATGGAATGCGCAAGATCTCTTCTGGCATAATTCCACTTGCAGTTTTCTCGTATCCCCAGATGCAGCCATTTGTCAACTTGACAGCAAGGGATAAGTCATCATCACGATCAAAGACCTTGGCTGCCATGGCAATCATGCCTCCAGCATAGCATGTAAGATGGCTATTGTGGGGTATGAAGGTAGATTTACCATTTTGAGGTGCCTTCTGCATCACGAAAGATCCTAACACAAGAATATCATCGTCTTCTTTGGTCATCGGTCGAAACATGAGTTT
This sequence comes from Oidiodendron maius Zn, assembly GCA_000827325.1. Lineage (NCBI taxonomy): Eukaryota > Fungi > Ascomycota > Leotiomycetes > Myxotrichaceae > Oidiodendron > Oidiodendron maius. Next base: position 189,190 of record KN832870.1, on the reverse strand, counting down.
TGCTTTTGCTACTTCAATTACTTTTTCATACATGTGTCGATATTTCCCCTCACGTCCAGCAAGTAAAATATATTCCTGTGAAATATTTAGTGCGACATGACACAAATAGTACACTACTACTTACTTTTGGCAAATATTCGTAAATGGAATCTGATTTGGCCCCTAACGAAAAGGTATCGTTTGACGAAACTGGAGACGAAGACAACATGTCTGCGACTTTGCAGCTCGGGCCATCTCCTTCTGAATTCGAGCAACCCGAAGGATTGATGATTGATGGCCACATTCCGGGAAGCCGAGTGTGAGCTTGCCAATTTTGGAAAGCATTTGTGATTCTATCGATAGCATTATAGTACTTTGCTTTCCCGGTGAGCTGTGCTAGTCGTGTAAACTCCAGAGACAGAGTTCCCATTTCTGCCAGGACAGCTACAGACTTAGTCCGTCGAGGTTTGGAGGCAGATGCACTACCAGCTTTAGCATCATCGATCGTAAATGCGCCAGCAGCTCAACTTACGGGTCCCACTCTAAGTAAAGTAAAGGCATGTGGTTTGGTGTATCAAAGGCTCCCATTAGAATTTCTCCTAGCTCGACAGCCTTGTTAAGCAGAATCTTGTGTTCGCCGCCAGATATGTCGTATGCACTCAAAAGTCCCCCCACGTCCTTCATGGTAGTCTTCTTAAGCGGTATATCCTTGCGTACACTGGTCTTGAAATCCAATTCTCGAATAGCACTGACTGCTTCTAAGAATTCGTCTTTCATATTCATGATCCATAGCGTGTCCAGGCTGTCGATCAACGTGCCTCCCCAACCATTAAATGGGTCCTTAAATTTACCGGAAATTGGACATAACTCATCATGCATCCACGCTTTGTTCCGGTATGCTTTCCAGGATCTCTGAAAGGCTGATTTGATCGTGTCCAATTTGACCATTCGGTCAGCCTTCGCAGCTTCACTCTCTTGTGCGAACACGTGCTGAACACGTGGGAGTCGCTGAGCCTTCCCTTGTGGTAGGCTCACCATATTCTTGACAGGAAAATGCTCGGGCGTTGGAGTCGAATAGATGGAGGAATCGCTTCATTTGGCGGTACCTCAAATCTCCCCTTCCCTGGTTGATATGTATCGTAAGGCAATGACACCTCGAAAGTTCCATCCACGCCGTCAGATGGGCGACCCGACCATCTAAAGCATAGCCATGTGAGAACTGCAATGAAAAAGAAAAGCCATGTCGCGCGTACCCTGTGAAGGCGACGCATATTGGTCTCGAGATCTGAGGGTCGACTGAATTGGGATGGCAGAAAGAAGATCAAAAAATCGATGACTCGAGCTGTAGAGGAGTTCGTTCCAGATAACTAGATAAATAGGATCATCAGCATGAGAGGGCGCTCGATAGGCACACAAATTGCGGCTTCGTTGTATGGACCGGCCTTCCCATTGTGATATGATGATTGTGTCGGCAAGGCTTCCACAGTACTGTACATACGGAACTAACTAATACTGTCGACTGTTGCCAACCTATAAAGCGTTATTGTGTTATCACGTGGGTCAAGTAACACCAAGTGTGGGGTTGTTTCGCTCTAACCAAATATCGTTAGTCGCGTTGTCGACTCGAGGTGTCGATACACCACAGCAACGATAAGACTGATGACATTTCCTGCATAGTAGTAAGGCCTTAGAGCTCAGATAAGACCCCTTTATAAGTATTAGGGATGGTATAAGCTCAGTGGTGGGGCTGTGGTGGAGGAAGTCTGTTACGCTATAAAAGGAGACTCTTTGCAATCAGGTATGAGGGCGACGATGTAAACGTGGTTTTCTAGTGGGAGGGTATGGGGTGTCCGGGAGTGGTCACGGAACATAACTTATAAAAAGATATAGGAGATATTGAGGTATGTATAGATTTTAAGATGATTAAGGTCAAAGTACCTATCATTTTTTGTCGGCACGGTGGATTTTTCGCCACGCAGGGATGGACATTAGGTTTCCTTGCAATCAATCATTTACTCAAAACTGATTGGTATCCAGTGCTGTAAAGAAAAACCACATAGATTCTAACTACAAATAATGGACATCTGATTATTACATCCCAAGTCAGCTATATTAAGCAAAACAACATCTCAGTGGCTAAACAGTGAGCGAGCCTAGAACACCATTTCCTACCAAAGTGCATGGAGAAGCAAGAGGTAATAAGTGGGAGAAGAGAATAGTCATTGCGTCCTCCGTGACTGTCCTCTGTAGCCGTTCTCAGTAGCCGTTCCCAGGGGCTGTTATGCTGTCCTCAGCGACACTCCCCAGCCGCTGTCCTCAGTGGCTATCCTCAATGACTGTCCTAAATAACTGTCTTCGTAGGCGGTGCTCGTTAGGCACTGACTTCACTGACATAGCAGTCACTATTATCTTCCACTTATCGTCAGAGCCTCGATTTTAGTGGCATTAGATGGCATTGTATAGGTTAAGTTATAGAAGACAGGGGTTTCAGGGTAAAATTGGCATATCGCTGTTCTTGGCGTATTGGGAGCCCTCACCCACCTTACTTGAATCCGGGGTATCATGTGCTGATAGCCATAGAGAACATCAGGAAAATCCGATATCTGTTAGTGCGAAGGCAGCTTCAACGCATGACTCTTGATATCGCGAGGCCCGCAGTTGATACCTGTTTGAAATTCGCACAGGATAAAAGGAAGCAACAAGACCATCTCTTGGGGCTCATTGAGCCTCGATATGGGTAGGTTTCTCCTAGTTGATGTAGCGCCTCCCTCGGCGAACAAACAAGTCAGCGGAGTGGTCCAAGCCCGAATCTTGATCCACCGCTTGAGGATTTGCACTTTGTATACCAATATCTCCCCGACTTCGTGTCTGCTGAGGAACTAGTTGTTAGGGTCGACGAGGAATATCCGAAGCCGAGCGCCTCGCACGCTTCGAGAACTATTTGTGACATCGACCGGTTGAGCGTGTTGTGTTTAGAGAGTTTCAGGCAGCTGTGCATGCTTCCGTCTGCGGAGCCGGACTCCAATCACTTCAGAACCGGCCTCAAGGGGAATTGCACCAATAACAGGACATACACCACCCAACAGCCGGAGGGCTGAGGATCGCGGTACGCCAGAACAGACCTTCCTAATACACCGGTTGTGAGATATCTGTCACGAGCGGCGGCTCTTCTCCTGTTGCTTGACTAGTTTACCAACTTTTATAATATGTGAAGGATGTTCGGGCATTCGGATCCAAACGAATGATCTGTATATCCGTAACGTAGCGAGTGGTGGCGCACCATATATATTGCGTGGTTATATACGCTTAGAACTCTAGACAATACAACTGATTCCATAAAACACACTAGTATTGAACTCATCACGATGAACCAGCTCACCCTGTAACCTCTAACTCAATATTTTAAAGTACGCCTTAGAAAGCTAAGAAACACTGAGGACAAGCGATAGATGAAGAAGAGGAAGAAACTAACGTTACTTCTTCTCTGCCTCGACAAACCCCATGTACTGCTTAACTAGCTCTTTTACTGTCTCCTCAAATGATACATGCTTCCAGCCAAACGCCTCCTCCGTCTCTGTAGTATCTAACCTCCAAGGTCTCAATGTCATACTGCCTTCCAACTTGAAGATCCCTTTCTCCACGGCTTCAGGAAAGTTCCTCTTGACAGCAATCTCCGCGTCCTCCCAGCAGATCCCCTCCGGAACATCCGAGCTCAAAATGTACTCCCTATTCCCCGGGACAGATGATTTCAAGCCGTCGATATGCGCCCTCGCCACATCGTCCACATGCACCGTTGCTCCAATCATCTCAGGCATTTTGACGTCCATGAGTGCACTCAGCACTGTTCCGCGGGAGCTTATCATCAATTCCTTAATATTAGTAGCCAGTTCATCTGGTCCGAAAACCATTGTGGGCAAGAGGTTCACGAATTCAAAATTTGGCTTCTCTTTCTCCATGAATTCCTTTGTGGCCATGCGCGCGAGAGTTTTGGATACGAAATAAGCTTCCATTGCCGAGGAAGCTTTCGTAGGTTTGGAGTTGATGTCGGCTGCGGTGAAGAGTGTAAGGTCTGGTGTGGGAGGGGCAGGACCGAACATCCAGGCGAAGGAAACGAGGGTGACAGCTGAGGAGGTAATGACTACTCGTTTGACTGAGGGGGCACGTTGAGCGGCGTTGAGGACTGCGAGGGTCGATTTTATGGCAGGTAAGATGATATCGCGGTCGTAATCATCAGTCTGGAACAAGTTAGTTTGTGTTTGATGGGTGTATGACGGAGATTTACCTCATTTGCAAGTGGAGAAGCCACGTGAATAATTCCAGTGACACCGTCCTTAAGGTAAGGATCGAAAGAGTCTGTTTTTGAAAGATCTGGAATGATGACCCATTGGAGATTCTTGGTATGGGGTGCGACACGACAGTGGGACTCGAGCTTTTTCGCCTGTTCAGCCTTCCGGATAATAGCACGTACTTTGAATCCATGTTCGAGAGCCAGAACTAGTGTCTTAAATCCAATGTATCCAGATACGCCGGTGATCTGGGAGATGTGAGCAATGATTCTTAGCGCCGCTTGACAGGGAGGCCTACGAGAATGAGATCTCCGGCCATAATAAATTGTGATGAAGAAGTATCGATGATATTTTTCAAAAGCTGAGATGAGCTTGCTAGGAATAAGACGAATGGAATTCGTGATGTTGGTGAATGATGATAGTCATTGAGTGATGAAGTGAATGACAGAAGGGAGGTTTGAATGTCATCTTAAGTACACTTGCAAGGACGTTTGAACAAAACAAAATTATCCGCAGATTAAATAATAATGATGAAATAAAATACTAATTTCACTGAATATAGTGAAGTTTGGAGAATTTCACCGTCGGAAAAGTATGTTGTCGGAAAAGCGACACGGAAAATCGACAAATCGCCACAAGGGAGAAACGGAGATCACCCCCCTGAACCAAAGGCTTAGAACTACTTAGAAAAAAGCCTTAAAGGCAAACTAATCCTGTTTTACCTTAACACAAGAAGGCGCTATAGATTAAACGCTTGACCTTGCTGCTACTATACTGATCTAGGCTTACGGATGTCTCAGCCTGGTCCGCTCAATATCGTGCAGGTATATCATCTCTTTATTCAGCACTTGGTAAGATATATGGAATCTGCTTAAAGGGGCCAATTTCTCCGGTAGTCTTCTTCTCCCACGCCCTTAAGCATGCCATCCCATCGTACTGTTCAATAGTTTCATAGAACTTAGCTCCCATACCCTTAAGGATGCTGCATCTCTCATCCATCGTTCTCGCCAGCAGCACCTTTGCGGAGTCATGAGGCTCAAGATTGTGCTTGTCCTTCACAAAGGGTAGCGGAGTATCATATTCGGCAACCCAGAGTCCCTCATTGCTAGTAATGCCTACACACACCCATTGTCTCTCCATAGTCGTAAGTGGCTCTTCCACTCCCGCCACGAGATCATCGACACAGCGTTCATCCTCCCCGGCCACACCGCCAACGAACTGGCACCTCTCTACGCTATCGAACCACTTGGCCCCAAGATGCAGAAGCTGCTGGCAGAAGCAGTCTTCAGCATCTTGGTCCGGGTCGCGCTCTATGAGTAGGCGCAGAGGGCCGAGGCCGAGGAAGTCAAGGTCAACCGGGGTGAGGCGTTCTAGGACGATCAAACCTCCACGCGAAGGCCATGCCCACGCCGAGACGGTGTTGCGGAGGAAAGCTATACGCCTCATCGGGCGATTAGGACGTCTAGGGGGACAGATAGGACCACTGCGGATGTGTTGGCTAGGCTGCAGAAAGTGAGCTAGAGCTTGCATTGTCGTGGTGCTCAAGAAGGCAAACGACAAGTACGCGATGGGATAGGCGATATGGGATGGCTCTGAGATGAAGGATATAAAGGATAGGAATGCTGGACGAAGTGAGTAGCAGCCAACTGTTGGTATTGAGTCCTTCTCTGAAGGAGGCTAAGCTCTAGCAGCCTCCAAAGATATAAGGCAGCGTGGGCGTTTGATATTGTATTTATGTTTTCTAGGATTGAAGCCCTTATATTAGTCCTGCTATCGACTGGCGTTGACGGGATGGTATGTTGGCTATCTTTGTTGGCGCTTGAGATCGCTGGGCGCGTTGATGTCAGTGTTCGGCTAAGTGTATGGGTAATGGTCCGATCTCTTACCATGCACCAAGCCTCAAGAACTCGTCCTTTAATGACCTGGATCTTTGGTGCTCGCGCATGCGTTGGGGGCAGAAATCCTTGTACAGCTCGGCTTCTCACAGTACCTCGTAAGCCCGCCCCCAAATCCGTGCCTTCACCGAAGCGGCAAGCACCATCCACATGGTTCGTATTAGAGCTTACGCTGCTCAAAAATAGGTCCATTCTGAACTGCTACAACCAGGGACCCAGTCGGGTAGACTGCGCCGTATTCCCAACATGTGTTTCTTTCGGCCTTGTTTGGCATGTCTCGGAACCTGTGGTCCAAGTGACTGACGACAAATTGAACTGAGAACCCTCTGTAGCCCCTGATCCGAACTTCTAAGCTGGAGCCTCTTGGATAAAATCTAATATGACTAGATAACCTTGCGTCTGGGTTGGACATATTATGTAGGCAAGGAGGCCTATGTTCCATGTTGCTCGGATTAGTTGGTGTGAGGACCTGTAGGAGCTGGATTGCTATCACGAAGCCACCACTCCGCCCCTCGCAATTGTACATGTATATAGGCCTAACAATAAAGGGATATACTAGTTATATTTGTACTACAGTATAGTGTCTAAAAGAGGTAATCTTAGTAATATTCGCACTACATGTAGCTGAAAAGGGTAATTGATATACAGTGGTGGTGTCAACCTGAGATATGAGGGAAGTGGACTCGATTGAAGGTGTAAAACTAGACAAGAAGGGTGGCTTTAAATACATGATTCTTGCTGATATAATAACACGTGATAGCAGGTCGACAGGTGGGAGTCCTAGTCATCCTTTGTGGTGTGAATGTAATACGAGCCGGGGCCTCAGTAGAGGTCAAGTCTGACTAATTAATAGTCTAACTGAAAGAAGTATGGCATATTGCACCAATATCACTCCACACTTCATCTCCCACGCGTACAACAGATTTTCCGAAAGTCCTTGCATCCTCCATGACCAGACTGCTTCGGCGTGAGAGTATCACCGACATGTCTAAATGCCCATATTGAGTCAAAATGGATACACCCTCCGAAATAGCCCCTCCAAATCCCGGCCGGAAAAACGATAGTGGCTCTGGGCCATTCCTCTGCAAGATCTGCTCTAAGGCGTTCACAAAACGTTAGCTTACCTTGGTGACACCTTGATTGGGCATTATATCTAGCACCACGGCTGACAACCTTCTAGGGCCATCACGAAACCGCCATGTGCTGTACTGCCGCAAGAAGTTGGGGGACAATCTCCAAGTATTAAGAAAGTCATGTGCAGCGTGTCGAAAGGCCAAGGTAAAATGTAATTCAGAATTCCCACGCTGTCGTCGCTGCATAGACAAAGATCTGGTTTGTGTGTACGAGTTGACTCGGCGGAGTGAGAACTTGGCCCAGCAGCCTGCATCCCCGCCACTGAATGAGCCAAGGTCTAATGGTACAGCGCTCGTCGAGACTTCGAAACTAGGAGATCAGAACGAGATCTCATGGGACACTTCTCCAAGTTGTAATGACCAGACTTTGATCAACTCTAACGTCGATTATTCAAGGGCCTTGGTCGTGGTACCGGATCTTTTGTATCAACACGCTGCATTCGAATGGGAGCCTGATGCTGGGTGCGTAGAAACACTTGAAGGTACCGAGGCTGGTCCCAATTCGAATTCCAATGGCTCGGGCAATGATTTCTCCCTCAGCTGGTTCTCGCCGGGTCCTTTACCAATCCTGACACTTGAGTCAACAATCTCAATCCCGGCAGACTGTATGTTCCACACCCCATATCTAGTCCTCCGACCGATGGATTATGACTATGCATCTCAAAATACCTCCCTTATCTCGCCCCGAAGCCCTTTCATTCACGCCTACCTCTCGACCGGCTCACAAATCGGCCAAACCTTCCTCATGCAGAGCATACAATCCTACGCCACACTTCTCACAACTTCCACTTTACCTCTATTCATCCACTCCATTTCTCTACCAACTCAAGGTCCTTCCCTCCCCTCCTTTGCTCCACTGGAAATTTGCAAATCAATCGTCTCTCTCCATGCCTGCAAAACGGCGGCAACAAGCACGTTCATCTGGCGCGCTATAACGATGGAAAAAGACCGCTTCATGAAAGAGTTTGAAGATGCGGATGAGTGGACTACGCTTTCAATGCTGCAATCAATCACTCTGTACATTCTCCTCAGAATCTTCGACCAGGACTCATTTTCCGTCGACTTCGACCGCGAACTTGTTCATGCGATGACGGTAAGACATTCTAACCCTAGATAATGGATAAAAATGGCAAATATAACATAATTTTCGCAGAAAATTGCAATGAAAGCCGAGCAACGTCAACTTATTTGCCAGGCTGAGATAGAAGGCTGGCGCCCAGATTGGAAGGAATGGGTGTTGCTGGAATCAAAGCGAAGGTTGCTTCTTCATTTCCCACCCAATCGTAAAGGTAGTTTTGTTGATAAGGGAACAGGACAGTGACCTTACTCTTTATTCTTCATCTGCTGTTCGACATCAAGCCGGAGCAAAGAGCTAAATCTCACGCCGGGCTTTCGGTTCTCCCTCTACCAGCGCACAAACAGCTTTGGCAAGCTGACGGAGAAGAAGAGTGGAGCAGAGAGTATGATGAGATGTTGAGGGCAAGGGAAGCTGGAAGCTATTTGAGGTACGGAGATTTGGTTGATCTTGGGAAAGGGATGGTAACTGGGGGGAGGATGAAAGATCTGAATGCATGGATGATAAGCTGTGATGCATTTGGAATGCTGGTTATGATGACTGCGACGACATTGCGATGTGAAGATCGGTAGGTCGCAAATAGATGTTGATGTTGACAAATATGAGTTTCATTATTGGGAGATTGTTGTTGAACAACCAAAATGCAAGCAAGCAGTTTTTCATGGAATTCCGTTTTTAAGAGTTTTATAAGCCCATGTATTAACTTTTAAGGTTGTAAAACTAAGCTAAGCGTCGGCGATTAAGCTAGGGTGCTGTCTGTTTTATATCATAGCAAATAACTAAGAGCAAGCTAGAATATATCAGTAACTTTAAGATCTATCGACAAGTCTCCGCATCCTTGGATTGCGTGTGGCTTATAGGGGATGGATTTGTCTTAGCCCCATCTTTAGACGCACTTGCCGGCTGTCCGCTTGAGCTGGATGTAAAGCAGGACTAACCCGTCACGCAGAGAATATACTCCTGCTTTCCACTCCCAGTTCCACAACAAACCCCAACCTCCTAACACCGATGAGAGCCCCGTGAAGACAATAAGGGGACCATAACTCGTCCCATAAGCAAACGCCCCTGCCGAGCTCATGCTTCTAGCTTGGAGTAGTTGAATACTAGCAAGCCCACCACTTATGTACCCGATTCCTCTCGCACCATTTAGCAAGCCATATATTAGTCCCGTGTCGATAGCTTCATTCCACTGTCCGGCTTCCTGTTCCATCTCGTTAAGAACACCCCCCCAGGTCGAGCTATAGCCACTCGAGAAAAAGCCAAAGGTGATAGAGAATAGTATTATCAGCGTAATACTATTTTTCAGTGACAAACCCCAGAATATAAAAGCGGATAAACCGGAGCCACCAGCTGATATAGCAGTCACAGTTGATGCGGAAAGGGAAAGGTGCTTATTGTCGCTTAAATATCCAAAGAAGAACGAGGACAAGATACCGGGAATGTTAAATAGAGCGAGCAAGATGGTAGCCCACCTCTGAGAGAGCAAAGTGACTTCGTGGGCATACTGGCCCAGATACGTTTGCGGAATTCCATATCCACAGCTTTGAAGTATAATGGCGAAGGTGTAAATATAGAAGGTTCGGTGGTTGAGGAAACGCCAAGAGATCTTTCGTGTCCGCTGAGAACTCGGGGAGAGTTTGGATGGGTGAGTTGGTATTAGGAGGATTGCAGACATACTAGTTCCAGCTACAACAGCTGCCCAAATCCTTAGTGTAGTGCGGAAGCCATAGCGATCGAGAAGGCCACGGAACAGAAACGGACCGGCGGATCCCACGATATTTTTACAAGACAGAGTAACTCCGTACGCGACTGCTCGATTCACCGTTCCATGGCTGGAATCAAACCATTCGCCGAGGGATAGTGTTGTCGGGCTGTACATTAACGCACATCCTATCCCTGCCAGGACTCCATGGGCCAAAACCAATTGCCAGGCCGAGCGACTAAAGGAAGATATAATGAAACTGGCACATGTGAGGGCCGTGCCGCAAAGAGCTGCACTTTGGCGTCGACGAGCCCATCGCTTTGTAAATAATGCGAATAAGAAAGGAATAGATAGGTAGATGACGCCGTTGGAAGTTGTACCAATAACACCAGTGACATTACGGCTTCCTTGAAGGGTCCAATTGTCGTGATAGTATTCTTGGAAGACACCGTAGCTCATGGCAAAACCTGAACATATATGTGTAAGCAGAACTTCAAGAATATATAACCTGGCCTAGCTATACCCCACATCGGGAGCTGCAATATCGAACTGCCCACGAGAACGGATATCCTCTTGTCGCCTAGTTCCGACTGCGCTGGCTCGGTGTGATCTAAGTTGGATGTGTCTTGTTCGGTGGCGTGAGAGTGGGGCCTAACGTTTGATGCTTGGTTCTGGCGGAGGGACACATTTTCATGTCTTGGTGGCATTGCGAACTAGCCAGGTTATGGAATATTATACCGCAGAAAAAGTTTCGCGAGCCAGTGTACGATGACTTGCGCCTATGTGTTGCCTTATGGTTACATTAAGATGAATGACGGTGAGATGGACTCGCACCCTGCGATGATGTCAGTGGTTGCTTATATAACTGACCAATCAGGTGACCTGAGGCGACGATAAATGTAGCCTTTGCAGTGGCTTTTAAGATCCATGAGGAGCGTAGGAGTATTCCATATGGAAGAGGCGTGCACGCGCTCAAGTTACAGGTCATTAACTATCTCAAACTGAGGTTATACAGCTTATTAGGGATGGGATTGCTATTAGCGAAGAGCTTGATGCTATAGCCACTAGCATGAAGTCCTCCTCAAATCCAGATCTGCCTTCACGTCTGCAGCCAATAGCTTTCAACAATATATTCGAGATTTCTACAAAAACAACTGAGGCAATTGCAAGGAGTCTATATCAAACTATAAGATACCATGTTGTTGAACTGGTTTCTAATCTTACATCTTTTGTTCAGGAAGGTAGCAAAACCCGCTACAAACTTAATTATCAGTTCAACCCATCAATAAGGCTTATAATCCTCGAACAGGTTTGTGGGGAGATTTCCACCGTCCTAGGGCTTGATAGCAAGTATAATATAGAGAAAGAGCGGACAGGAGTTGCTTATCGAGCATATAGCATATTCTCGCCTTTACTCGTCTTGCTATTCTCTTCATCAGCGCGGACAGAAAAGAGGGTATGGGCCCAAGAGAAGCTACAATTTATTGGCGAGATAAGTGGACTTAGCCTTGCAACGTGGGCTGCTAAAAGTATTAACACGCTCCCGTCTAGCTTAACCATAAGAGCAATATAAAATTAGTGTAGATGATGAGTTACAAAATCCACATTCTACTATGTTGGAGATGATTAATGAAAGAAACGCCGCTTGGGTTATTTAAAGGGTAAGAAATATGATTGGTCAGACAATTGCCTTAACGTACTTCTGTACGTTACCTAAATAAAAAGGTCTTGTTACCTAATCCCAATACGTAGATAGTTGGCTCAGTGATTGCTCTCCTACAATGATCAATACAACTCCACTCAGAAACCCACATATATGCATCCCCTTCCATCATATTTCTGGCTACTTATAACATGCTAGCTGCCCGGATGGCGCAGTGGTCGTGCGCCTGGGTCCCAAAAGTCATTATCGAACCTAATAGGTCTCGCCACCCTATTTAAACCTGTGATGTGAGGGATGTTGGTTCAAATCCAGCTCTAGACACCTCTTCTGCCCCCTCCCAGAAGATGACTAGCTGGTTCACCTAGGACTGCTCCCCCTAGGCCTAGCTTGAACCCGGATTCTGCTCCCGGTTATCACAGCAGCGGTTTTTGCCAAACCGAGAACCTTGGCCCCAGCTTCTGCTCCCGGATATCACAGCAGCGGTCGCCTAACCGAGAACCTGGGTAAAACCCTACTTTTCTAGAGGGGCGAGCCTCTAGAAACGACGAAGACCAAATCATTGATACGCGACCAAAGAGCTTGAGACTAGGGTGATAGGGCCCTACAACCGCGACTAATCAAGTAGCGAAGCGACCAGCTCCCCAGTGGCCGTCTAGGAACAGAACTGAGTGAGAGACAGGGCTGGACACCAGAGGCAGGGACAGTGGTCTGATCCCAGGGAGAAGGAGGAAGTTTGGTTTAGAGTTGCTACTGGACGAGTTTACCTAGGCCTCCCGATTATTTGCCTGTATTACAAGGGGGTATGTATATCAGTGAGGATTCTTCCGAGAGGTTGTGTTAGCCTTTGTATATAGGATATTATTGTGTAGAAGTACCGCGGCTTAGCCATTGCGGAGGACAAATAATAATAAACATGCTAGCTTCGGGCTAATGATTATCTCCATATCCGAACCCCCTTAATTGAATTAATAATTATCAGAATGGCGTCAAATGCCTGGCCACGAGCCTAAACCCCAAGGAGTCGTAAGTGCGAGCCTGAACATATTTGCTCCTAAGCTTTAGATTGTACAGATGCGCTAGGCAAAGGTGCACATACCTCAGTATGTACGTTGCCCCCAGAATTCTATATATTCTGGTTTTTCCACCTTTTATTAGATCCTTAGTTGCTCTCTCTCAGCTACTTTACAACCTGTGCACGCACCCGAACTCTGAGCAAGAAAATCTTTTACAAGCCTTTCTATTATCCAAGGCGGACATAACTCTACTGAAGTATGGGCTCCTCGGTAGACAACCGTACTATTGCCCTCATCTCAGGCGCAAACCAAGGTCTAGGTCTTGGTACTACCACTAGACTTGCAAAAGAGCATGGCTATCTCGTAATCATTGAATCTAGGAACGCTGACGCTGGCGCTAAAGTTGCCTCTTCTCTTCAAGCAGACGGCTATGAGGCGACTAGTGTTCAGTTAGACCTTGACTCCGAGGCCTCAATTCTAGCAGCAGTGAAAAATATCGAGGAGAAGTTTGGCCGATTGGATGTGCTCGTCAATAATGCCGGTACCTACCAGGATCGGAATGACCTCACCATCTACGAGAAGTATTCAATAACTTTCAAAACCAATGCAATCGGTACAGCAACCCTGACAGGCACGGCATTGCCTCTGCTGCGTAAATCAAAGCTACCGTGTATTGTCTTTGTCTTATCACGAGTGGGTTCGCTTGAATTAAACACCCAACCCGAATTGCTATGGCGCCAGCTCGACTTCCAAGCGTATAGCGCTAGCAAAGCCGCCCTCAATATGATCGCTTTGTCATATGCCCGCAAGCTGAAGGACATTGGAGGTCTTGTTAATATAGTCTGCCCAGGACGTGTGGCAACACAAATGACTGCCGTCCCCGGAGGCCTCTCACCTTATGATGCTGCTAAGTCAGTTGTCGAGTTAGCCACCTTGGACAAGGACGGTCCTACAATGACGTTTACCGCTAGCGATATGGATCTACATTGGTAGAAAGATGTGTTCAAGGTTGTTCTGATTATCTTAGTGCGGCTATAGCTGATTAAGGCTAAGTACTTTGAATCAGAATGAAGTAAAAGAGAACACTTCTATATCTCTTCGAGAAGTAGGCTTAGAAAAGTTGTCCAATAAACTGTTTCTGGTTGGATCACAATCTAGCACGAATCCAATCTTTGAGGCTCTTGATAATATGGAAGAATTCTCACGGCTCTTACACTCCAGTCTAGTCCAATAAACCGAGTGATGCTGTGGAATAATAGATATCTGCCTCCACTGCCCCCTAACCAGAACAGCCTTAAGTCTAATTAGTTAAGTGTAGACTACTTTAAACCTTCCTCTCATCTCTTTTGCCTGGGGGAGGAATTATTATTTTCTGAAGGAAGGGACAAAAGCTGAACATATTGCAGGCCGCCTAGGTCACGCTTTTAGTCATGTTCTCCAATCATATCTGCTGCCTTCACGTGATCTAAGCGACTCCTAAAAGGTGAGGGTGAGTTGCGTGGCCCACTGGGCGCGCTCTCTCCTATTTATATAACCTCACTTCCCTACATCACGTGTGGAATCGTGATGCGCTGAACAGGTTCGCGCAATTAGAACTCTTTTGCAAATGATAAGTGACTCCATTTGCCACGTGTACTGAAATTTTTAATGAGTTTCTTGTGTAAGGTGGCCATTTTGTATAGTCTTGAAAAAAGTACGGATTTGAGTGGGGAACGCGTACGCGAAGACATGGGTCATACATAGAAAACAGTTGTCCCTAATTTTTATCTGTACCTATGCATTTCGGCTTTAACGCACCGATTACTACCACCCAACATCAGATGTGTGTTCTGTTTAGCCCGGGCTTTTCTACGAAGCTATCTATCACAAACTATCGGACTTCCACACCATATCCTGCCCTTTGGCTTTGAAAAAAGCCACCCCGGATGCAGCTCTTTTCCACTGGACATGTCTTTGCCATCAAATACACAGCGAGGTGAAGTCCGAGAGCCCGTGATTCTGGCCTTTGCCCACGGGCCAGAGAACTGGAATGATGCCAAAGAAGCTGTCGCCTCGAGCAACTCGACAGAAGCTGCCTCAGAGGTGCCAAATGCGCCAAGCGGATTTGTCTCAAGTGACAATGGCAATGGCAATGACAAGTCTAATATCGACTCGATTGATGATGCCGGCGTTCCTAGACAGAAGGTCTACCACACCGGCTGGAGGCTACATGCCTTGACCGCAGGGTAGGTTCACCCCTTCTCGCACAACCCTAGCCCTCCTGTGCCAGACTTACTGATTGGCCTTCGAAACCATCTAGGATCTGTATGAGCCTACTGCTCTCGACGCTGGAGACTACCATCGTGAGCACGTCTCTCGTTTCCATCGTCGATGCCCTTCATGGCTTTGACAGAAGCGGCTGGCTCGTCACATCGTACATGTTGACATACACGGGTATCAAACCTCCTCGACCGGACTTCCTAAGACAGACTGCTGATGGATGGGATTTCTGCAACAGGCTTCCTCATTATTTACGCGAAGCTCAGCGATATTCTCGGCATGAAACTCATGTTGCTCTGCGCCATAACCCTATTCACAATCTTCTCCATCGCCTGCGGTGTCTCCAACTCTATGGTACTTCTGTAAGTCATATCGCCTTTTGAACCGCATCGTATCTCCTAGCTCTAAATGTGTTGTAGCATCATATTTCGGGCCTTTCAAGGCATGGGAGGCTCGGGGATTTACTCGTTATCGACCGTAATGGTGACCATGATGGTTCCGCCTGCCAAATATGCTACTTATGTCACTATTACTACTTCCGTGTTCGCCATCTCCAGCGTCCTAGGTCCGCTCTTGGGCGGCGCAATCAACGACTCCACGACGTGGAGATGGGTCTTCTATCTCAAGTCAGTTGCCCAACACACCATGCGTACGAATGCTAGTTGTTGCTGATGACACTATCGCAGTGGACCTGGGGGGGGCATCCGCATTCGCCCTTGTGGCTTTCTCGATCCCCTTCGGTTTCCCCTACGGAAAATCGGCTCGCTTTTTCCGCTCGATGATAGAAGAGCGCGCATGGAAACGCATCGACGCCCTGGGTGCGTTCCTGTCGTTAGCAGGGTCCATCCTGCTCGTTTTTGCACTACAAGAGGGCGGCGTGGCCTATGCCTGGGGTAGCGGCGCAGTCATTGCCTGCTTCGCTCTATCTAGTCTGTTGTTGGCTGGCTTCATCATATGGGAGAGACAGCTGTCAATGCGGAAAACAGTCTGCGAGCCCATGTTCCCTTGGAGGCTAGCCGTAAACAGGTTTGTCTTAGGGTTGCTCATGTGAGTACAGCACTCTTCAGCCACTTCTCAGTCCGCTAACCATTTCGTAAAGAAACGGGTTCCTAACCGGGTTTCCCTTCATGGCTGCCATTTTCAACATTCCGCAGAGGCTGCAGACGGTCAACTCGACATCAGCCATCGATGCCGGTATAAGACTGCTACCCCTTCTCCTTCTGTCTCCCGTTGCAAGTGCAACCTCTGGGCTTCTGATAACCAAATTGAAGATCCCCCCTCTTTACATACTCATCCTCGGAGGCTCGCTCCAGACGATAGGTGTAGGCTTGTTTAGCTCCCTCCCCTCGTCGGATCTGCAAATCCCCCCCGCCCAATATGGCTATCAGGTTATCATGGGTTTGGGTTTCGGCTTCAATCTCAGCACGATCCTTATGATGGTTCCTATGGTTGTCGACGAGAAAGACATGCGTAGGTCTTCTCTTGTACAACTTAACTATCGTGGCTGATATGTTCTACTAGCTGTTACCATGGCCGCAGTCACACAAATTCGAGTTTTAGGCGGCACAATTGGACTCGCCGCCTGCTCGGCGGTTTTGATCAACCATATCAAGGAGCAAGCTCCCACGTTCTTGACATCGGAGCAGGTCGCTTCGATACTGCTGTCCTCGAGCAACATTGCATTACTGTCACCGCAAGAGCAAACCCAGACGAGAATGGTGTTTGCAGCCGGGTATTCCCAGCAGATGAGAGTCATGCTCTATTTCTCCGTAGCAGCCATCTTCTCCCTACTGCTTCTCATTGAATGGCGTCCGAGGAGGGTGGTGGATATAGCAAAGGCAGAGTTATCGACATCTCACTGATGATCACATATCGTACATATGATTGGCTCCATGAAGACTCCGACACATCAAGAGATATTGGACTCTATAGGTGTGAATACTTGGCAAGCAAGGTCCTGTGTCTTGTACGCCTATCAAGTATGAGACTATAAGGCTTTGGTTCAAAGGGATAGCCATCCTAGTGATATGAACAACTTAAATTAGTTTGCTCTAGCCTTAAAGACATGCACATTGCAGATCGTTGTGCCAATCATTACAACTACACGCCCACTCAAGAATTTCGCGTAGTAAGTAGGCTTTCGGAATCATAAGATTACTGATGATGTTTTCCGGCTGCCGTATAAACTAGCATATAAGCCTCATATGTAGACCATGCGAGCCAAATGACCCCATCTAGGAAGAGGTTTATACCAAAATAGGGCTTATATACTATAAGCGTGGTACGATGCAAGAAGTCAGCCACTGCCCCAAACTTTTTTTGACTTCTTGCAGACCAGGGGATCTCGCCCAGTTGTCCAAATGCGGTTAAGCCCAAGGGTACAAAAATGACGCCAATTGACCTGGCCATCTCACTCATCAAGTGCCTCTTTCGAAAGCCCAGATATGTACTGTAACTCTATCGTCATATTAACACTAGTACTGTAGAGGCTCTTATAGAATATTAAGTAAAGAATAGAACTTGTTTATTAATAAGGATTAAACCCTTAATTAGATAGTCTAAATCAGGGCTATATCTCTGCTTAGATCTCAATCTAGTAACACAAATCTCACCAGCCTCTAAAGGCATAACACCAGTGTTACTGCTGGACATTGAACAGGAAGCAGTCTCTGAATGGGCATCAAAAATTGCGAATGCACTGTCGAGATGCATTTGAACCTCATTAACATATCCTTGAAGAAATTCGACTGCGATAAAGACGATACTCCCGAGAATGGCAAGTTCCAGGCTCCGCGTGGAAGTGTTCAGCTGCTCATTGAGTTTCTGGATGGCCAGATTATACTGCCTCATTGCATATTCGACCGCCGATTCTACCTGTAATGAAACCTCCCGGGGTTGCGTGGGATGATAATGGCTCCTTGACAGTGCGCTAATGGCGAGAGCAGCATGACGCATGAACGGCTCGGAGCATGCTGTCTGCAACACAACTGTCTCCCACAATTCCTGCTGGAAATAGAGGGAAAATTCTGGAATGCAAACTGCTCGGAAATATTCGAAATGCAAGACTTCAGCGTCATGGAGAGGGCTACAGTCTAATTTCAAAATGATGGGCGTTTGAGGCGTAAAGGATAGAAAATCGCAGATCCGACCAGAGCCTACACATTGCGAACACGCCGGCTTGACCTCGTCGCATTTCTTACGTCTCATTCTACGAAAGTATTAGCGAGATATGGCACTGCTTCTCGAAAATTATTACCGACATAGAGGGCTACTTACTTGCATGTTTGACAACCTGTTTTGACTCTTCGCAACCCTCTAGCTCCTATGCGGGACTTCTTGACCTTCACTGGAGCTGTAATATGACCTGCGAGATCCATTTCATTCTCTGTCCATCTATTCTTGATGGCCATAGATCTACTCAAGGCATCAGTCTGTAGAGGGATTTCCGAAGGATTTGCGGTAGGACAGAGGATGCGGTCGAAGAAAAGCTAGGCTTAGAGTGGATTGTAGGAAGGGAAGTGTGAATGATTGTATTGATTGGCTGCAGCGTAAGATGAGACTGCGCCAATCCTTTTGGGCTAGCGCACTCCCCACTCTGTGTCCCCTAAAAAGTCATTAATTGGAGCAAACCTGAAGCTGACTTCTGGGCAGTGACAATAAGTTTCGCCATGAAAAGATACGCTGGAACCAATAGACACTCCTATAGTACGGCAAAGGGAGGATATATATAGGCCTCGAGGGAAAGCTCCCGGCTTGGAGCTTTCTCTACTCCACTTGGATAGTTCAAAGACGGGAAGTCTTCTATCGCGCTTCTTAAAGTTTGAAAGTCTCATCAAATCTATCCTTCAAAATGTCGCTCATCCAACCTTTCAAGATCGCCATTTCTGACGATAAAATAAGACGGTTGAAGCAAAAGCTTGCGCTCACAGACTTCCCAGACGAGGTTGTCGACATCGATGACCCGTGGTCTCGTGGATTGCCATTGTCACAGGCGAAACGGCTGGCTCTTTACTGGGAAAATGAATTCGACTGGCGGAAGACAGAAGATATGTTGAATCGGTTTCCTCAGTACGTCACCGAGATTGATATGGAAGGTTATGGTATATATAATGTTCACTTTGTCCACCAGCCAAGTACTGTCACTAGTGCAATTCCTCTGCTCTTCATTCATGGCTGGCCGGGGAGCTTTATTGAAGTCACCAAGATTCTACCGCATCTGGTAGGGGGAGGAAAGGAATTTCCGTCGTTCCATGTAGTTGCGCCCAGTTTGATAGACTTCGGCTTTTCCTCTGCAAACAAGAAGGTAAGAACGGAGGATTGGCTATAGATGGAAAGGCGTCGATGAGGCTAACAGCTCTACAGAAAGCATTTAATATCGACCAACACGCCGAAGCATGCCACAAGGTAATGCAGAGTCTTGGTTACAATGAATATGGTAAGCTGCTGACTGTTCACAAGACGCTGTCTAATCTCAAATCTAGTCGTTCAAGGAGGAGATGTGGGCTCCCTTGTTGCCCGGTTCATCGCCCTACAATACGGATCGAAACACTGCAAAGCATATCATGTCAACTCAGCTATACCTGCTGAGCCAACGGCTACAGCCTATCCTGAGCTTCATGCCAGAATCAAAGCGACTCCATTAACTGAATCAGAGATTGTCGGTCTTGCACGTACTAAATCGTTCTTCACAGAAGGTAATGGTTATCTCCAACAACAATCTACAAAGCCTCAAACTATTGGATTTAGCATGGCAGACAGTCCAGTCGGCTTGCTTGCGTGGATATACGAGAAGATGCATGACTGGAGCGACAAATATACCTGGACTGAAGATGAGATTCTCACGTGGGTTAGTATTTATTATTTCTCGAGAGCAGGTCCAGCAGCAACGGGTCTCTTCTACTATGAGATGGAACATAGACAGCCAACTGCCATTACCGCCTCACAGGTCTATATTGACGTTCCTGTTGGCATTGCCAGGTTTTCAAATGATTTGATTCTATTGCCGAAGCTGTGGAATCACACTATGGGGCCAATAATTCTCCAGAGCGAGTATGAAAGGGGTGGGCATTTCGCAGCTTGGGAACGCCCAGATGCTATCATCAAGGATTTATATGCTATGTTTGGGGAAGGTGGCGGTGCATATGGCTGCGTCACTGGCAAAAGCGGATATATCCTAGATTAAAAAAGTTAGTTTTAAGGATCTGGACTTCTGTTTTATCTAGAACGTTCTTGAAAAACCCTTAACATATCAGAGTGCAGTGTATTTAAAGCTTAGTCCAGTGTCCAGCCGGCGTCCAGCTAAGCATGTGCGGCCAGACAAATGCACTTCGATTCCATCTGCTGATGGGATGCTGATGGGATATATTCCTCTCATTATTATATGCTAATGAACAATGCCTCTGAGATTCCTACCAGACTGTGGCTCAATTCTCAGCATTTTAGTTGAATCCTATGTACATCCATAGCCTCTCCAAATGCTGCCCGTCTATACCAAGCAAAAGTCCATGCGCAACTACCAGGTTCCCATTATCTACTAACTATTGCAAAATTGACTACTAGCATACATTACTCTACTATAAGTACTTGCCCACGGAAAGTTGTAGTCATTGCTAACGCATAGGGTAAGGCAAAGCACCTCGAGAGATGCATGATGCTGAAGTGAGACACTAAGATGGAGTTAACGGGAATGGTACAGTATAGATAAATGTAGACTGTAAAAGTGCAGTCTACTATAGAGGCTACGGAAAGCTTTTACGTATGTCCTCCATAAGCGTTAACCTTAGAGTTTAATTGATTTATAGAACTATATCATATTTACTCTCTTTTAATGCTTAGATTATATAACAATTGCCGAGTTGCTATCAAATCTTGAGGATGAGATTTAGTTATTAATATAGAACGATAGGACTTATTCTGCAAGGAAGTAAGAATAGTAGAGCATCAAGGCCGCTAACATATTACTAAGAGAATCAGGTTTATCCGAATTGATTTGAATTAAGAAGTCTACTCTAAAAGAACATAGAAGTCATTGAGAAACCTAATGCCCGTAAATATCGCGTGATCACTAGCTCGACCTTCATTCTCAAATGTGTGTGATGCAGCAGATTATGTCGTCAATATTCCACGTATTTTCTCGGCTCTATAGATGTGCAAGTGGTGATCGACTCTTGTCTTGGTTCGTGCCGTGGAGTGTTCCATAGGGCGATCAAACTTTATTCAACGCCAGCCCGATGACTGCCTATTCCAATTTTTATGGTCCTGCTGTCTTGAGGAAGGCAAGGTAAAGGAGAGGGGCGTTTTCCATGAAGTAGAGCTGTTCACTCTCTGCTCGTGATATGAGTTGTTGCTTCTTGGCCCTTGCAATAATTTGTCTTTCCGTAGATTCGGGTCGTACGTGCTCCGCACTGGGTACGAGCTATTAGGCCTTGCTTGTCTTGTCATTCTGGCTTGTGTAGTAAATGGGTCGTTCAGTGCGTTCCTCGAAGCTGGGAATGACTTCTTTTTTCCCTTGTCCTCTTTCCTTTTCCTGCCATGGCAAGCCGCCATTATTTCATGCTCTTTGCAAAAATAATAGTCGTTTCGACGCGGTGCCCAACAATCTAGCCACATGCATCGCGTAGGTGTTGAGGACGTATAGTCCATTGTTAATTATTGACAAGGTTCTAAATGGCTATAGGAACAAAGAGGGTCTGTCGAACACGGGTATCGGGATTGCCAAGTTAAAGTGGAAAGGCAGTTGAATGATTGGGCCGAGATTGTGTGTGTCAAAATGTAACATTTGAAGTGGGAAGACGACCTGTTATATACATAATTATATCTGAATGCCTAAGGCACTCAGAGCGAGGCTTAGACATGTTCTCAGCTGTACAGGCATCCTACAGCCTTCCTACCCAAGTTTGCCACACACCTACTCTTTAGCAAATAGGGAATTTCGGGCTTGAACCTCCACGACTGTCTCTATTCTGGGGAAGTAAGATTCATATAACTAGTTCAGAGTTAAATATGCGCGATGATGTCGTTGCTTCTGAACGGACTGCGGTTTCAGTAAATGAAAGCACCCTTTTATGGGCAATAAGCGCTCTCACTTTCACCTGATAAATTCCTTTCCCGGTGGCATAACTAGCCAAGTGATGGCGAATTGATATTCCAGTTCTAACTGCGAGATTTCAGCGCTCTCTCTACTCCATATACAATATTGTATTGCGGAAGGCACAAAGTGATTAGCACAATCAAGGAGCCAGAATCTGCCTTCGGCCAGCCGAATTAGTCGTTGCTGGCGTGTGCCAAGGCTCTTAGTTTATTCAGTCAGCAGCTTATCCGCCCGAGATCGGTTAATCCCCAGGCAGAAGTCACAATAGCAGCGTGACATACAGAACAAGGAAGTAAACGAGTCCAGGGGTCTAGATTTGAGCTAGCATCTCTAGTACTGGTGTATAAGCCAAAAAGCGAGAGTGGTGGGCCTGTGGTTCGCGCGCAGCCTTCAGAAGAAAAGTCTAGGGCTCCAACAGAGAGTATAGAGAGTTTAAGAAAGAGAAGCGGATATCTACGCTAAAGTTCAGTGGGAAGTCACAAGTTTAACCTACCCCCTGCTGCAGTGAACTCTTCATTGCAGTAAAAAATATGCAGCTTATATCATAAGTTCCTGAAAACACATATAATATGACGTGCCAGCAACGAAGGGTTCAGACATATGACACCGACTGCAATACAAGGTAAAGATAGCAGTCATGTGTGAAAAGTTACGGGAAACGAAAACCGTCTGGTGTAACTTATACCGGGTTTGGGCTTTGAAAATCTCAGTAACGCCTCTGTCTTACCGAAATTTGACCCCCCCCCCTTTTAACATGCGAAAATTTTTTGGCTTCTCTTTAGCATTAACATGTGCAATAATGCTATCGGCAAGAACATTCTACACCTGTTATGAGCAGGAGCCGGAAGTAATGGGACTTTTAGGGGCAAAGCAGGGCATGAATATAGACAGGTTTTCCTAAGTCTGCCAGTCCCAAGGAACCGGCTTGGACACTTTCTTGCACACGCGACGAGGATACATTTCTTCTGTGCCAGACAATACTACGCTCTACATTGGAAGCTAGGTTGAAGTGTGCAAAGATTGAAGACGGGGTGATTCAGGGAGGAGCGAATGGCTCTTTCGCTACAATAGGATGTCGTTGCGAGGTTAAAGAACGGGGCGGTGCATCTAACGGGAAATAATAGAGGGTCTAGATCCGAGCGTATGAGTGATTGAAAGAAAGAAAAGAAAGACAGGAAGAAAGTGGATTCCATCCGTAGTATTCGAATCTAATTATACGGTAGAAAAGTTGCAAACTCCTACGCACCCTCACTCACATATATCTCCCGCCAATAACATTTGTTCTAGACAGAATATTATCCAAAACCTTGAAATCATCATCCTGCAACTCCACGATCGCAGAATTCTCCATCATCCTCTCTTTCTTCGTCGCTCCAACTATCGGCACAACGATAGAGAAGCCTTCTTTCCCACTGAACGACCTCACCCAAGCCAGCGCAATCTGTGCCGTAGTACAGCCCTTCTTCTTTGCCAGGGCTTGAATCTCATGAACTCGCTCCAGGTTCTTGTCAAACACGCCTGGTTGGAATCGTGCGAGATGCGCCCTAATATCTCCAGGAGGGATATCATTAGGATGCGTGATATTACCGGTCAAGAAGCCATGCCCAAGAGGCGAATGCGCAAAAACAGGTATGCCAAGCTCACCACATGTAGCTGCGACGCCGTTACTGAGAATGTCAATTGACCACAGCGACATTTCAACCTCGACACCAGCAATCGGATGGATTTCGTGCGCGTGCCTGATTGTCACTGCATCCGGTTCCGATAGCCCGATACCACCGATCTTGCCCTCCTGAACGTATTTTGCAAGGACGGCGACCGTCTCCCGGATCGGTGTTGTACTGTCCACCCGTGCACATTGGAAGATGTCGATGGATTTCTTGCCATCAAGTACTTTTAGGCAGTACTCTAAACTGCGACGCAAGTCCTCTTCCCGGCCAGATGTCCCGACTTTGATGCTGAGGATCACTTTCGATGCATCTTCGGGGTACGCAGTGAAATATCGGCTTAGAAGGTGGAGGGAGTTGTTAGACCGCGTCCCATATAAATCGCCGCCGTTCCAGACGTTAGCGCCATTAGCGAGTGCGGCTTTCATTGTGGCAAATGCTTGTTCGTCAGGAATGGGGACGGGGCGCCATGTCATTCCTAAGGAACAGAAGTTGTGAGTTTATGGAAATATACGAAGCCATATAACAGTAATTGGACCTCATCAATGGCAATTGAAGCATACCCAGAAGTCCCAGTCCCAAGGTCCCTAGTTGAATGCCACCGATAGAGGCAGACATGATTTTCGATAGCGATGCCCCACTTACTCTTTAGTCTCCCTCTTCAGAAAATGAGTAACAAAGATCATTCCTATAGTAGAATCAGTTGGAACAAAAAACTTATCTATACGCCCTCACAAGTATAGACCCTGACTAAGCGATGCATAAACCTTTATAAAGCACCTGCATAGCCGAATAGTATGCCCTACCAACCAGCCGCCACCTCCGCCTTTAGGATACCAGCTCGTACTTGGTGGCTCGCTTACGGCGAGGTGTATGCTAGTCAATAATATCCGCCCTAGTTGGTGGACCAGCACCACTGATCGGTGATATGTCTGATAGAAGTACTGCTTCATCTGGCGGGGAATGGCCACTGGGACGGATGTACTCCTCCATCATTATATAACATATTAGGAACCATAATTAATTAAGTTTGGTATAGCCATCATATAATAGGAGTAAATACCAATTGATTACATTTAGGGCGTTTCGTTGCGCACTCAATGAGCAGGGGAGAAGGAATACGCGTTAAATAATACAAAAGCAGACCGAAACTCAGCGTCTCTCAGCTAGTTACGATTCATGCTGATAAAATAGCATCCGCTTTTTGTCAATCAGGTCAGAGCTTTGATCCTTCCCTTCATGAAGCCAGTCCTGGTCATATTTATTCGTCTCTTGTCAGAACTATCACAGTAAGCAGTGACATATGTTAGATCTATTCGCGTAAAGGCCCGTTTAAACATACGATATTAAACAACTAGACAATTATTTGGGTCTGTCATATTTACCAATGCCTTGCAATGGCTATTCAATCCAATGGTGCCATTTCTGATCCAGTTGAATCCCGATCGATTCCCAGTAGCTCAGAATTAACCCGACTGCTTCAGTCTACAAACCTCACAAGTCAATCTAGTAAAATTCATTTCACAATCATCTGGCGGTAATTCGATATGATTATCGGCATGCAGTAGAGTCTCCTTGCTACTAGACGTGGCGGCCGGCGAGATCTCGAAGTACACAAGACGATTTCCTCTAAACAGGGGTAGTAATTTCGCGGGGTGCCAACCAATACCGCCTTTCCCTTGCTGTTGATGCATAGCCACCCAATATCTCTTCATACGTCTCTCAGCAACGCGAAGATGCAGACATTCGTTGAGGTTACATGCTAAATCATCCTCGATAGGCAGGAGATTGGGTGAAAATGAACAAGTCACCAGCAGAATGACATTCTGCGGATTTGCGAGGTCTGGGTTGGAGGCATCCTCGATAAACGGCCGGCAACTCGACCGATGAATATGGTGAAGACTTTTAAGGTGTCGCGAGATTCCTTGTGGCTAAATGGGTTGTTGGCAAGGTTTGAATAGTAGAACTGTAACTAGGTAGATAGCGAAATAGGTCAGATGGCGTGAGGTCAGCCATCGGTGAAGGGCCAAGTAACATGGGCGGTAGAATCTAGCGTAGCCAGTTTGTCCCCTGACTAACGAGGTGTTATAATGTCGGGGAAACACGAGAGTACAAATACAGTGTAGCTTAGGGGTGCTCCAGGTTTCATTGCAGAATGGCACTGCCGCTCCCAAACCTAGTTCTGGTGACGTATATGTCCCTGCATATGCCGACTGATTAGTTCAGGTACCATATCTATTGAACGCCCCCAGAATTAAAGTCTTACAAATGATTATACATTTTTGATTCTGATTACGAATTCTTTTTTAAGCTAGGTCACGTGATTTATCTAATCCATCGCTAAGATCTCATTGGTTGTTTAAGGCAAGCTATGCCCTACTGGGGCAATCATCACTGGACGGGGTCATCAGATTCATTTCGGGTTTAGGGAAGTAATTGCGTTGGAAACTCGCCGGTATCTCCGTCCAAATCTTATTAAGTGTTGTAAATTAGGTCACAACCGCCTTCGTGGCTCCTCTGTTACCCCAACCGTTCGCTTGGAAACTGCAGTGCCAATAATTTGGGTCTCATTTTAGAAATGCCATGTCCCATTAGGGCTAACTTGTTTTGCTTAATAACAATCTCTGCTTTGTAACGGTGTTGGAAATGATTATAAAGTGAATATTTTGGCCCCATGCAGAGATTATAACATCGAGCGTGTCGCATGCTCTATCTACAGATATATATCCTTATTTTCGCCCTTCGATGTCTCTTCTAAGTGTTCTTTAAAATATTCTTTGATACCTCCAAACCTAGCTACGCTGACTTTCAAGACTCCTGTTTACGATGAAAACTATTGTGATCCTTGGTTCTTCCTTTGCAGGAGTGACCACTGCACACCGACTCCTCAAGCAGGCCCCCAAAACAGGCGATGTGAAGATAATCCTCGTTGGCCCAAACACACATTTGTTCTGGAACTTGGCTGTCCCGCGAGCTGTGGTTCCTGGACAATTCTCAGATGAAAAGCTATTCGGAGCCATCGCACCCGGGTTCAAGCAGTATTCTACAGCTCGGTTTGAATTCGTCATTGGTACGGCTGAAAGGCTGGACTTAGATTCTAAGCACGTCTCTGTAGCGACTGACAATGGAGAAAAACTCATCGGCTTTGACATCTTGATTCTAGCGACTGGGTCACGGACAAAGGGTGATATACCATTCAAGGGACGTGGGTCGTACGAGGATACACGCAATGCGCTACACGATCTTCAGGACAAAGTGAAGAATGCTACGTCCATTGTTATTGGTGGTGCCGGCGCGACTGGTGTTGAGACTGCTGGTGAATTAGGATTTGAATACAGGACGGGAAAGAAGATTACGCTTGTATGTTCACGCAGAATATTGCATGCGAATGATCTATTTCTACTTTTCAGATAGTTGGATGTCGACTGTGCATTTGCTGACAGGAATTTCCAGATTTCAAGCGGCGCTCGAATTCTCGAGGGAACACCACTAAGTGTATCTAAAACTGCCACGAAGAAACTTCAAAGTCTCGATGTAACAATCAGGCTAAAAACGAAGATTCTCAGTTCCGCGAAGTTGGCTGATGGACGAACCGAACTCACACTCACCGATGGCCAGAAAATAACCACTGACTTGTATATCCCCACGGTCGGCCTTACACCAAACTCCTCATATATACCCCAGAATCTACTTAACCCTGATGGCTTTGTTATAGTGGACGAATACCTAAGGGTTAGGAGTACAACAGACGTTTGGGCTGTGGGAGATGTTTCTAATGTGCAGAGGCCACAATTTGTGAATACCGAGAAGCAATCCGTGCATGTTGCAAAGAATATTGGTCTGCTGATGAAGGGAAAAGATATCGTTCGATACCAGAAGGATGATAAAGGTGTGCCACAACTTTTCCTTCACAGAATATACACACAGCCTTGCTAATTCTTTGTGAGATATGCTCGCTGTTCCCATTGGCAGGAAAGCAGGCACCGGGCATCTTGGGGGTATGAAGTTCCCGAGCTTCATGATCGTCATGATCAAGGGGAAGACGTATTTCACGCAGAATATGGGCCCAACTATCACTGGTTCCGCTGTCTAACTATTTTGGTGGTCATTTTAAGCCATAGTGTCTGTTCTGGGAGAAGGGGCTAGCTGTATATTTAATTTTCATTCCCTATGCGAAAGTTCTACTGACACTGTGCTGTGCTTACTGCAAATGCTCAGAGAGAGATTGGGTCCCACCAGTTATCCTAACTTGAGCCCAAGGAGTGCGCTTACGTCTGGTATAACAAATGTCGGTCTTAGCATCAGGTGTGAGCTAGCTGTGCACGAGTACTCTGTTTCTTAATTACCAATTATTTAAATTCTATTTAGTCTCCAAAATCAACAAATATTACAAAATAGCTTCGCGGTACTTTCAATTAGTCAGTCATGTATTCAGTATCGCCTTGTCTACAACCGCCAATGCCAACGGATGGAATTAGAGTCAATGGGCAATGGAGATATGGTTGGCTATAGTAGACTACTTTTCACCGACGCCCGTCACAACTCTAAGGAGGTAAAAAACTATTGTATTATTCCAAATCGTCCATACCATGGGTATTATACTCG
The DNA here is from genome assembly GCA_000827325.1 of Oidiodendron maius Zn. Lineage (NCBI taxonomy): Eukaryota > Fungi > Ascomycota > Leotiomycetes > Myxotrichaceae > Oidiodendron > Oidiodendron maius. The sequence continues at coordinate 160,823 of KN832870.1, read as the reverse complement.
TAGTGCGGGATATACCAATTTTGCAGGTGGGTTCACTTCAGAATGGGTTCAATCCCTAGTGGGTTCAATGCCGAGTGGTACACAGTGCGTTTTACTGCTGCATTAGTCGAAATACTTTTTAGTTAATATTTACCAACCTAACCGAGACGCAAGAGAACCTCTATGGGATTTGGGGGAGTTTCTGGCTTCCCATCTTTAGATATATTTTAATAGATAGGTTGAATTTCAATGAGTTTGACATTCAGGCAGCGGTCGCGATCTAACTGGCCCCTTATTTAATGCACGCTGAATGACTTCTCTACAATGGACCACTTCGAACGACGGAGCGAGGACGTGTAGCCATTCAGGAAGTGGAATAAACAATTTGAGTAATCAACACTTTATTGGATGGAATGCCACAGATACGTATACAAAAATAGCAAACGCTCAAGTGCTCACTTGCAGCAAGGATTGTTATCAATCTTCTTTCCACGAGTCTCTGATAGTTCTATGAACGGCCCTTTTCCAGTCTTCGCCTGGATAATCTCCGCGATATGGCTGCGACAGCTGTACTGTCTTAGCTCCTTAATGAGACCCTCCTCATTGAAAACTACCACAACAGTTTCGTAAAAAGGGTCAAGAAGCTCGTCAAAAATGTGGACAGAGTGCTTCATCTCGCAATAGACGGTTCTCCCATCGGGGGAAGTGGAGTGAGAGAGGACCCGACGTTCATGGACGTGGTATAAGTTGAGGATCTCCATGTACTTCTCAACGGTAGCTTGTCTGCCAATGCTTGGTTCGTCATACTCGCGCATACTAGCGACGAAGGTGGTACAGTCTTCGCTGAAGAAGCTGCCCAGAATGGTAAATTCCTCTGGGGCTGACGCCGATGACAGAGTATCGAGTTTTGCCTGGAGGGTTTTCAATTTGTCGTAGTTAGCCATGTGGTCGGGTGGGAAGGTATGATCGAACTGCAAGCAATTATAGTCTGATAGTGACCTGATGGTATGTGAAAGTTTATATTGTGAATCATAGAGTGGTTTTCTACCCATTCCCCAGAAGATTCGGACATTCATTTCAAAGAGGCAAACAGTGGCAAACTTACTCCATGAGGTGCTTATAAATTATTTCCAAGTTGGTAAACGTAATCCTTCGGAGCCCGAAAATGCGAGGGCGCCGCGTTTATCGGTTCAACTATCCACTACAGCTCCCAAAGATCACGCTGCTCCTCTATTACTTTATGTGATGCACCGATTCGAGGACGTCTTTGGCTATTACAGTGGTCAATCATTTAATTTGCCGCTAATTAAATGATTACAACTCTTATAAAAATTTCTCTACTCATTAAGAGATAAGTTATATAATCAGCCACCATTACCGCATCTTTGTCATACCACAGGCCCATTCAGCTGGTTCTCGGCAGTTTTGAACAATTGCAGCGACTTGGTCATCTGTAGGTACCCGGTTCTGGCCGCCAGTAACAGGGCGTTTGGCTCCACGCGGTGGTTTCTTGACTGGATACTCTTCTCTTTGACGTGATGGATAGCTTAGGCGATGAGGTTGGGCATGACTCTTCAGTATAGGCCAGGCTCCATTTGATAGCTTGATTGAGTTGCACCTTGTATGGGAGGTCTTTAATAGGGCTGGAAGTCATGATGCAGTACACTGTCATAGAAAAGATAGTATTTGTTAGGGAATTGCTATGAACTTCTATCTCGTGTTCTGGCTTTCCTGCAGGAGAGTTTCTTCAGAGACTCTAGCCAACTAGTACCCTATAAGTCGTCATCAAGAGTCGAAAAACAGAGACAGCGTCACCTTCTGGCCATAGAGAACCTTTCAGTCGCCCCGCTTAATCGAAGGCGTCCCTATTCTTCTCTAGAAACTCCTTCCAACTTGTTGCTTTGAGGCCGGCATTAGCTAAGATATCGTGACTTTCCTTCAGGCTCCTCCCGGCGTAGTACCCCGGGTCCTCGATGAAAAGGTGATTTTCGAGCATCTCCTCGGCCATGTGCGCTGGCAAAAAACTTTTGAATACATCGGCATCCACCTGTACAAACCGAGCTTTCTTTCCAGTCACCTCTTCAAACTCTGAAACTATGCGACTCGGGGTGTAATAATCTACTGCAGCCAAAATCTGCACGCCAAGAGTCTTGGAACGATGCTTGAGGGCTGCAACAACGAATTTGCCTGGACGTGGGGGTTAGGTGGCTGGGAGAACTTCTGGAATGGAATCAAATTTGTTGACTTTGTGTGCTTACCCATGTCATTGTCGATATCGATCAACGGGAATTTTGCCTCATTGCTAACAGGATAGCAGAGAGTATATACGCCGTCATCGCCCTGTCGTAGCTGGCGGAACTGGGTATAGTTGCTCATAAAGGAACCCGGCAGCACAAAAGTAGCTGGGATGCCTGTAGAACGGATGTACTGCTCAACTCGCGCTTTTTGGTCAAAGTGTGGAACGTTCGTCAATCGACCGCCAGAAGTCTCGGTGACGTTTAGCAGGGATGAGAAGATGAGGTGCTGTACACCAGCCTCTTTTGCTACATCAGTTACGTTCTTGCCCTGATTCAGTTCGGCGTCGGACCCTGTAACCCCCAACATAGGGGTTGTTAGCAGGAAGACAGAGTGTGAACCTCTGATCACATCTATCAGAGACGCCTTAGAACTCATATCGGCCTAAGAAATCTTATTAGTATTACTTTATTTATTCTACCCGTCCATTAAGAAACACGTAGGCTAATGATGCTGCTTACAATTTTCACATCGACCCCTTGGTTCAATAAAGCTTGGGCCGCTGGCGTCGAGGAGTCCCGAGTAACACCGCGAATTTTGAACTGGCTGGACAAGCTGGTATCTGCTAAAATGGCTCGAATAACCGAGCCACCTTGCTTCCCCGTGGCTCCAAAGACGGTTATGATTTTTGACATGGTGAAAAGTGGGTTGTGACGATGCGATCTAGAGGTCGTATTCAGTTACGACTGAGTAAATAGGAGTATTCACTTTGGAACCAGACCGAGTATATTTATACAGGGAAATAAACGCCACACTTGTATAGCCTACTGACCAAATAGGGCTCATTTATTTATATAGAAAAATGATGTCATCATATGACTCTTGAATGGCGTCCAATCTGGGAGATATGTTGTCTTAAAAGCCTATCAACATGTGATAGAATGACCTGCGGGAGTATGTGCGTCGTTCAGCCTTAATTAAATCCGTTTGTCAGCTCGGGAGTTCGCACATTCCAAAGGCCGAAGGCGATGGTGGCTGATGTTCGATTACGTTATTGTTAATCATGCTTAACATACAGTAGGTAGGTTAGCCCAAGTGGAGGCAAAGCGAGCTTAAATCCGCCATATCCGAATGTCCGACCCAAGAGGCAACTAGAACCCCGCTGGGACGTTAATCAACATATCCATCAGGGTATTTGACAACAATCGTATATTTACCTAGGCAAGTTTTTTCGTGTAACTATCTCAATCACTAAGTTACAGCAGTTACCCGTATAAAATCACAGCTATTCTGCTTGAAGCCTGGCCAATCAGATACATCACCTCTCATACCATTCCATGATGCACTTCGTAAGCCAGTGAAATCTCTAGAACCACTGTAGTCATTGTCGGCGCCGGTCTCTAAATTGCACACGGGCTGCTTAAAGATCTATCAGGCCAAGTTAAGGTGGTTCTGATCAACCCATCCTCGAAATGGTACTTCAATACCGCCAGCCCGCAGGTCATCTCCAAACCGGACGCTTTCAAACCCAAGAAATACCAGATTCCAATAGAGCAGGGATTCACCAAGTATCCAAAGGGGCCATTTGAGTTAATCGTTAGCACGGTGACTATGATCGATGTGGTGACTGATCGATGCAGGCAAAATATAGTCACTCTCTCTGGATCTACAACTTCGTCAACCTCTTATTATTGCCTCGTCATCGCATCCGGAAGCTCTCCTAGGTCTCTGAACAAAGGGGCATTTATACCGCTGAAGTTGACAGTCTCTGCGGACGAAGCCTCTATTGAATCTGCAATCCGCACGGCGAGCGTGACCATTTCTGCCGCAAAGACCGTCGTCATCGGTGGCGCCGGCCCTATTGGTGTCGAATTCGCTGGTGAGCTCGGCGGAGCATGGGCTAAGGAGACCGGCAGATCAATCACCCTAATCTCCTCAACGAAGCATCCTCTTCCCATGCTCAAGGGTACCGCTGTTGTAGAGGCCGAGAATCTCATGACGAAGCAAAAGGTCTAGGTGATCATTTCACGGAAGGTAGTGAATGCGGTGCAGACAATGCCGAACGACGGGACCACGAGGTAGTGGACTGTGCTACTCGATAATGGCAAGGAGCTGACGGCAGATATATACAGATAGTTATGTTTCATTTAATCCTTTTTTGTTCGACTCCTGATGGGGCTATTGTCATTAATCATAGCTATTAATATTAATTTTCTTCTTTTTCTTTCTAGATCAAGTTTCCCACCCTTTTCGTTATATTGCCGGCTAGAGTTGGAGTAATCTACAATTGCATCAAGATATGCCTCTGGTTGTTGGAGAGAAGTTGGAGAACGGATAGAGGCATTGGGGAGTTTAACATTGAGTATGACAATGGTCATGAGGGGGTCTACCATACCCACCTTTTCTTGGGGGGATTGGGGGCCATCGAGAGCTTTTAATTAGCACTAGTTTACCTTGGAGCCTCTAGACATGTGTTGCCCCATTGCTACGGCATAAGTCAACTTTAAGAAACGTTGTCCATTATCTAAGATCCACAGACTTGGAGAGTGACGAGCAAGCAAGCGATAAGTGAGACTAAAGATTCCAATATATGATTGAAGAAGCCGATAATATCCCTGCTCACAACAGAGGCCAATAAGAAAATCTTACATTTCGGCAGTCAGGATCAGATTTCAGGAGTTGAAGGATTCAGAGCGAGGAGAGCGACGACAGATTGTTGGGCCGAAAAGGATCCCTGAAAATTACAAGCAATCGTTACGAGTTTGCGCAATGGGCTTTAGAGAAGAAAGTTTCCATCCCCTTAAGTATTTGCTTTTGGCAATTTTATTAGAGTTTGGAGGCATTCGAGAAGCAATGTACTCTTCTGTAGGGATTTACTTGATTACTCCGGGTGCGAGTGGCAGGAACACTAGGGAGTGCGAGTATAACGGAAGCCCCGCGCTCGGTGTCTTCGCTCGCTCGGCGTCCGACGATGTTATTAAGCCAGATGCATGCTGCTTATTAACAGTGCCTTTGAAATGTCTAATCTAGTGGCGTACTATTACAAGGCAAAGATACCTGGATCTAATATTGTAACCAATTTAAGAGGAAGCTAGTAAGGACTATATAGATTAAGTACAGTTCAGTTAACGGGAAATCTAAATAGCTCTGTCGGTCTGAGCTGCTTTGTTAAACTACTTTTTATGCCAATCGATATCTTATTCAATGAGAGTTCAAGTACAGTGAAGAAGGCGTTCGCGATGTACAACCTGTGCTCCCTAATTCTCCCCATTCTACTTATGATAGTAGGATTTACTCAGGCGTTGCCTACGACGGTTGATACTGGGCATGACCACTTATCTCTATCATCGTCGTCATCCCCTCCGCAGATCACCCTCGACTATGCCACTTATCAAGGTTTACGCGACCCAATATCGGGGGTGGACCAATATCTTGGAATGCGCTATGCGGCTGCACCATTAGGTGACCTTCGTTTTCGGGCCCCCATTAGTCCGGTGCAGACCCACGGAGTGCAAAATGTCACAGAATACCAGCCGATATGTGTCGGAGTCGGCCAGCAAGTCGGCAATGGCCTGGCAGAGGACTGTCTGTTTATCAATGTGTTTACCCCGTCGACAGCTACGCCAGAGTCCAATTTGCCTGTCTGGTTTTATATCCCCGGCGGCGGATACGCTACGCAGACCAACAATAATTATAATGGCTCTGATGTAGTTATGGAATCGGGTTATAACGTTGTTTTAGTTAACATCAACTATAGAGTCGGCGCACTAGGGTTTTTAAGCAGTAAGAATATTATCAGGGATGGTGGCGATTTGAACATCGGGTTGTTGGATCAGAGAGAGGCTTTGAAGTGGGTACAGAAGCATATCAAACAGGTAAATGGACCTACCCTCTTGTTAAGGATAGGGGGATTAACTTCCCTCTCTGTGTTCCCGTCTTTAAGTTCTGGGTTTCATAGGACGTGAAACAGCATAACACGCCCCCAAAAGATAGTATCTAACACTTTCCCTAGTTTGGTGGCAATCCTCAACATGTAGTAATTCACGGCCCTTCAGCAGGCGGAGGTTCCGTCTCACATCATCTCACCGCATATGGGGGAAGAGATGAAGGACTCTTCGTTGGGGCGTTACCCGAATCACCAATGTGGCCAACCTTGCGGAGGATATCTGAGCAAGAATGGCTATACGAGCGGTTCGTGAATGAGACAGGTTGCAGTGCCGCAGACAACGCACTGAGCTGTCTCCAATCTCTCTCCATCGAGAGCATCCAAGCATCAAATCAAGTGTCACCAATTCCCGGGGGCAGTTCCAACCCCTTGCCGGTATCGGTATGGCTGCCAGTCATCGACCACGACCTCATCCCAGATCAACTCTACACGCTTTTTGAACAGGGCCGATTCATCCGCGTGCCAACCCTTGTCGGCGACGACACAAACGAAGGCACATATTTCACACCCAACTTAACCTCTGCAGGCCAAGTAAAGGAGTTTATGAAAAACAACTACCCTGGGCTTACTCCTGGCCAACTCGATGCCATCATCAGTGCTTACCCACTCAATTCCCTTCAACCTCTTCTCCCAGCCCATGCACCTTACTACAGTGTCGGATCGGCTGTCTATGGAGACTCGACATTCAGCTGCCCCGGGAACACCATTGCCGCTACGATGACCCAATACATGGGCGTCAACCACGTATGGAACTATCGCTATGATGTCATCGACCCTGATAATGTTGCAGCCGGATTCGGAGTGCCCCACGCATTTGAAACTGAAGCAATTTTTGGCGTTGGTGAGACTGGGGCATCAGATTGGGCATCGTATCATCCGGGCGGCGTAAATGCAAACATAGTGCCCCTAACTATGGATTATTGGATCAGTTTCATACGGAGTCTGGATCCGAATACCTATCGTGAAGCTGGGTCCCCGTATTGGGAGAACTGGGGGTCTTCATCCCCCGTTACAGGCTTGGGTGCCAAGAGGCTGAAGATCCAAACGAACGAGACCGCAATGGAGAGCGTGCCAAATGATATGATAGAGAGGTGTGGACTTTGGAAAGAACTCGCATCATCGATGGCGATTTAAGCTTCCAAGAACCCAGGAACCCGTAACCATCACCGGTGGTACGATAAAATACTCGTAGGAAGTTGAATGCTGTCATTTTTGGGGTAATTTTATGTAAGTGTGGGCAGCTAGGCGTATATAGATAAGAACTAAAATAGTCAGTACTACAAGCTCGTCACCATTCACCAATCTCCACTTGAGGTGACTGCAGAACTACATTGGGGCTATTTGATGGCACCTATCATGCTACTTCCGTGATAAATTTGATCTCAGCAGTATGAAGATTGATGTATTCTGCGCATTTGAGTCAAAGGGAGCCTTTGACTCTCTGCTGCATATGTAATAACAAGTAGTGGCTCAGGAATCGATGCAGGCACATGAGAGGTGTTGGCCGGTCGTAGGAGATGGAAGTGGTAAAAAAAGGGTCAAATTCGTCGAATTGACCCCTTTGTCAGGAGTTAGTTATGCTGCGTTTGGATGGATTGATTCATGTATTAAGTGGAGAGAACATGCTTGGCGCAGAGAAGGCGGAAACGCATACAGATAGTCTACGGTATTTGGGACTAGTGTTAGCGAACCGAACCAGGAAATAGGGGAGTTTAACTTATGTCGAGTGATTAGTAAGAGCATTGGTCAGGTCCGCTCAATGAGTAAGTGTATGCTTTGTTATTAGTTATTCAAGGTTACTAGTTAGCTCTAAGGTATCGCGGTCCCTGGCCCCCTTCCTAATATTCGCACACGATCTTCCTTATCCACTTCACAATCATGGCGAGAGCCGGACGCTCCAACCATCTGTCATGTCGCTTCTACTTAGTTCCCCAGAACTGAATTTATCCCCCACCACCAGCGATATTTCTCCAAACCTTCCTCCCAATCCTGCCACCATCGCCCGGCCCGCGGTCGTGGACTCGGGCAGCGCATGGAGCTGTGTGACCTGCCGCCGCAGAAAGGTCCGATGCAATAAGCAATCACCATGCTCAAATTGCATTAAATCGGGAATCGAGTGTGTTTTTCCACTTTCCCGGCAAGCCTCGCGCAAGTCAAGGCGTCCGGCTGATGAGGAGGTCCTTTCGCGACTCAGACGCCTGGAGGACGTGATTGAGCATCTCAGAGGTAAGAATGCTGAGGCTGGGTCTGCCCCCAGTCTCTCATCGGTGCAGGCGGCGCCTCTTTCAACCACCTCTTCTACGACTGCCACGGAGGCCTCAGCGGCTACGACCTGTATACCTGCTGAACCGCAAAAAGCTGTAGACAGAGTCTGTGCGTTCGCTGATTCTGATCCTAAGAAATCTTCGTCACAGAAATTTGAGAATGAATTCGGGCGGCTAGTTATCGACGAGAGCCGAAGCCGATATGTCAGCAATCTGCTCTGGGCCAGTCTCGGGAACGAGGTATGATGCTTCACGTAGCCCCTATTAAGCGGCCATATTCTAAAGCCACACAGATCGAGGAACTAAAGGATATTCTCCACGATTTTGTGTCCGAAGATGACGGCACTGCCTCCCCTGAATGTTCCAACTCATCCAACCATGACGGATTTCTCTTTGGGTTTTACTCTATCTCACACTCTCTGCGAGAGTATTACCCGCCCTCGCCGAAGGCGTTGATACTATGGAAAGCGTACAAGGAAAACGTTGCGCCTCTAATCACCATCATACACGGACCGACAGCACGGAAATTGTTCATTGCAGCCGCCCAGCACCCAGAGACCTTGGATAAGAACTTGGAAGCTTTAGTGTTTTCGATGTATCTGTCGGCTGTTGTCAGCATGTCCCCTGCTCAATGCCTTTCACTACTTGGAGCAGACCGTGACACTGCCGTCAAACGCTATCGCTTTGCTGTCGAGCAAGCTCTAGCAAGGGCCAATTTTCTGAATACTCAAAGTTTGATCCTTCTGCAAGCTGCAGTTCTATTCTTAATTTGTGTGCGCCGAGAAGATGATAGCAATTTCGTATGGTCGTTGAACGCCATCGTCTTGCGCCTAGCTCAGGGCTTGGGCCTGCATCGTGATGGCACTAACTTTGGTCTGAAGCCTTTTGAAACGGAGATGCGCCGGCGACTGTGGTGGCACATCTGCCTTATTGACACCCGTTCAAGTGAGGACCATGGGACAAACCCTTTAATCCATGAGAGTATGTACGACACTCGGTTGCCATTGAATATTAACGATGATGATATCTACCCTGAAATGGATGAGACACCTCAAGAGCGAGAGGGCTTCACGGATGTGACTTTTTGTCTGATTCGCTGTGAAATCACCGTCACCTTGCGCCAAGTAAATTATTCATGCGCCAGCGGCCGGTTCCGTTTCGGAGGCTCTGTGCCATGTACGGAGGGTTGCGGGGGGGTGCTCCAGATCATCAATAAATGGGTGGAAGAGCGCTACATTAAGCACTGCGACCTGAATATTCCGATCCATTGGGCATCTGCTCTGGCTGCGCGCCTGGTTCTTTCAAAGCTATGGCTGATTATGCATCACCCGATGACACGAAATGACCGCGTCACGAGTGTCCCGCTGGCGACTCGTGAGAGCCTGTTTCTGACTGCCATCGAAGTTCTAGAATTTGGTCGCCTGCTGGAAACGAACGACAAAACGGCTCAATGGGCCTGGCTGTTCCGAACCAACATGCAGTGGCACGAGCTCGCTTTCGTTCTCTCTGAAATTTGTGTTAGACCAAGCAGCCCCGTTACCGATCGCGCATGGCTTATTACTAACTCACTCTATTCTGACTGGGAATGGCAGACTAAGCACAAGAAGAGCATGCTCTGGCGGCCTCTCGCTGCGTTGATGAGTCGAGCGGCTCTTACTCGAGCCAAGCAGCAAGAACTGCGCGCCCAGTTTGGGCCGACGATTACTGCCCCATCAGAACCTACGGAGCATTTCATGCCGGGCAGTACTGGCGGCGGCGACCGGCCTCTGCCTCGAATCCATTTATCAATGGAGCTACTCCCGCCGTCATCTGCGACGCAAACAAGTCAGACTGTTCCCACTGTGCTCCATACCCCCTTGAACGTCGATCTCAGCAAAGGGCCATGGGATGGCTCGCAAAATACCTCTCCAGATGCGAGCATGCTACCAATGCAGAATGTCTTTGGCCCATCACTACAGCAGAACTTAGTGTCTATGGTCAATCTGCCAACAGGGCCGCCTTACAACAATAGTATGGATACCGTTACCGACGAGGATGCTCTCCCCGGCGGGCAACTCAGCTGGGACGAATGGGACCAGGTCATGCGGGAATTCCAAATAGATGTCGAGAATTCCGGGGCAGGCTCGTCAATGCCGAGCAATATTACGGAATGGTTTGCATGAACTGCATTGTGGGGCGTAATGCACATCGCTGTTGAGTAGTAACAGCAAGCTTAGGGCCTTGATTGCCAGCCCTTTTAAGTTAATTCATGGTAGTGTTGACTTCTACATATATTGGATAACTAGTAAACAAAGGCTGGTATTCTAGCATATATAGAGATTCTGCTGTATCTGATTTCCTGTGTATCTCGCGCCGGTATCACCAGCTTCAACTGTATTGGGAGCGAATGCGATCTTGGACTAAGCGGGCCAACGATTCGTTGTAATCTAGTTTAAGGAATTTCGGCCGTGCGAACTGGAACACATATGAAGGACTTGAGCACCAACTTCACTTATTCCGATTAATATTTGGGTTTCAGGCTGCAATTTTATTTTATTATACGACTCTGTCCATATCTACCCGTTTTCACCCCAAAGACAGGATTAGGTATGAACGGATGGACGACAGTGACGAAAGGTGTTTTAACAGATTATCAGCTTAATTGAATCCTAAGGCAGCCTGTGGACCTGCAATATTCAAGAACTTCTCGACCAGGAACTCTTCAATTCCGTAACTTCCATTGCACCGACCCCAGCCGCTACCCTTTGCTCCCCCCAATGGCGCAGTCACTGTGGAAAGAATTCATTAGTATAATCATCATCCGAAACAATAAAACTTCGACTTACACTCTTCAAACAATGTCATGGTGTTCATGCCCACTTGCCCAACCTCAATCTCTGAAGCTAGGCGAATGAATCTCAGCATATCTTCGGTATGGATCGATGCTGAGAGTCCATATTTGCTCGAGTTTGCGAGCTCCACAGTTTCTTCTTCATCCTTGACAATATATATGGAGCAGCTAGGACCAAAACTCTCTTCGTCATAGATTTTCATATGTGGTGTAACATTAACGAGAATAGTCGGTCTCGCTGCATTCGTGTCCACATAACCAGGCCCGCCAACAATGGCTTTTGCTCCTTTGGCTACCGCTTCCGCAACCAGTTCCTCAGCATGGCTAGCGATGCGATCCGATACGGCTGATCCAGCATGCTGTATTTTCTCTGCTTCTTTTGTTATGAAGGTAATAAGCTTCTCGGCAACAGCTTCGACAACAATCACACGCTCAGTCGATACACAAATCTGGCCATGGTGCAGGAATGCCCCCCTGACGATAAGGCTAGCGGCGCGCTCCAGATTTGCATCTTCAAGGACAATTGCTGGTGACTTGCCTCCGAGCTCCATAAAGATTGGCTTAAGATACTTCATGCATAATTGCCCAATGCTGCTTCCTACAGCGTTGGATCCCGTAAATTCAACCTTCTTAATGGCGCGATGGGCAATGATAGCCTCTGTTACTTCCGCTGCTACTTCACGATCTGCCTGGAGCGCATTTAACACTCCTGCGGGAATACCTGCATCATGAAAGATTTGCACCAACGCGTGGTGTGTCCTTGGTGACATCTCCGAAGCCTTGAAGACGACTGAACAGCCGGCTAAGAGCGGACATGCAATAGCACGAGCTGCTAATAGATTCGGCGAGTTCCACGGCGACATTACCAATACAGGTCCCACTGGCTGTTTGATAGTAAGGGCGAAGGTGTCGGGTGTTTGTGCTTGCGGCGTGTGTCCTTGGATGCTGCTAGCCCGTGAAGCTAGCTCTCGCAAAATTTTGGAAAAGAATTCGATATTAAATCGTGCGAATTCTTCAGTACAATTAGTCTCAGAGACTTGAATAGCGATGAGTTCGGTTGCGCGCTCTAGAGCAAGATCCGCGGCGCGGAGGATGATATCCCGGCGAGTCCAAGAGTTGGTTTTTTTCCAAGTTTGAAAAGATGTCCAGGCGACATCGCAAGCATATTCAGCTTCGGACGCTGTTGCAGAGTGGTAAAGGTAGACGGGCTTTGCGGAACGTGAGGAGATGACTGGGCGTAATTGCGAGGAAGCTATGGGCTGGTATTTGCCATTGATGAAAAGCGGAACTATTTCAAGATTTGTCTCCTTGTCCGTGGGAAATGCCATGTTTTACTAGCAGGATCTTTGCTCGTGATGTATTAGCCTTATTGTTCTTTGATTGGTACCAGATTATAAAAAGGATCTTCTGGTAGTGCCTCTTGAAGTAGATATTGAAAAGTTAGAGGAATGCTGCCCACTTGGCATTTCGGATTATCTGTATTAGCAAAATTGCGAATAATTATATAATCTGTTATATCATCGGTCTTTGGTAGCGCCGCACTTTCGATTGAGAGTAAACTCGGTCAGCACTCTATAGCCCCTTCTAAAGCCGAATTGCCTTTCAACACCTTGTTTCAAGCAGTAATCTTGCCCCGCTGGGGAAACCGCTACCATGGCTTCCGAGAAGACCGAGGAGGCGTTAGGTATTCGCAATCGTAGAGTGTCGACGCTAATAAAATAGGCTCTCGTGAATCCCGACCGAAGACGGGCTGCAATGTTTGAGGGGCGCAACCGAAGCAACCACGGACTTTAACGGACTACACGGTCCAAAAAATCAGATTTGAAAGCGGAGATATTGCTAATTTATTATTTATTGACCCCTGATAAATATTCCACCTTTTTAGGACATGCTGTCCCCCTGACGTAAGAACGAGATAGTGGATTGAGTTGCCATCGCCGTAGCTTTGTATACATCGAACATTAGTACCATTTTGCTACCACCTATCTCATTATACCTGAATGCATGTTACTATTGACGACGGAGAATGGATTACAAACAGAAATTGACGACGAGTTCGACACATAAGGTTGACGTTCATCACCACTTCGTGCCCGAGTTTTGGCTGGAAGGTAATTCTCCTGTTCTTGTATATCTCACTGGAATGTCCATAGAACTGATAAAGCCTAGCTGTCATTGCGGCTGGCGTAGGCCCTGCTGAAAACCCACCGCCATGGTCACTCGGAAGATCAGAAACGGTAATGAATGACCTTGGTACGACGACAACCATCTTGTCTCTCACGACTCCCGGGGCTTGTATTGTCAGAGGAAAAGCTTCACGGGTTATGGCTCGCCACGCAAATGAGTATGCGGCCAAGATACGGGACAAAAATCCTTCCAGATTTGGCTTCTTTGCCACTCTGCCCTCTCTCCTTGATACAGAAGGCGCCATTGAAGAAATAAGGTATACATTTAAACACCATAACCCGGACGGAGTCATTGTATTTACTCGCTACGGTGATGAAAATTGCTATTTGGGCGATATTCGTTTGCGCCCTGTCTGGGCAGAGCTAAATGTGCATAAAGCCGTTGTCTTAATTCATCCAGCGACTCCTCAAGCACCCAGAACACCAATGCCGTCGACGCTCTTATTGAATATCACCGAGTTTCCGCATGAAACAACACGGGCTGCAGTTGACTTGATCTTTTCAAATACTAAGAGCGATCACCCTGATATTAAGTTCATCTTGTCACATGCCGGAGGTACGCTACCCTATCTCATCGGTCGAATCAGTCTGATGGAGTTGCTCCCATATGCCCCAATTCATAAGACCAAGGATGAGATAATTGCGGAAGCAAAGGGCTTCTACTTTGATATTGCATTGTCAGGGCACAGTGGCACACTTCGCAACCTTATCGAGTTTGCTGGTGAGGATCATGTTTTATTTGGAAGTGATTTCCCATATTGCCCAAGGCCGGGGCTTTGGAGGATGAACGACGAATGGGAGGGATTTAACATTACGCAGGAGATGAAAGACAAGGTCAATTTCAAAAATGCTCGAGTGCTGTTCCCTAGGTTAAATGTTTGAAATTTTGTATGATGGAAATTCATCTCCAAACGATGCCGGAAACCATAGGATGTACGCAGGGATAAGAAGCTGAGGAATGTCCAAGAACGTCTTAGCACTTCGCAGGAAGAAGTATGTTTTTTTTGCTATAGAGAATAGTTTGTTACAAAACATTACAGGTCGCTAGTATGTCTTGAAGTCAGCTGAGCTTAGCTTGAACCAAAGTGCACCAGGTGTTGCAGAATGCTCAACTGGGTGGCGAATGGCGGTGCTAGTAGGGCTTACTCACTGTTAGTGTTAGCAAATCAGGGCCATTAGAAATCAGACGCGGGAATTAGAAAGCAATTATCTTGTCATGTAGCGCAATCTCAACCAACAGCCTTTCCTTGTTGGCTCGTCGAGGCTATTTTCCATCAAGGCATTGTGCATATGGTGTGTGCTCTATACCTAATGCTAGAATATTCCGAATTAAGTATACTGCGTAAGCCCTTTGATGTGGTCCTTTATGTGGCAAAAATTCTGGTGGCGTATCCTGTGCGCTCTAACAGAAACGCGGATGCCCGGCTTCTTCAATACCCCTACCCTTTTCCCCGCACTCTGACGCTATGATGCCGACCTTCCATTTCAGCAATCTATTTCGCGCGCAGAGTTCCAGTTTTCTATTCTGACATCGACAACCAAATCCGCTACTCCCACTATTCCTAGTCATGGCCACAAATCAGTCGCGACCGACCAGCTCCGGGCCTGGGTTACTTCAGCAACGGAATAGGTCCTGCGAGGAGTGTAATAGGTGGGTATCTATGTCCAGGCCCGCAGAGCGTGCCATGGAGGCTAATTGGACGTAGGAAAAAGAGCAAATGTACAGTACTTTCAACAGCCCTCTACCAGCTGCAAACGGCCCATGCAGGCATTCTCCACTCCACTCTCTGCCACTTCCTGCTGATATATGATAAAAAGGTGATAGGAAGACCCCACAGTGCTCCCGCTGCCGCAAGTCAAACAGAAGATGCACCTATCCCAACAAGAGAAAGCTACCGACCCTAGAAACGCAGTTGCGAAGTCTTCAGCGGAAGCTTATCGAGGCTGGTAGGAGTGAAGAGCTGGGTATGGTACCCGATATTGTTCAGGATTATACTACCGAACTCTAACCTGTCGCAAGATCAAGCATTCCATGAGCTGGATTCTAGTCGACTGCCTGGAGCAGGTCGAGGACGACAAGATGAGCCTTTCGTCCATGCATTGCACCATAGCCCTTCTATATCGACAGCGTCTCCGACGAATCCAGGCATAGGCGGGGACATCTTGCCAGAGACCCCATGGACCGCTGATGCAAGCCAGAGAAATACAAACCAACCAGCCGAGACATGTGTATATCATGATATCGGTGGCTCGATTCCAGAAAATATCGACTCTGCCTTTGAAGATCTGCATCAGGGCATATCTCATGGTCCTTTTGACCTTGTGACATCAGATGGAGGTTGGCTGGAAATTAATGGCATGGAATGCTCTCAGAGCCCCGTTTCTGACCCTAGTCAGGATCCCGCAGGAATACTTACCGATAAACATACAAGAGGTTACAGCATCCCGCTGCCGACATGGATCGTTGACGACTTGTTAGTTGGCCTAATAGATTTCACAGTATTGCTAATGACTTCAGAATTAAGCTATTTTTCAAGAAAGTCCAGTGCTTTATTCCTCTATTTCACGACCGCGATTTTCATTCGAAATTTGGAGTTGGCAACCCAGACGAAACTAGATACTGCAAGATTTCTATCGAAGATGCTTTTATTTTGAATGGAATGTTTGCACTATCAGCGAGATTTTCGTCTTCATCTTACTTTGGGGACCTGCCACCCAAAGCTAGAGCAAGGGTGTTTGGCTGCAAAGCAAAAGCCCTCTACACTGAGATATTGCAACAAAGCAAAGTTGAACAGAGCAGCCTATCCCTTCTCCAAGGGTGTATTCTCCTATCATTTTATCAGCTAACGTCTTTGCCTACAACAGAGAGCTGGCTGTTAGTCGGCACTTGTTGTCGACTGGCGATAGACTTAGGTCTTGATGTAATCGACGAAGATGTGATTTCCTCAGGACTCTTCTACGATGCAAATGCCCTAACACTTGAAGAGTGGAAAGGGAGAGAAGAGCAGAGGAGGGCATGGTGGTTAGTGTGGGAGTTGGATATTTTCGCGTCGACAATTTCAAAGCGGCCGTATGCTATCGACAGGAACCAAATGCATGTCCTTCTCCCAGTCTCGGATAAACACTGGTTCTCTAACAGACCACTTGGATCGATACCCCTCAAAGCAGACACATTTCAAGCCTGGGGTAGTCTCGATGGCTGTCCAAATCAAGACGAGAGGGTATGGTTTCTTCTCAGTACGTTCTTAATGGCTACAGCTCATGACCTATCCCTGCGACGGACAACGACAACGCAAGAGTTGATAGATTTCCAATCTACTTTGGATTGTTTTAATCTCTCCCTACCAATGAACTTTTACCTCAGCTCTGGCGACTTGAATTTTACTGAAAGCAACTTTGCCAGCTGTAACTGGGTCATTTCTACCGTCTTCATGCTACATACGTAAGTACGTCTCGTTTATAACGGGGCTTTCTAACCGCCTATAGAACCAAAGCGTTGTTACGACGGTCTTGGTGTGAAAGATCACAGAAGCAATCATCCTTGGCATCTTGGATTGACAATGTCCATGTTGGCGTCTGTAGTGGTACAGATCTTGTCTTTCGCGCGGCGCAAGCCTGGCTGCCCGAGTTTATCCCATACGCATGTCCCTTTATTGTATGCACAATTATAGGACCACAGCTTGACAATCTCCAAACTGTTCATGGCATGATGGCCGATCAACATAACTCTCAACTGGATTTGCTAAAACTGGTTTTAAGGCGAGTTGGGGCATTCTGGGATATTGGAACCGCAGCGTTGAGTAAGTAACTAGATGTGCCTACTGCTTACATACACTATTATATCTCTAATACTTGAAATGAAATAGGAATTGTCCAGACTCTGGAGTGTGAACATCTTCTAGATGAGGAATCTCGGGATAGCGATTTTCCACTGCTGGCCAGAAGTCTCTCCTTGCTGGTTCATGGAAAACCTCATTGAAAGTCGTGAGGTTGTAACTGCAGTTAAAACTTCCGTCATAAAATGCAAGCCATTGGATATATTTTAGTGATATTATCTGGCGCTTGAGCAGCTAATTTACATTGGCATAAAGTTAACTTTTCGAATACAAACAACAACAGCAGCAAAATAATAAGGCCATCGACAGTATCTGATGATAGCTGAAGTAGGATAATTCGCCATATAATTGCTAGTCTTGACACTCAATCTATATTATGCTCCTAGTCTCCTGAGGTGTTCCAATCTCCAGCAAGGGTAGCACGACCCGGCTCTCATATTCACCTCCAAAATGCACAACATGCTTACCTTTGTTTCGCGGCTTATGCTCACCTCTAAGCCATGGGTACTCGGAAAGGGTCATCCAGTGTCCGGATACCTTTAGTACAATTGACTCTCCCTTGCTAAATATCATACCCGACGGCCACATTCCTATCTCCAGTTTTATGATCTCCCCTGGAGTAATAAACTCCTCCTTGTCGTGAGCATGCACTGGCCAGTGCACAGTAGATAACTGCGCATCTAGTGCGCGGTGACTAGCTCTTAATTGACCTGTTGGGCCGAGGTAGATCATTGGGTTGACCTTAGGGATCTTCTCTTCCTCCATGCCCATTTTCCTAAGGTCAGACAGGGGAACATTGTAGCTACTGAGGATCTTACCGCTCCTATCAGTTTTTCGGAGCTGCACGAAAACATCCATGTCGTGAAAGTCAGCACATGAGACAAACAAGATCGCCTTTGCGGCACCAAGTAGATAGGTGCGTGACGAGAATGTGTGCTTGAAGTGTATCTCTTCGGGATCAGCGTCCTCCTGCATGGCTGGGATATCAGATTGATAAGCGAGTGTTGCAGTGCTCCAGACTGGGTTGCTAGTGAGTTGGTTATTGGGCCCGAGGTAGAGTATCTTCTGAATTGTTTCCGGTACAGGCCAGTCGCTCACGATGTGGTTGATAATATTGGGCTGTTACAATTAATATTCTGCACCCGAGCCAGGATTTTCTCAGTCCGCACCTCATTATATCCCAGCAGCGAGACTCGAACACGTGGTGTCACGACCTCCCAGCCGTTCTGTATGCCTTTGGTATAGAAATCAAAGAACCGCTGCAGTTCGTCATTGGTTTTTGGCTGATACAGGTCGTACCACTCTTGAGTATCATGTATTCGTAGCCTGATAAGATAAGCTTAGGATGTAAACCCACGCCAGAGAAGGGAAATTAATAACCATTTCTTCTCATGTGGAATGTCCACAAATGCCCGCAGCGTGCCGACCGTGTGCAAACAAGTAGAGTAACTTGCTACTACGTAAGTTGGGATATTAATCTTATCGGCCCTTGCACGTTTATCTGCCCAATACTCATTCATGAGGGGATATTTCGCAAGCATTCCGGCAAGGTCTTCCTGCTGCTGTCGCCCTATCCAGACATGTCAGTATACTAGCCCGATCTAAGACATAGGTTCTCAAACCTCGAAGTGTGCCTGCTACCCAATCAAGGAATGAGGTAAATGGAATGCCACCTCTACAGAGCATCTCTCGGTACATATCGCTAGCACCCTCGAACGGAGCAATGCATTTTAGTGAAGGTGGTCTTTCTGCAGCTGTAAACCATTGCCCTACTCCGAGCCACGAATTTCCGGCCATGCATAGGCTCCCATTGCACCAGGGTAACTTGGCGATATATTCGACGGCATCGTAGCCGTCTTTACCCTCAGGAGTACCAAACCAGCTTCGAATATTTAGTTAAGAAGATCATAATTGTGGGATGATTTAACTCTTACCGAAGATCTCCCTGGGAGTCCCAGGAACCGCGGGCATCGATATTAACTACGGCATAGCCTCTTGCTGTCCAGTCCGCAGGATCCGGAGCTTCGAACTTTTCATAATCGGACAGCCAGTCAAAAGGGATGCCAATATGCGCCGGTATCATCTCTAGCCGGGCCGACCCTATACCCTGTTTGTGAGCTCATCTTTAGCATGCACACGAGACATCGATTATCGTTACCTGTGCCGGACTTTCCATACGGACTCCAAGCCAAAATGGCAGGAACCTTCTCTTTACTGTCAGCTGGTCGAAAGACGTCCGCCCGGAGTATAACCCCATCACGCATCAAAATCTCAATATCACGGTCATAAATAGTGTCAACGGAAAACTGGCGAGAGCGCTCGAGACGTTTGTGGCCCCTAGGGAGCGTTTGTGTGCTAGGTTTAAAGCCATTGTAAAAAGAGTCGGGAGCCTCGGGCGGGGTGATGTCCGTATGAGACACGTCAATATTTCCAACTTTTAGGGACATTTTGAAAATAGCGGAAATTTGAAAGCACACAATAAAGTGGATAGGGCATGGAAACCGAAGCACAGTGGTAGTATACTTTCTTCTCGTCGCAATATTGTTAGCCTGGCATTGTTTATAGAGCTTGTCGGGGTTGACGAATGCCGGTAGGTTTACTAATGTAATTCGCCCTGAATTTCTCGCGGTAAGCCGGTATAAACTTCATCGTATTACGTAGATATAATTTCAACAGCAATTTAGCAGAGTAACTGCTGCACTAATATTGGGATCTTGAAACCGCATAACTTAAACGGCTTTGTGAATCCATTAATCCTCCTCTCCTCGACTATGCCCCTTTATTAGGCCGTTGATTACGAACGTACCTTCATGCCTTTGTAATGGCCCAGGAAACCGCGAAAGCCTATTTTGCTAGCGCCACTCGGCATTCGGAATTCCCGTGGACGCCACGGAACCGACCAAAAATACAACCAAAGTTTGATCATAGCGTATAAATGCTGGAGTTGCAAAAGCTAGCTCATTGTAGATCTTCATCTAAGCGAATTTTCAAGGTAGACGATATTAAAAAACGCCAACATAAATGCGGGCAGTCCGATTCCATGGTCCCAAAGATATTCGTGTTGACTCGGTTCCGGAGCCAGCTTGCGGAAACGACCAGGTGAAGGTATCCCAACCAAAACCCCTCTCTCTAACCTTTTCTAAATCCTAGCAGCTTCGACCCGCCTTCGTAGGAATCTGTGGGACGGATCTACACGAATATCTCGCGGGACCGATTCTCACACCTACGAAACCGCACCCCTTGACAAACGAAAGCAACCCTGTCACTCTTGGCCATGAATTCAGCGGCACAGTGACGGAAGTGGGCCACAGCGTTGTAAACTTCAAGCCTGGTGACATGGTAGTGGTCTTGCCTATTATTTATGATGGCAGCTGTGACGCTTGCGCAAGAGGATACATCAATTGTTGCGAGAACCTTGGGGCCTTCGGCTTTACAGGTGAGTGCGGGAAGAGTGAACGAGCCATACAGAGCGAGCGGATTAATCTGATCCAGGCTGGGGCGGGGGTCTCTCTGACAGCATCGTTGTGCCACAATCTCATGTCTACCGACTTCCAAGACACATCCCCCTAGAAATCGGAGGTGAGCAATGCAGCTACCTGTCTTCTGGCTTTTCATCTGACATATGGCGCGGATAAAGCACTTATAGAACCGTTATCTGTCGCTTGGCATGCTGTAAAATCCAGTCCTTTCAAGACGGGCGACTCCGTGCTCGTCCTCGGCGGCGGGCCCATTGGAATTGGTATCCTCCAAGTACTCAAAGCCCTGAATGCTGGCCGCGTTATCGTCTCCGAAATCTCTACTCGACGCAATAAACTCTCCGTGAAATTTGGTGCAGATCACGTCATCGATCCTCGTGAAGAAGATGTGGCATCAAGATGTTATGAGCTCTGCGATAGACATGGTGTGGATATTGTGTTTGACACGGCTGGAATGCAGGCCGCATTGGACAGTGCATTTAGTGCATTGAGAACTGGGGGCACAGTTGTCAATATTGCGTCGTGGAGAACAGCGCCCACCGTAAACATTATGGACATGATTATGGGAGAGAAGAAGTATATGGCGGCAATGACGTATGTCAAGAAGGATTTTGAAGAAGTTCTTGACGCAGTTGATAAAGGTGAGTTTATATGTTACTTGGACAATCTTGCTGTTCTAATGACATTTGTAGGACTCCTACAGCCAGGCCAAATGATTACTTCTCAGATCGAATTGGGCGAAGTGGTCGAGAAGGGATTTAAAGAACTTATCGATCGTAAGGACGAGCATTTGAAGATTCTTGTAAAAGTAGCAGATTAGTTCGCTAGAATGCATTCATAAGAAAGATACTGTCATGATTCTGTGATAATAATGTCCCCGTTGTATCTGAAGTCTTGCAGCTCCCGAAATTCTTGAGATATCTAACATTGGTCATAAGCGGATTTCCCGAGTTGTACAGTATTCAGGACGAGACAAGTGTCGATTCAACTGCGAGCACGACATACTTAATAACAAAGGCATGCGATTTCTATCATTCTGCACTGAGAATCTAGAATTATGTGAATGTGCGCAATCGTGTGAGCTCTATCTTTTGTTTTGAAAAATAGATTTAAACACGTAAAAAGATAAACCAAGGCCAGGGCCGCTAGAAATTCTAATCGCATTTCTCCACGAGACCAGTATGGAGATCATAAACCCATCCAGTGATAAGAGTCGCGGGTTTTACCAGGGGATGAGACTTAAGATACTGGACATCTTGGCGAACGCTTCGCTCTATCCTATCCCGCTCAGTATCACCAGGCCGCATGTGAAATGGCTGAGTGGAAATTGCTTCCGCCCAAGGAAGTGCATCAGATTTAAATGGCCCGCCCGGCAATAGGGGGTCATTCCTTGCAACTGTTTCTCGGATCCATTCGTCAGAAAATGCCAAGCTGCCGCAATCTGGATGTAAAGTCAGCCTTGTTGCAAACGAGATGGTACAACTACACGGCTTATACTTACCCGTATGGTGTATAACTTTCAGCTCCTTTATCTCGCTCAGGACTGAGACTAAGAGAATTGTTCGTATAACATCTTCAGAAGCTGTTCTGCCGCCACCGTTTCGAATTACAAAAGCCTCATTTTCACTGAGGTTGAAAAATCGCTCGGGTATGCATCTTGCATCGCAGCAAGTTATGATCCCAACTCGAGATCGGGCCCCAACTATAGGATCCGGCACGTGTATTTGATTTGCATAATGCTTATTGGCAGCTTCGAAAGCGTAAGGGGAATATGGATTTGTTTGATCGTGACCTTCGCCCATTTTGAAAGGATTTGCTAATGGTGGTGGTAGGTTGAATTGAGATGAACCGCTCTGTTTATCCCATTGCGAGATATTCTTGAACAATTTCAATATCATTTTTATTTGAAAGCATTTGTAATAATCAGGCATTCGTCTTCCCCGTCGAAGGTACTATATCAAACTCTTCAGGACGGCCTTCGCCAATCCCGCTCAGTTCGCTTGGGCTGGACGGAGAAATATCGGGAGTGGCAAGAACCGACAGACGAAATCTATCAATGCCATATAACTTTCGAAAGAGGAACAACTACAGAGATGAACATATCTCAGTGTGTGCAATTCTTAGGAGCATCAAGCATACAGCAAAGATGACTTTTAACAACGAACCCAACATGAGCGCAGACTTTACGACACAATGTGTGATTATAGGCTCTGGCCCAGCAGGTGGAGCGCTTGCCAGCTTTCTTGCACAGAATGGTAAATCCAGAACTAATAAAGGATCAAAGATATGCTTACCACGTTGTCAAGGTATAAATGGAATCATAGTATCAAAGACTTCATCAACAGCGCGGACACCAAGGGCACACACAACAAATATTGCTACAATGGGTCAGTATTAAAGTACGAGGAGCATCTCCGTTGATCTAAACTCTATAGAATGTCTACGGGACATAAATCTTGAAAGTCATCTACGAAAAATTGGTTACGAATATGAAACTATGTCATATAATCGATTTGCGAGAAGTATGGCAGGCGAAGAATTTGCCCGGGTGCACGCTTGGGGAAGTGGGCCAAACGAAATTGTAAGGAACCCTACTAAGTAATTCTCTACCATCTCTGACAAATGCAGAGTCGGTATACGAGTGCAAGTCCTTGCAAACACCTAGATCTTCCACAGTCATTGCTCGAGCCTGCGCTTTTGCAAAATGCCATGCTGAATGGATTCACATGTCGGTTTGATACTGAATTTATCTCTTTCTACGAAAACGCCGAAGAAGGACATGTTGACGTTACTGTCAAAGATCTTGTCTTCAATAAAACCTACAACATACGCTGTAAGTATCTCTTTGGAGCTGACGGGGCTCGAAGCACCATTCAACGACAGTTGGGACTTCCTTTAGTAAAAGGAGAACCAAGTGGAGGGTCAGCCTGGAATATCTTTGTAAAAGCAGACTTATCTAAATATATGACGACTCGCCAAGGAAGCCTTCATTGGATATACCAGCACGATGTTGACTACCCAGACTTTGCCTGGATCGGATTTCCCCGGGTAGTCGATCAATGGGACAGGTGGCTCATCATATTCTTCCCAGTTAACGGGTATCAGCCAGATATGCATCCGCCACCGTCCGAGGAACAATGGATGAAGCGAGTTAAGCAGTTTATCGGGGATGACTCCATCACAGTTGAAATTTTAGATATCGCAAGATGGCAGATCAACAACACCGTGGCCGAGAAGTATTCATCTGGTCGCATCTTCTGCTTAGGTGACGCCGTTCACCGACACCCTCCCGCCAATGGTCTAGGGTCAAATACTTGTATCCAAGATGCTTTCAATTTAGCTTGGAAGATTGCCTATGTACTAAAAGGTAAGGATTTCGATGTCTAATGGAACAAAACTAAGGTATATCTTAGGCGTTGCAGGACCGAAGTTACTTGATTCGTATACTGTTGAGCGCCAGCCGGTAGGAGCTGGAATTGTTAAGCGGTAAGCCTTGCTCTAACTATTTCCTGCAACTACCTAATAACTTACAGTGCAAATGAGGCGGTCCGAGCTCATCTACCCATCTGGCAAGCTATTGGAATCCTAGATGCCTCCAAGGATTCGAGAAGTAGAGCCTTGGCAGAACTATCAGAAAACAGTCCACAAGGATTTGAAAGAAGGACTGCTCTCCAGAAGGCCATTGAGGAAACGAAATTTGAATACAATGGACTCGGGATTGAGATGAATCAGCGGTATGTATCGACTGCTGTATTTCAACGCGATCAGACATCCGCACCAGATATACTACCCGACCCCATCCTCTACTATCAAGCCACCACATACCCTGGGGCTCGCGTGCCGCACGCATGGCTCAGGAAAGCTGGGAATTTAGAGCCAATCTCGACGATTGATCTTACTGGGAAAGGCAAATTTTCGCTCCTTACTGGCATCGGCGGCGAAGCATGGAGAGAGGCAGCCTCGGCCGTATCGAAACTTATTAATGTCCCAATTTCCGTTCACTCAATTGGATTTCGCCAAGACTATGAGGATTCGCTTTATGGGTGGGCAAATTGTCGAGAAGTTGGCGAGTCTGGGTGTGTTCTTGTGCGCCCAGACAGAGTTGTTGCCTGGAGGGCTGGAGATGTTACAACGAATCCCGAAGAACAACTGCTTCATATCATGAAGACCATTCTTAGTATTTATTAATGAAACAACCTTTACTACCTCTATTATTATGTGCAGTATATGTCTTTCCTCACTGGGACAAGTTAACGCCGTCAGGAAGTTTGCAGCAGACAGACTGGTCAACAATAGGCTATGATTCGTGCTAGGTGCCAAGTGAGGGTATAGATGGGATTCATAATTAATTAGCATACCACATAGTAAGGTACATTCTATAGTACGTTATACTGAGCTGGAAACAGTGTGCTGTTTCTGTCCTACTATCTGGCTCCGTTTTTCATCTAGCTTAAGGAAAGATGCTCAGTCATGTTTGGCTGTAGAATTACTGCCATTTTCATTAGCGTCTCAATGTATCTCATTGATGCATGTTCTTTATTCTCTGCATCTGCGATGGCATTAGCTACTAGGCGAGCTAGACAACAGACCGTGCGATGGCGGTTACCGGAATCCAACTTTGGGGCCACATTGGTCACTAACACTTCTAAGTTACATAGTTGCTCCCAAAATACTGAGTTTGCAACTTAATATTTGACTACAGCCTATGCGCTCATCGATCCTACACGGCAACTATGCTACTTTTATATAGGACTAATTAAGCAATAGGCCAGCTACGCAGTTGGTTAGAAAAAGATCTATTAATTCGAGACGTGAAGCCGCTTGGTCTCAAGATCCGTTGATAGTTGAGAATCGGGCTCTCAACCTCTCGACTCCTCATGGAACGGACGTTCCAAAATACTGCGTTCTTATTCAATAGCCACTAAATGATTATTGGGTTTAGAAATAAATTATGAATTGGCTCTGAATACGAAAAGCGCGTCTATCTCGTTTATACGAACAACGTCATAAAATTTACCTTCGCTACAGTGATGAGAACCGATTTAAATACGATTTTCAAATAGCGCAGCATCATACCCCCCTTTGGAATTGATTTATTCGTTCCTGCCCTCGCTGCTTCAAAACCTCCTCAAGGACTGTCCATTTCTCAACAAAAGTCGCGCGGTCCCAATTATCAGGCCATCCGCACTCCTTGTAAAGGGCTAGGATGGAAGATTGTTCATCTTGTATCTACTCACTTGGTTAGTAAAATTGAAAATGGTCATGAAAAATGGCTTCAAGACTTGCACGCGGAGATTGGAAAAGGCGGTACTCACCTTCTCGTAGTACCAATTTAATCCATCCCGATGTACCTCCTTCCCGAAATCCTGATCAGAATGGTACGCATCCATCAGCGGTATACGATCTAATGGACGATAGCAATTGATGAGTGTTCGTAGGTACTTCGCCGCTGGTACAAGTGGAGCATAATGGTACTCTAACGTCCCGGACCGTTCCTCCACTTCCTTATGACGTCGGTATTCTATTGCTTGCTTTGGTGGCCCATTCATAGGCGTATACGCACGAATGACTCCTTCTTCCTATCAGCGCTCCTTCACACTAAGCATCTTCTGCAGAGGACTTACCTAATCTCGTATCAAGAACAATAGACCATCCATCTCTATTCGACGGGCCTACGATTGGCAAGATCCAGGAATCAATCATAGCACCATATTTATCATACCCGACATGCTTCTTCGCCCTCTTCAAGTGCTTCTCAGTCGTATAATTGTAAAAGAAAGAATCCGGGACGATCTGCCTAACACTGCGATTCCCTCCATCCCCCACGTACGGCAATCTTTGCATGAGCCTCAATACCGCCTCATCATACCCCAAACTCTTGCCAAGATCAACATTGATAGCGGGGTCTCTGTGAGGCGCCTTTTGAACAACTCCCTGAGGCCAATGTGCGATCTCGACCAGCAGCTCGAAGAATTCTGTAAGTAACGCCACAACCTCATCTGGGTCATACATGACAGCAATTTCCTTCTCCGCGTTATCTAGAATTTCTATCTGCTCCGAGAACTGGTTCCCTGCAGCGCGCTCGTTCTCCGAAATCGTGGGGGAGGACGCCCATTCGTTCTCTTCGATGTCACGTATCAAATCTTGAACTTCCCGTTCATCAACGTCGAGATCTATTAGCTCCACTTCATCTGAGGAAGAATTAATTTCTTCATCGTCTCCAAGGCTGGAATCTTCTGATGGCAAATAGTCCGTTCCTGCAGAGTCCGAGTCTTGGAATTCTACGTCGCGGATGCTGGTCGAAGTTTTCAGACGCTCTAGTTCTAGCCCATGTTGGCGTTGCTTGAGAGCGAGGAGGATATCGGGTTGCTGGAATGGCCAGTTAATGGGTGATAATTCGGGTTTGGGCATTCCGTTGACTGTTAATTTCTTGTATGTTCTCTAGGTCGTGGTTTCAGAGGCTTGGAGATGCCAAGAGAACCAGTCAACATCAATGCACGTGACCTAGGGTTCAGGAATACATTTTGTCATGAGCAATGCAGCGCTAAACTCAATAGGGTCACAACTACTAAGGATCGGTGAGATCTCTACGGATATCACTCAGAGAAGGATGAACTGTAAATACAGCTATAAAGGACATGTAAGAGCTTCAATTAATTAAGGAATATTACCCTCTGGCTTAGGCGTATATATACTTCTAGGATTGGGCTTCAATCTGCCCGATTAGGTATCAATTATATAAGCAATCTCTGACTGGCTGGAGTCAACGTCGTGTAAAGCCTAAGGCAGCCATGCATAGGAGAAAAATGCGCGGGAACTTCATTAACATCCTACTAGCACAGTAGACAATTAGATTATATGCGAGCTTTTAATCTAGCTTTAGATAGAAGAATCAAGAGTCTCTTTTGCTGTAAGATCTGAAGCTATCCGGCACGATAGCAGTCTATGGAGTTGTGCTCCGTATCCGGAATACTGTAGGCTGACTTTCGAAAGTGGCGCAATCCATAGGTCCAAGCTGAAAGCTTCCTCTCCGATTGGTGCATTTGCAGTTGATAGTGTGGGGCATCAGAAAACAACATACAGGAATAATGAATCAATTGACATATAGGCCTGGCTACTGCCACTCTGTATGTACTCCTAGGTTCTCTATTGTATAGGGCAATTGAACTTTCCGAGGGAACCCAAGAGTTCGTCACAGTACGGGGTTCCCAGGCCCCGGACTATGGTGCTGACACCAATACTGCGACATCATACGCCAGGCGCTTGCAATCTGTGGGGACAAGGGCAAGAATGGGGAGGTCACGGGGATGGGCACCAGGCCAAGTTCTTTGTCTAAGCAAGAGGATAGAATTTCTAGTAGCATGTTGGTGCAACTAAAATCACTAGCAGACAAAACCGCGTTGAAGATAGCAAAACATTTATCGACGTGTCTAAGGCTGTTGAAATGTCGACAACCGACCCCCACGAATCGCAAAGAGAACAACAAGACGAAGCCCTAGACTACCCTGAAGGAGGACCGAGGGCATGGGGCGTTGTTTTCGGATCTTGGTGTGTTAGTTTTTCTGTCTTTGGAATTATCAACACATCTGCAGTCTTCGAGTCATACTTTACAGAACACCAACTCAAAGGAGAGAACCCATCTCATGTGGCTTGGATATTCTCCGTTTACTTATTCTTGATCTACTTTATTGGCCTCTTAGTGGGCCCCGTCTTTGACCACCATGGACACCGAATTTTGATTCTTACAGCTAGCATTTTAGCAGTTGTGAGCCCGTTTATATTAGGCTTTTGCTCTGGTAATGAACTTGTGTACTCCATAAAGAGACAGACAAAAACTGATTTGGCAGAAAGAGTATTACCAGATATTTCTTACCTTTGCAGTCCTTAGTGGCATAGGGGGTTCTCTCATGAGTACACCATCGATTGCTGCTGTTGGTCATTGGTTTTGCAAGCGGCGTGGCCTTGCAGTCGGTATTGCAACCTCTGCTGGAGGAATTGGAGGCATTGCCTTCCCATTGATACTGAAAGTTTCGCTAGACAGATACGGCTTTGCTTGGAGTATGCGGGTCCTAGGATTCATTCTTCTTCTACTTGCGTTGCCTCCTAACTTACTGATCCGAACCCGCCTACCAAGGAGTCAAAAGTTTACGACTGTATGGCCAGACGTAAGGATCTTCCTGGACTCAAAGTTTGCGCTTTGTTGCTGTGGTATCTTTCTCATGGAGTATGGGGTATTAATCCCACTTACATATATAATCTCATACGCGTCGACGCACGGGCACAACACCACGCAGGCTTATATACTTCCTGCTCTACTCAACGCAGGCAGCGTAGTGGGTAGAGTTATTCCCGGTCTTGTATCAGATCGCCTGGGCCGCTTCAACACGATGATCATAACCGTCGGAGGCTGTGCCGTGACTGTATTAGCATTGTGGCTACCAAACCGAAAGTCAGAACCAATGCTGATCTCCTTCGTTATTATACTTGGCTTCGTGAGTGGAGGTAACGTCAGTCTAACACCAGTATGCATTGGTCAGCTTTGCGACTCTCGGGATTATGGCCGTTATTTATCTGGAGCTATGTTAGTAGCGGGATTCGGGACTCTAACCGGCATACCCATTGGCGGAGCAATTCTGGGGGACCAAAGCTCCAAGGGATGGTTGGGCTTGATCCTTTTTTCAAGTCTTTCCTATGTAGTTTCCGCTTGCTGCTTTATCGCAGCTCGGGTGCTAGCTGTGGGATGGAGTCTAAGTGTAGTCTACTAGGCACTATTGCAATGGTTCGTGTGTGGTGGCTATGACAATCAAATTTACCCGGAGTGGTTCTTCGTTCCTCATGGGGCATTGTGGCGCTCCAGTGGCAAAGGTAATTTTATGGAACGGCGCTGGTTTGTCATTATCTCCATCGCTCTTCATGAGCCACCATGCATAGTTGTCGGCATAGCGCCACATAACTAGATCCTGAGATTGTTCCCATGTACGGTGATGTGCTTTCGGGTTCTCCAGAAAGGGGTTCATTGCCCTATACAGTAGAGAACCTAGGAGTACATAAAATGGACGCCTAAAGCCGGACCCTATTAGATCTGTACGGTCAATTTGATGCATTATTCCTGCACGTTGCTTCTGAGGGTGTGTAAATCACACCGTCAAATACTCATACAAATTATCATAGCTGAGGCTGTCATTTTACCGACATCAGGTCCCGTCCATGCTTGGATTCGCCTTCATCGATTATAAGAGCCAGGGGAGTACATTCATCAGTCCTATTCTAGACTTTCTCTTCGGTAAGCAGCGTAGCGTCGACCAGTATAGTAAGTGAACTTCAATCAATGCCCAGCTTGGCAGGGTCAAATCCTTGTTAGGGGTTTGGTTGCAAGAACTGATCACGCCTAAAAATGTGTCATTTATCCCTTATACTGGCCTCTAGGTTGAGCTTTCGCGGCTCCAGACTCTGGAGCAGAAGACTATTATCTTGTAAAATACATCACTTCTAATTCCTGTTTTACATTATATTACATACTATATCTGCCTCATAATTAGACTATAATTACTAGAGATATAATATACGTCTCTAACCTTGGGCTGGTACATATGGGAGAGACCAAATATCGCCATGGCAACCTTGGCAGTCGTCTCAATAAAATTTCCCTACTGATATTGTCGACCCGACGACGAGGAGTTCTTGATGCGGCAGCAAACTCCGGGGTCTCCCCAACTGCCAGGTGTGGAAAATTCTGTTCGGTCTCTGCGCTGTATGCGGCTTGGCCTCAGAACTCACTGGCCATTTGTTGCAATGTTACTCCAGAATAGCTAATATTGGAGTCTTTGCTCAGCGTCACACCTCATGCTTGGCTACACAGGGATTTGAGAAGCGTTATGCAGCCCCTCCCAGGTCGACCTAGCACCAACAATAGTTCTCCGTCGTCAAGAATACCATCGGAGTCACTAAGGATAACCTTTTCGATTCCTTGTCGCCCACACCAGTGTCCAATCCGTCCCAAGATCGAAGCAAGTTGATACTGAAGAGCAGACCCAGAACCGAACATAGACAAGCCTTGGAACACGACCCCGATTCGAGGCACAGATATTCCCTGCGAACCTATTTCACTCATCGATGTGCGCCTGTACGCAGCAGGATCAAACATCTCGCTCTCAAGATTCAAAGAGCGTCGACTTGGGGGACTTCTTCAACACAGTCCTTCTGATCAGCACCAGCGATAGGGCTGTTTCTTGATCCATCATCATTAGGCTGCTCAGTTTGAGGGAATAGCGGTACGCCACTTTGGTCGGTAAGAATCTCTTCCGTAATAGTTACTTATCCAAACTTCACAAACGCATGTATCTATATTATAAACTGGAAGATTAGAGGATGTAGAGGAAAGCTAAAGTAGGCCATGAAAATACAGAGTGGGTGCCGTCAAAAAAGGGGAGTGGCAGGATTTTCTAGACCTCTGCCGTGATGATTGGCAGATGCCAGGGTCAATATGCAGCTGTATGAAGGATGACTGGGATTATTTGTTCATCGAGTTGCAGCGGAGATTTAAAGGCTCATGGTTGAGCTATCAGGAGCGAAGATCCGAGACATTCTCATCCTGTGTCAAAGCACTCAGCCAAGCTGGCAAATACCAGTTGTTTAAACCTACAGTTACATATGTCAGGCTAAATTACCCAGGCCAACTTACCCAGGCCAGCCTATCCAGAATTAGCAGAGTACATATGATACAGTTATGTGAAGGACATTCGGGCATTCGGATCGGAACGGATGGTTCGTATATCCGTAACGTAGAGTGGCGGCGCACTATATATTGTGTGGTTATATGCATCTTAGAACCTTAGCCAACTGAATACAACTGATTCCACACAACTCATCAGTATTGAACTCATCACGATAAACCAGCTCACCCTGTAACCTCTGACAGGTTATGAGCCCGGAAGCGTAAGCTGCTGGTTTCATTAGTTCTTCGACGTTGTGATAGCTGAGTGGCTGCACAACATCACACCTCGAACGTGGCAGAGGGACGAGTCAAGGGCCACTATTCAGGACCGAGGACTCTAGGCATCTCCGATAGCGGTCAATGATTTCCGCAAGGATGTCTTGACTTTTATCTAGAGCATGACGTTTTTGCGGCTGTACTTTAAATCATTTTTGTATTTCATCTCCTATAGCGTTTTAGGGCGCAAGTGGGGTAAATAGGGCCTATTGTAATAATCCACAATAATGCAACCTATACTATGTCATTTTCAACCCTGGTGTAAAAATCCGTCCTTTATCTTCAACCTGTATCCTGCACTTCTCTGTTCAGGGCCTTGAAAACCCAACACAACATAGAGAATAAATCAGACTCCCAATTCTTCCAGAAAGATTTCGTCGGAATCGCGGGACGTAATTTCAGTAGGTTTACCGCTAACACGGCGACCCCGATTATTCGCGGCTGTGGGGATCAAGCCAAGGTCAGCGGCTTCCGTCCGTATACAACGTTTCTTTTTGCTAAGAGTTAGTGATCAGACTTTTTAAAATTGATGCAAAAACCCACACAACATGATATGCATGGATCTTGCGATCCCTCAAGGCTTCTCGCATCTTGCCGAGGTAGACTTGTACTTCCGTGTAGGACCACTACGAGATTTGCAGTAAGCTTCAGGCATAGGAAACGCGGATATAGGGGAGCCTAACGCCTAGTACTCTAGTCAACAAAGCTAGAGACCAACCCTCAATGCCCTCCTGCCAGTGTAGCTGGTTCCACAAGCCGACCTCTTTCATATGGGGATCCTTACTCCAAGGTCCAATAGGCCACTTATAGACATGCTCGACGACGTCTTCGAACTTGGCGTTCTCGAGATAGTCCTTGATCTGCTTGTGAATTCGCAAGTCCTTTCCAAACTTGTCCCCAGCCTCGAGAGACACCTTGCCCCATTGATCGAAGATGCTCCCCTCAGTGACAGAGCCGTCGTCCGAAGTGGGAACGACAGACATTTCAATTTGTTGATACCAACCGCCGGGTGTGAGATGGCTAGAGAATTGTGAGAGGATGATATAATAAGCTTGCAGAGAAGGAAATGAGATTGACTCACGCAAGGACTTGCTGATAGAACGCCGGCCAGTCCGCGACACTGCCATACATCGCACGGGCGTGGATGAAGTCGAAGCTATTCTTCTTGTATCCCCAGTCCGCCTCACACGCATCGTTGATCTCAAACCGTAAATTTGGTGCGACCCAGCTTGGCTGTGTAGGGGAAAGATCAAACCCGATAACTTGTGCTGACGGGTATTGGTCTGCAAAATCCATGGCCCAAATACCAGTGCCAGTCCCAACATCAAGCACGCTCTGCGGATTGCCCCCAATGGGCGCAAGGAACAATTTACCGCCCAATGTCAAGAGATACAGGTTGTGTGCGAGATCAAGCTGATTATTCTGCTTCTCGTCGTTAGGGCCCCAGTATTCGCCATCCTTGTACCCATGATATCGTCGGCCATTCTCGAAGCGGAACTTCATGATATCGGAGTAGAGAGATGTGGTGTCGCTAAATGCAGATCCGGCATCCACGGCGGAGTCCGAATCGTCAAGTTCGTACTCTTCGTCGATGGGAATATCGTGTGCAGATACAGATGCTGTAGTCGGCGGGTTGTCTTGTGGGAGTTCCGCGTCGTGCTCTGCTAGAATTGCAGTGGAATTATATGTTGGTGTAGCGGTGTCGTACATCGAAGCTCCTCCATACTCTTTCGGAGACGTGGCAGAGGGCGATGAAGTGGACTTCGGCGTCACCGCTGGAAGACCTCGCGATTCCTCGGCCATGGCGCCGTCGTGGCTAGACCTAGATTCGAAGGTGTGTCCTTCGAGAAGATGACTGTAGAGGCTTGGTGTATTCTGAACAATCAACTACGGCGGTAGCGGGCTAATCGCAAGGGGTCCGTGCTTCGCTTACTGGCCTCTCATATACGACCAGCCGCTCCGGAAACCATTCCCCACCTATTTCATCAACTGTACTGGTTGAACTTTGTTGTCCGTTCCACAATGCTCAGGTCAGACATTCTTCTCCGAGTCGTCGCCGCGGTCTCCTCAGCATGGGTACTTCAAAGAATTATTGCTGGCATCTTCAACGTCCTCTACCATCCCCTTACAGCCTTCCCGGGGCCGCGGGGAGCAGCCCTGACCGCTTGGTACAAAACTTATCAGGAGGTCTGTCTCGGGAGGTCTTGGATTGACGTGCTCCACGACCTGCATAGGCAGTATGGTATGTGATGTACGAGTTTCGGGCCATGAGCAACTGACTGACCAAGATAAGGCAAGGTCGTTCGGGTTGGGCCTAACGAGGTATGCGTGTTCCATTTTGCATTTACCGACCATCGTCTTTACCCCAGAAGACCAGTGCCCGAACCTGTGTCCCCGTTTTGACGACGTGAGTAGCTCCATTTTTCTGACCCCGCAGCCTACCATGAGATCTACAATAACAGTAACCGATGGGACAAGGAAGCGGGGCTTTATCGGAGCTTTGGAGAAGACCGCTCATCCTTCGGGTTCTTGACATATGCAGAATCCAAGCAACGGAAAGATATCATGGCCCCCCTCTTCTCCCGCCGAGCAATCTTCGAGCTTCAGGACTTGGTCCAGAGTATAGTACCGGTTCCCCTTATTATCTCGCCTCTGGCTTCGTATCTGACCTAGCACAGGTTGACCGGCTATGTGAGATCCTCGAGAGTAATAATGCCGCAGAAAAATCATCTGATCTCTTCTTCGGGCTCCGTTGTTTTACTATGGATACGATAACCTCATTTTGCTTCGCCAAGTCGGTCAATGCTCTTGCTGAGCCCGACTTTAGAGCGCCTATCCTTGAGGCTATGGAAGCATCCCTGCCAGCATTCGTCCTCTTCAAGCACTTCAGCATCATCCGTCGGGCGGTGTTCGGCATGCCGCCGTGGCTCAGTGTCCTCGTCAGTCCACAGACTGCCGGGTTAATCCGCCTGCAGCAGGTTCTTGGCGCGCAGGTCACTGATGTCGTGAAGAATCCCGAAAGCCTGCAGGGAGCGCCTCATCGGATTATCTACCATGAGCTCCTCAACCCTGAAGCCTCAAAGGGGTTGCCACTCCCATCCGCAGGTAGTCTGTACGAAGAGGCTCAGGCGCTATTGTTCGGAGGTAGCGACATCACCGGGAATACCTTGATGCTAGGAACCTTCCACCTTCTCGAATCACCAAGCTTGCTTAAAAGAATGAAGGAGGAGCTGCTCAGAGCCTGGCCAGCTCTCGATAAACCACCCAGGTTCGAAGATTTGGAGAAGTTGCCTTTCTTGGTGAGGTCTTTTCTATCGTGCGTCGCGCTTGACTGACGAACAAGAGACTGCGGTGATTAAAGAATCGCTCCGTATAAGCCCCGGCGTTGCTTCTCCCCTACTCCGCGTCGTCCCTACCACCGGTGCGACGATAAGTGGTTCTTACATTCCCCAAAATGCAAGTGGCCAGTCTCCATTACCATCGGCTCTACTGACAGCCAACTCAGACCGTAGTAGGTATGAGCGGGTGCTTCGTTCACAACTCAGAAGAGATTTTTAAGGAGCCCAATAACTTTAATCCCGATCGCTGGCTGGAGCCTAATTCGGCATCATTGGAGAGGTGGCTGGTTGCATTCTCGAGAGGTCCACGAATGTGTATGGGTCAGAAGTATGTCCAGATGCCGAATCTTCTCTGCGCCAACCAAAGATTCTTGTCCTAATGTGCTGGCAGCCTTGCGTACTGCGAGCTATATCTAGCATTTGCTGCTCTCTTTCGCCGTTTCGACCTTGAGCTAGATGGTACAAGGTAAAGTGTAGCCTAGCGAAAATTGAGTGATATCTAACACTATATACAGTGTAGCCGATCTGACATGGAGGGAGTGCTTTCTTCCGCACTTCCAGGGACGACATCTGCAGACTTTCTGTAGACCTGTTACTGTATAGGGCTGCGCTTCCAACAGCAATCCCCCAACAGCAGCGGGATAGAAGCTTCTCACTTGAAGAAAGCGAATCTAGCTGCCTCTACTAATTTCGTAGAGTTAAGAATTAGGAGGAACTCAGCGTGGCAAGGGGGAAGAAGAACAATTCCAGGAGCGGACGCTGGGTATGGATATTGTTTTAGTCTATCGAGTGTCGAAGGTTGATGCGAATTCTGCAGCTATCCCACCTAGTAGTTTCATAATAACCCATTTCAATATCGGTGTCAAAAGTGATTAGCAAAATAGCTTGTTCAAGACATAAGGGCACAGCAAGAGTCAAGAATAGGGTATCAAAGACGGGAGCTTGGATAGTCTACTTCCAACTCTGGTCCTTTTCCCTCTGGCAAGTAGCCTGTCCTGCCAAAGGTGGTCTCGGTTCGTTTGCTGTCTTTCCTATAGGATTCGATATACTTACTTATCGAGGTACTAGCTTAGACAGTTTAATACTGGCAAGGTCTCTTAGGTCAACCATTGCAGAGTGAAAGAAGCAGGTGGGTTTCTTAACAGGGTCGAGAATTATTCGGCATTTCTAAAGATGAGAGGAATTCAAGTTTATGAGCCGAATTTCTTCCAGTCCTATCTCCAGTTAAGAGGATAAGGTAGCCGGTCTCTTGGGATTAATGAAGATCGTCCCTAATCAGAGTAAAATTCAGGTCCCACCTAATTCACACGTAAATATCTCATTACAGATACCGCTATGCCTCTAATGTTGTTTCTTGAACTAAAAACTGAAGGCTTCGGCGGTGAAGTTCATTCACAACCACCCACCATAATTCATGCATCATTGTTAGTGAGCGGAGCAGTGGCACACCTTTCACATTCCCGTGAAATTTGGAGTGCGAGTCGAATGTCGCAACCTTGGAGTGTTTAGATACAGTC
Source organism: Oidiodendron maius Zn (assembly GCA_000827325.1). NCBI lineage: Eukaryota > Fungi > Ascomycota > Leotiomycetes > Myxotrichaceae > Oidiodendron > Oidiodendron maius. The sequence goes on along the minus strand of KN832870.1, from coordinate 124,226 downwards.
GCTTGCATGGCCAGCTCCCCCTTGACCTGAAATGTTTTGACTTGCTAGCAGCCAAGGCCCTCGGCGATCAACCCAAATATGGTTAACCGCAATTTGGGTGGACAATGAACAGAAATTATCATTGCATAAGTTCAGAAATTGGCTATAAGGGATCTGCAGAGATGGTGTTACAGTCGTTCGAAAGACCGGCATTATTCTCTGAAAATAGTTGGAAATATTTTAAGGTTGGTCGCAAGCAAGGTTCCAGGATCTTTTTGTTAATCAGAAAGGGTTAGCATAATCCAAGCCTCTGGAAAAACATCAGAGAAAACGTTCCGTAACATAAGATCTTACATTAATAGTCAGAGTCTCCTGCCCTTTTTCTTACTAAATTGACTCTTGTTCTCTAGCCTTACATAGAGTTTTCACCATGACTACTAGTATCCGGTTACAGCTTGGCTTCGCAACATGACTTGGAAGTTGGCCGCGTTTAAAGGTGGCTGGTATGTTTATATATGCGGATCTATGTGTTGAAGGTAGGCTTCACTGATTGTCCATGCGCATTGATGCTGATGCACGATGGTTTTGACCATGATGACTATCATGGTGCTGATTCTTGTGATATCAATTATTGCCGTCATAGCCTCGCTATCACTAAACATTTACTATCGCAATCATTAGCCGTTTGAGTGACCCCTGCTTGATGATTGTGATGGTTGATGATTGCGATGCGGTCAATAGTTGGTGACTGATGGTGAGTAAGGCGAGTGAAATGACTGACTTTCGCTTTCGGTCCTAAAGCCAGTCCAATAATACCGTGCCAAAAGGGTTCTTCAGCTTGTAAGTGAGGTTTTACTTACCCTATTAGGTCAACTCATGTCTAGGTATTCCCATGACCTTTTGGCCGCGACCTCCATATGTGGATCTTAGTCAGCTTTGTTGTGGATGCAAGCCAACTAGTACAGTACCCTTTAAGGCTTAGCATATTCGGTTGTATTGACTTCCTCATTTCGATAACCACTCCACCCTATCTTCAGAACCTACATCACACCCTCCAATCTAGCAAAGATTCTGAGGATTTAGATTCTTTGCATCTTCCTTATATCCATATGTAAACTTCTACGAGCGAGTTGAGTCCTGGAATTACGCAATGTCCAGACCAAGACTGAAGGGGTATACAGGATGCCTAACCTGTTCGACACCTGCCCAAGACAATGGAGGAGAAGTGACTGATAATTACAGGTCGACAACGCCGCAAGAAATGTGACGAACTCCGGCCAATCTGCATAAACTGAACGAGGAATAGCTTCTCGTGCAGCTGGCCCAAGACAGCTCCGGTGGTGGAAACAACATGTCGTCGGCTGCTTGAAGCCCCCGGTTCCCGATCGCCCTCATCGAAGATCCTTCGGCGGTTTGTGGGAGGTTCTTGTTACGACGTGAGTCACCGTGTTCTGACTAGACAGCTTACCATGGACTCTTCTTTTCCTCGCTCACTTTCCGTAAGCCCATTCAAGTCCGAGACGCAGTCCAATATGTTTCAGTACTGTACAGATTTATTCCTCCCCTCGCAAGTGCATGATCAACCGGTTCTTTTCTATGAGGCCCAATCATATATGGTGTCCATCAGCATCCATTTCAGGCCTCTTCTGGATGCGATGATGGCATGTGGTGCTACCACGTTATGTAGCGAGGTGGACTGGTGCCGAGACTTTGCCGTCAAAAAATATATCTCCGCCATTCAAGGGGTGCGGGCTGGACTGGCCAATGGCTCTCTAGTGGGTACAGAAGACCATCTTCTCGCTACAGTGATGTGGCTCTGTCTATTTGAGGTATAATCTGTATTGTGTTGATTATGGATTTCCGACTGAGCTGCGTGCAGAATATACGCTGTGACGACCCGACAAAATTAAACTATCACCTACAGGCTATGTGTACCCTTCTTCGCCTTCGAACACCAATGGACCGCACTAACTCAGCCGCCCCAGCTCTAGCGTTTGAGCGAATGTGTATTGAATCATTTATACATCATAGTGCCACCATTATGCTTGTTGACAGCACGAAGGATCTGGTCTGCGTTGTGCAACAGTTCGTGAAGAAATACGAGGCATGCTTTAGTGGCAAATCAGCACCACTCACTGAAAACTACTTAGACAAACTTGAAAGCTTGCCAGTGTTAGGACGCCCCCCTAATGTCTTAGTTATTCTCGCACAGGCAACTAAATTAGCACTATCGGATGCACCTCTTAGTGAAGCCTCTTTCAAGTCTGTACAGCATCTACAGTCAAATTGCGGCAGGAAAATGTGGGAAGGAAAGCTGCATATGCTTACAATACGAGCGTTGATCAGCAGGAACTTGCACACACGGCATGCATCAACTTCTAAGTTCCATGAATTTATGTTCCGACAATCAATCAAAGACGGTCTTCAGATCTTGAAGACGCATACTCCCCGGGCGCCGTTCGAAAATTACTATATCTTCCCCTTGCAATCCTTGGATCCGTCTTGACATCCGAGCAGGATGTGGCCATGCTTCGTGAGAAGCTTAAAGTCATCACCGAGAGTAGTAACAGCAACACCGTCAAGCATATCACCGAGATCTTGGAGGAGGTATGGCTATCCCAGGTTGGCGGTTCTGAGAACTTTATGATGGACGGACTGGGGAAGTTACTGCGCAGCGCAAATATTGGCGGTCCTACGAGTGATTCGTAGTGGGATGGCTTCGTTTATCCTCGCTGTCGGAGTCCCTACACCGTTGAAACCCAGTGCTGAACCATGGAGCTGCTGCGGTTCAGAAATACATATCTCCTATTTGAGTACAATTATTGATGCCAGTCATCGCTTCCTATGGAAACAGCAACCGCATACGAAGAGGCTTCAAGAACTCAATACATGCCTTACTGTTGACTTGATGTACAGTCAGTTCCACGTGTTTTCCGTGATGTTTCCGTGAAATCGGTTAGCGGCCCCACCACCCTCTTTTTTGTCTACCCACACACTCAAAATTAATTAAATCACTTAAAATCTCCATAATTATGGGACGTGTGGCTAAGACTAATCGCCTAGAGCCTTCAATAGCCTAAAGGGCCCAGGTTTGGGTACGATACCTTGATAGGCATTTATATATATCGATTTTATGCTATGAGGGGGTACCCTACTCTACTGTATAAGATATTATCTAATACTGAATCTATTTAAGTGATTCTAGCTTTAAATAAAGCCAAGGAATAGGCTGCCCAAGAAAACATTAAATCAAGATAATTAAGCTTTTATATAGTATACAATTACGAACCTAAAAGATACTTTAGCTGTACTTGGTTTGCCTTAAACTCCAGTATAAAACTATACTGTAATACAGTCTAAGAAATCCTTAAATTATATAGCAAATCTAAGTATAAGCCTTATAGCTAGGAGGAGATATAGGGTAAAGAATATAAGTATAGTAGAGGTAGCACTTTAAGAAATTTAGCCTGAAATTAAGGGAGAAAAACTTGAAAAATTAAATAAGAGTATACTATACCGACTAGATGTATATATTAAAAATAAGGGCAGTTTGACTAAATATTAGAATAGCTTTTGTTTAAATCAAGAACCAAGTGATTTAACCTAGTATTTGTGAGTTATACACATTTAAAGTGTAGTAGTGGGGTATAACCGAAATCACAGACAACACTTGATATGAGTCAAGTGCAGTATCACTGCCTGGTGGCACAGGCATGCTACTGTGTATATATGGAGAGCTGTCAGACAAAATGAATAGAAACAAATTCGACTGCAACATTTACAACGAAATTTGTAGGACTGAAGCTCCAACTGCGAACCTCAAGGATCAAAACGGTACATTTAGATAGCAAAGAACAAATATTTCTCTGGATGATATATTTTGGGGGGAGAGGTACACATTGCGCAGGTCATAGTCGGTTATCGAGGTGAAACTCAGTTATACGTTAACTATTGACTGGCGTACAGACAACTGGAGGAGTTGGTCGGTTATATCTTCTATCACAGATATCCCGGGGGATTCCTTTGCATAGAGGTCGAGGATGTGTTGAATAAGGACTACATCATCTAGGTTTGGTGATTTCCGCGAATTGGCTGAGATATCACGTCGTCGTCGCATGTCGCGCCTTAGGGGACTTAATTTCTAGTGATCAACAAAATAGATCTTTCCTCCAGTTCGAGCACTTAGTTGCGGATTATTTTACATGGCTCGAAGGGCTAATGCAATTTGACTGTCATGGGCTTTTGAGGCATGTTGTGTTGTAGAGAAATTTGGTGTTTTATTGAAGGGACGCATTACTCGCTTGTGATGTACGTTTATACTACTTCGTGCACTTAGAAGTCACGCTTTTGCCCCTGTAACAGCAAAATGATGATGAATATGGTGCATTCCCTATTTCAACGTGCCTAGGCCACCCAGATTTCCAGTCCTCCAATTTGGCCATACATCTCGTGATGTACACGCTCAGCATCGGTCGACATCTTTGTGCTTCCCGTGCTTTGAAGCTCGATCACCGAACTATGAACACGGTTCCAATGAGCTCCTGCAGATTTCGAATCCGTTATATGGGACCGGAAATTGATCTCTGTACCATTTCTGGTGCTCTGGAATAGTAAGGTTAGTAGCGGTCGGATCGTCATCAAGCAGCCGCAAATCATGGCAGTATAGATTTCGAGGAACGACCAGATCAGCACATCTGTGCCACTCCCTATTATATAGCTTATTAGATTCAGAAGTGTTTAGAATCTAGAGCAAAATATGTACATGTTGTGTCGAGCGATTGGAATGAATAATCATTTATGTATGTCAGACGGACTATACTTGTTACGCAGGCGCTGCTTAGGTCAACAACTTGAAAAATAAACTAAAGAGTGAAACAACATACAAGGAGCCGAAAACAAACACAAATATAACAGAAAACTTCTTCCCCGAGCGAAGATTTAGATTCCTCAACTCTCGAACTGGGAGCAGAATAATTACAATGTCTTCGAATATGCTAAATGCAGCAGCGGCGTATATCAGGACCATCGAGTTGATACATCTGCCCTTGACGTTTGTATCCCAAATTACAGACGCAGGGACGCACTGAAGAGCAATAGCAATTGTGAATGCAGCGGTGAGGGAGACCAGCCACCCTAAGCATATCTTGGTGACAAGGCGAAAATGCCTGTCCGGGAAAATGCGTAAGAATAAGAGGAGGATTGAAGCCTTCGTCATATGCAGGACAAGGAGATAAAGGATTTGAGATACATAATAGAGCTATTTACCATTAGAATGCTTTTATACTACTCTCCTAGATCGCTTACCTTTGCTAGAGAGGAAATGTTCTGTGGTGGAACGTCCCATGCGTGCTTTCCAAAACCTCTTGTGGCACCTGATAGCTATTAATATTCATTCTTAGCGCGAATTGGTTGAGACTGGTGCGTACTATATACCGGAATAACGGCCAACGGAATCACAAGTGTCTAATGGTAAGTCAGTTTGGGTTTTGTATCCCAACTCTCGGCATATTACTAACGCCAGATGCTATTATTGCCCAATCATCCCACCAGAACCCTGAAACAATGTACCGAGAGAAGAGCCTCAAGATAAAGATTGGAAAAGTAACTGCGGATATGACGATAACCACCCGAATTATCTCTGCACTGCGAGATGGCTGTGGGACACCTTTGCACAAGGTCGCTTGTGTGATAGTTGTCGCAACTAGACACTCTTAGCAAAGATAGAAGATACCGAGTGCATGCCTCTACTTACTGAATTGCTCAGTTTGATTACATGCCGTGAGTACACAACCCGAGATCTGTGCCTGTAAAGTGACATTGGTGCAAAGACAGTTTGGTATATCCTCGAAAGCACAGCGTGCAACAAGAAGTTCTTGCTGAGAACATGATATCTTGAAGTTCTTTCTTAGCAGAGTTTGAGTGGAGATACAGAGGGGCTCACTGCGCAAGCGGGAAGTTCGGAGACAGCAGTCGAAAGGTTGAACTGCGCTGGCGCCGTTGTCAAGAGAGAAACAAAAACCAAGGGCCTTGAGAATAGCATACTTGGCCAGTGTAAGATGGCACAGAAGAAGAATACAGCACTGGGAAGCTCCCGAAATCCGAAGTTCGGGCAGAAGAGAATTATATGCTTGCTCCATAAATGGAAAAGCTGGGGTAAAGGTCCAGAGACGCACCCACCATATTAGTAGAGCTAGGCCCTTATGTGGGGAACCATGTACAACGACAAAAATCAAGCGAAAGGGGCCGAATGTCGATCAATTCTGCAAGATTTCTTTCATGCGGTTCGATACCTGCGCCCAGACACGGGCTATCAGTAGATCAGATTGTTCCCTCCTTGAGAGAGTCTAGTCAGATTCAGCAGTATGCATACGAAAACACTCGGCTTATTTTACAGGGGTACATGTGCCTTGTTCCGCATCACAGACACAGCTCTACAGTATGCTTGTCGTTGATCTCACTGGAAAATGTCGCACAAGTGGCGATCGAGGTCTAGAACTATCCACAGGCCGCTTCCCCGCCCGGTTTGGTGGCGATGAATCGGTACACAGGAGATTCTGTATTTTGGAGCTTGCCGCAGGGTCCAATACCAGGTCACTGGTCGCAGATGGAGAGAAAGCTCGAAGACATATTGGCTATGTATGCAATAATAGCACACGACCCTTTTTAAGGGACGATACAAAATGCCCTAAAACGAAATGAAAAGGTTTACTTTTCCGCCGACAAGAGCTCAGCTAACAGCTTCCGTTAACTGGTCGCTGCGTTGCCAGCTTAATCATGTTGGAGTGCCGAAGGACTCAATGTACGCAGGCATACAGTACATTTGGTACTACTTATGTATTTAATAGGCTTCTCCTACTGTGGTGGCAATTCAAGTCATCAACTCCATATCGAGTTCATCAACAAATCAGTGCCAAGGGCAATCTCAGGTGACAGCATAAGTCCCTTCGGGACATATTATTTCCTTCCGGCATTAATATCTCCACTGTAACAAGATTCACTTCTTTTGGGGTATAGTTGATGCTACCGAGGTGATTGTGCAAAGATAAAGCCTCTTCAAGTCGAATAACAAGGATCCGTACAGCTATTTACAGACTATTCATCGGAAGCTGTGGTCAAGAGCATATCGGCCATACTAGAAATACGGACAGAAGACTTCCGATGTTATTGAGCCCCTAAATGGAGCTTATAACTTTGATATCTTCTTACCACCGAGCAGGACCGCATCGTCCAGTAAACCAGCAGGGTAGTCTAGGCCGCCAATAGGCATTGGTGATCGCCATCTCGCACCATCAATGACCAGAACTTCGCCATTAACATAGCTTCCAGCGTCACTGAAGAGATAAATTGTCCCATCGGCAATCTCCTTTACTGTTCCGTGTCTCTGCAGAGGAACACGCTTAAGGGCTGCAGCGGCACTTTCTTTGTCTTTGCTTCCGAGTCTGTCCATGCCCTCTGTGTCTGCAATTGGGCCCGGGGTGATGACATTGGATGTAACGCCTCGCGGACCGAATTCAATGGAAGCAGTGGCTGAGAGTGCATCGATACCAGCCTTGGCAGCTGCAGCATGTGCCTGTAGAGGTGCTCCTGTGTAATGGAAGGCAGCGGACAGGAAAATGATTCTTCCACCGGTAGACGCATTTGTGCCCGTGTTGGGATTCCTGGCTGCGGATGCGATTATATGTGGGAGCGTAGCTTTAAGAGTATTGTAAGAACCTATAGTATCGATCTCCACAATCGCTCTGAAGGCATTGGAGGAAAGGCGGGAGATAGGAGCAAGAAAGTTTCCGGCTGCGCCAGCACTATAATATCTCTTAGTGGCTGGCATATTTCCAACACCCAATTCCTCATTCCCGAAGACTGAATAATACTCACATTACAAAGTCGATGGCTCCCAATTCCTTCACGCATCTGTCCACGGCTCTCTCCAGACTATCATACTTCCTGACATCAACAGCTCCAATGCCGAGGACCTTCGCCCCTTTGCGCGCCGTAGCAATGCCCTGAGCCATTCTTTCCGTCTTCTCTACATTCCTCCCAACAATACACGCATTGGCTCCAAGATGAACTAGAGCCCGTACCTGAACGCTGCAGATGGATCCAGCGCCACCGGTGCAGAAGACGACCTTGTTATCTAGACATTCGGGATTAGCTACAAAATATAAAACAGAAGGCCTGATTATTTTACCAAAAATACCATCTTTCCACACACTGGACAGGTATTCGGAACTAGAGAAGGCCATGGTGTAGCGTTTCGTGACGCTCGTTCGCAATTGAGATATGAAAGGTTGGATATATATTGGGCCGGGAGAAGTACAATAAAAGATAGGGGCTAAGCTTAATTTTGTAATCAGGGCATGCTAAAGCAGAATGAACATCTACAAATATGGCCTTTTATAGGAAAAGAGATATCTCTTGGGTCATAAAGTGCAACGCCAGAACCGAGAGGGGTTTAATGAGCTAGCCGGTTGCCGAGGCTCTAGATATCGAGGTCAGGCAGGCATAAGGCAGGCGGTCTCATATTACACCTTGCATTGTGAAGGAGGAATTAAGCCTTTCGTCGGCCTCTATCAGCCAAGCCCGATAGCTCAATGTCGGATCTTGAAAGTGGGTAGAAGATCACCTGTAGCCTAGGTGTGGTGGCAGGGTCGCCAACCCCCGATATTGATCCGCGCTACACGGCGCTACACCTTCCCTAATCCATGGGTAAAAATGCGACCATACTCAATAATGACTGTGGGAAAGGATGGACCAGGTGACGCCGATAAGTTATTTCAAATGCGCAAAATTGGTTAAATGAGCGGCCCAACAGAGAGGGATATTTCCTCATAGCGTGGAACGCGATTGTGACGTAGCAGCATGCATACTTTATTCACAAAATGAGGAGGCAGACAGCAAAATAATATGACTGCCGACTTGTCCACGGTAAATAAGCCACTGATACTTGACACACATTGATTGTCTTGATCCCAGCTACAACAGTGGCAACACGCTTGCTAGTGTTCAAGAGCCATTTGAACGCGCGATTCTTTGTCAAGATGAATCCTGTCAACACAAAACCATACGAACTACCACCCGATGCGGTGTGGTTGAGTGAGTTTCCCTTCGTGTTTTCGAGTTGACATCAGACAAAAAACTAAGTCTCTTACGCCGCAAAGTTACCGGCTGCTCGTCGGGCATCGGTCGCGAGATTGCCAGCTTGGTTGCGAGCAAGCCAAACCAGCGCCTCATTGCAACAGCTCGCAACCCTTCCAGTCTCTCTTACCTCCCTAATACGAACCCGAACATCCTTAAGCTCGCCATAGATGTGGCCTCGGTCGGTTCTGTCGACGCTGCATTCGCCGCCGGAGCGAAGCATTTTGGTAAGGACTTCTGTCTCGATGTCGTGGTCAATAACGCCGGCTACTCCCTCTCGGGCGACACCGAGGCCGCAACAGAGGAAGAAATACATGAAGAGATGGAGACGCTATTTTTTGGCACTGCACGAGTCACGGTACACGCCATTGAGGTCATGCGTCAGGCTAAAGACCATCGAGGGGGGTTAGTTTTCAACATCTCGTCACTGGCTGGGCTGTGCGGGTTTCCCGGCCACGCCTACTACCACGCTGGCAAATTTGCGGTTGAAGGCTTTACCGAGTCTGTAGCAAGGGAGATGCACCCAGACTGGAACAGTAAGTGTCCTCTTCTCACCTTTCTGCTATCAGTTGATCTTAAGTCCACTAAGGAAACAGTTGTGGCTAATTCTCTGTTTGCGTAAACAGTCAACTTCTGCATAGTAGAGCCTAGTGGTGTCAATACTAACTTCGAGGGTCAGAGCAAAGTCCACACTAAGCCGCATCCGGCCTATGCAGCTGATGACATGCCTTCTCGGAAACTCGAAACCTTTGTAAATAAGGCCACCGGGTCCAGTGTCGTCATCGAACCTTCTGCTGTAGCTGGGACGATATTCACCATTGCCAGCCGAGGCGAGTGCATCCCACTTCGGCTCCCCTTGGGTGTAGTGGCCTGGAAATTAGCAAGGTCGAAGTTTGTGGACCTCCTAGGCGAGCTAGATACGGTCAAGGAACTAAGCGTTATGGGTCAGGCAATTTGAAGCCAGCCGACTCGACAAGCATGTATATAGCGAGGATGCCTAGGTTGTGAGTGTCGACAGGTCTGTATTACCGAGAACCTGTTCCGAGATACTCAAGTGTCTGGCGTTCTATGGTCTCTGTTTCAGCAAGCGTGCCCTGAGTATCGAGCAGAACAGATAGATAGTTCATGGTCATGATGTCTTGGAGTTCTATGCACAGGAGCATAACTTTGTATTGTAAATAAGATGCCCCGGATCTTCCTTGATCTCATCACATCTCGCTATATTCTCAAACAATTTAACTCGTTGGGGTAGTAGTGCTTTACGAAACAATTACATTTAGTAACACGCCTTGCGCGGAGAAAGGTCTCCCTGGCCCTTTCGTGTTCTGTAATTTCCACTTCATACCTCTACAACTGTCAACTCTAAGGCTTTCTCTGTTATCTAGTCCGCCTTTGCAATAAACCCAGCCATCTCTGTATCGATTGCTGACGAATCTCAAAGCCAGACGGCCTTTTCGGTCCTGATCAACCCCTAGCGTTGGTCTATTGACTTCTAACAGACCCTGCACTTCCTCCTTCACTCTTGAAGTGCCATTGTATCTCATTAACGCGCTTGAGTACCAGCTGAACATGGTGGAGAGTCGTCCTTCAAAGCCCACACTCCATGTTCTAACCACCAGTAAAAATTGCCGTAATTAGTTGCTCGACGTTGCGCAGACAGTGGCCTATTTGGCAGGCTCTAGGTGCTTTTACATTTAAGACCTAACCAGGAAGAATATACTACGAAGATGTATCAGCCGTCACAGGCCCAAACCATAATATTAGGGAGAGTACGCTACGCAGGCAGTGGCTGCGTCAATCTCGTGCCTATGCTCGACTCTACTACCAGAAACTTCGAGCAGCAAATGGAGAGGGAAAATGTCAAATTCCAGCATAGTAGAAATGGTATTTAGGTATTGGAAGCGGGCTGAATGAGTGAACAACACGCGTCACCATCATCATTGGACCGAGGCACTGAACTGTGGGCTTCGCATTAGAGGGAGAGGCACATATTTCTATATTCCGATGGACAAATATCTGAACGAACGAGCTGACGGAAGTGATTTGTACTCTTCCATTTCATCATCATGACAGTTGCTGCTGGCCCCTCCATGTGGCGTATTTGTGATAGATGTTACGGCGGAAAGTCTGCTTCAGTGCGGCCACTGCGTCGCCGTCAAACGGCAGCGCTGCCTGAACGGCGCAGACGCCGCAGAGGTTGTTCTTGCGATCAATGAACCAGGTAAAAGTCATGCCGCCGCCCCAGGTAAGTGTACGCTCGCCGTACCAGCCATCGACGTCCTCCAGAGTCAGTAGTCCGCCAAGACCATGGCCGGCCTGTGTTTCAGGTGCGGTGCCCACGCGGAAGAAAACACCTGCAGCGCTTGCCAGCGCTGCCTGGTGCCCTGCGGTCGATTGGAGGTTGAGGTGGTTCTGGAACATATCGTCGACAGTGTCTGGTTTGAGCAGTTTCTGGTCATTGGCCAGCAGTGAGTGCAGGACTTTGATATAGCCAGTGCCCGGCATAAATAGGCTATGGCCGCCAAAGTGACCCTCAATACGCTTGTTCATATCGGCATTGCCGCCTAGCACGGCGTGCCCAAGGGCATCAGGGTCTTGCGGGTTGTGATCAACGAGGCGGGCACGGAGGTCTTCGCGTGTAACAGGGAAGAACTGGGCGTCAGTGATTCCAAGCGGGTCGAAGATGCGCTGCTGCATGCGCTCGCCCAGCGTCAGTCCCGTCACCTTCTCTACTATGCGGCCGGCCCAGTCAAGCCCAGGGCCGTACATCCAGCCTTCGCCGGGTTGGAAGCCAAGCGGGTAGCTGAAGGCTACCTCGACTGGCCGTCGCTTACCCTCTTGCTGTGGGGGGCCAAACTTCTTGCACCACTGGGCGATGAGCGGGTTTAAGAAGTCATAACTAACGCCAGAGCTGTGCGTGAGCAGCATCTCGAGCGTAATAGGGCGGGTTGGCGACTCGAGCAAAGGGGTTTCGCCGTCGTCAGAAAAGCCAGTGATAACTTGCTTGCCAGAGAGCTCGGGGGCGACAGGCGACAGGTCGTCCGTCAGTGTCAGTATACCGTCTTCAACGCACTGCAGAGCGGCGATAGTGGTGATCAGCTTGGTGGCTGAGGCCAGGTACAACACGTCATCCAGCTGCTGTGGCCGCTTCTCGCCTGACACTAGGATGCGCTCGCCGAGCGCCTTGTTATAAATGAAGCGACCCTCAGCATCGGTGGTACAGATAATGGCACCGTTAATCTGGCCAGCGTCAATAGCGGCCTCGAAGCTAGTCTCGATATCATCGGCCATAGTGTAGGCAAACGACCAGTTAATTTCAAGTGAAGGGAGACACGGAGAGAGTACAGGTAGAGAAGTGCCTCTGAAGCGACATTTTGCGTTCCGTTCCAAGATTACCCTCTATTTGTATGTCCGACTATCTCCAGTCCCGGCCCTGTTCCTGCAACCCCTTCCCGAGGCACGGGTCGCATTTTTACCCATGGATTAGGCATAACGCCACTGCCTTTGCACCAACTCGTTTCAACGCCAGAGTCATCTCTGCGTGCAGGCTATTATTGGTTTCAAGTGTAGATGCAAGGCAAATTTGTCAATCGATGATTTGTTGAAGAGTTAATCTATTGCTGTACTCGTCCTGAACTATGGACAGGATGTCTTATCGGATAGCTTATACGGTATCATTTACGGGGCATCCCTCTCGCACTAATGTAAGCACAAATTTTATGCAATGAAGGTATGAGCGAGCTATGATTTTAGGAACTAACAGGGAATGTATACGCAAATCCTTGGCTGTGGGCAAGGTACACGGGTTCAGAATCTCGACTCGACCTTCTTTTCTGTATCACCTAGCGCCCAAGCAGAGGTTTTTGTTCTGCTCCGCACACTCGTTGCCTGCTTTTCTGTAAAGCCCCTTGCTTCCACGGCCGGGTTGTAACCCAGTCCATTAATCATTCCAACCGTGTCGCTATCCACAGCCGTGTTCGTATGCCCATCGGCACGCTTGTATACAGTAACAACTACAGCACCACCAAGTCCAAGGTTATGTTGCAGCGCCACCTTAGTGTCCTCAATAAGGCGGTTGTTAGCCCAACCTCTGAGATGCCAGACAAGCTCAGCGCACTGAGCAATACCGCTGGCACCAAGAGGGTGGCCCTTAGAAATGAGGCCTCCGGAGGGGTTGATGACTAGCTTTCCGCCGTAGGTGATGTCGCCATTTCGGACAAGCTTGTGGGCCTCACCGGCCTTGGAGAGACCGAGAGCATCAATGACGATGATCTCGTTTGCAGAAAAACAGTCGTGAAGCTCGCATACCCGCACATTATCAGGAGTCACACCGGCTTCCTTCATGGCTGCTTGAGCAGCGAATTTGGTCATCTCGAAGCCCACTAGATCGATAGCAGACCTGGAGAAGATACTTGGTGCATCAGTGGCAAGGCATTGTCCAGCAATAAGAATGGCCTGCCCCTTCAGCTGGGGGCGAGCGTCCAAGAACGATTTGGAAACCAGAACAGCTGCAGCTCCACCATCGGACGTGGGGCAGCACTGAAGCTTGGTGAGTGGCTCATGGATCATAGGAGCTTTCAAGATCTGTTCAAGGGTGTAGACGTCCTTGAATTGGGCGTAAGGGTTTCGTTGCGAGTGCTCGTGGTTCACGCGAGCAATCTCAGCGAAATCTTCAGCCTTGGCGCCATACCTGTAGATGGTTAGCATTTGATGTGCAGAATATATTGGTGGCTAAACAAAAATAGGAGGAAAACATACTTCTCCATATACTCTCGTCCGGCGTTGCCAAACATCTGGGCTGCGCGAGGTGCGTTGGTGAGGCCCCGGGTCTCAGCCATCATATCTACCATAGTGCCAGTTGGCTGCGATCTATCATCCCAAAAATTCCGCAGGCTACCCGGCATCATCTTCTCAAAACCCACCACGAGGATGCAGTCCGCAGCCCCATGAGAGATAAGGCTTCGTGCCATATAAAGGCCGGTGCCTCCAGTTGAGCAGTTGTTGTTCACATTGTAGATGGGGATCTGGGTCATGCCGAACTGGTAGAACACGCGCTGGCCGCAGGTGCTATCGCCGTAGCAGTAGCAAGCCACGCCTTGATCAACTTCATCGTAGTTAATCTGAGCATCGAGCATAGCTTTGATGCCTGCCTCGAAGCCGAGCTCAGTATAGTCGATCTTGCCACGGGGCTTGATGAACTTAGTCATGCCCACACCAAGGACGTAGCATGGCTCGTTACTTCGGACCATCTCTATGGTGTGCATGGAATACAGTGAAGTTTGGTATGGGGTAATTTTGGTACGGGGTAATGTAAAGATGAGTAACACGAATTATAGGGGAAATATGCTTGGGTCGTAACACTGCACATACTCCTAAATATACCACTTAGAGAGACTCAGTGAAAGTAATAAGCCGAGGTTATTAACATGCCGAGAGCCTTGAACTAAGCCAACAATCATCTCCCCGCATTCCTCTCATTGGACCGAATGATACCTTCTGCCGCTATAATAAGCTGCACATTTCTTCCCTCCCTTCCGTCTTGCACACAGAATCTTCAACTTAATTCACTGTACCTTTGAAATTCGCCGGGCTCAATTCGAATATGGACTCTCACATAGCCCCGAGAAAACTCTGGGAACATCCTGATCCCACTAGTACAGAGATGTACAAGTTCATGCAAAATGTCAACGAGAAGCACAATCTCCAAATCAAGGTATGTGGCACCTCCCCTAACATCTTCCTCGCTGACACCTGAAAATAACAGTCATTCTGGGATTTGTATCAGTACTCGATTACCAAGCGCACGGAATTCTGGGATCAATGCTTCCAATACGTCGGGCTGATCTACTCCGGCTCCTACGCGAAAGTGGTCGACGAAAACGCACGTATAGACTTTATCCCCCGTTGGTTTGACGGCGTTTTCATGAATTTCGCTGAAAACCTTCTATACAAGAGAGCCGCTGGTTCACCAACAGCACACAGAGGAACGATTGGGAAGGAGGATGATAAGATAGCACTAACAGAGGTGAGGGAAGGAGCTACCGAAATTCGAGATGTAAGTTGGGGGCAACTAAGAAGGCAAGTTGCACAGTTGGCAAGTGCGATGAAGGAGCACGGCGTAGGGAGGGGAGATAGGGTGGTGGTGGTGGCGAGCAATTCCGTGGATACGCTAAAGGTTTTCCTAGCGGTTACGACTTTGGGTGGGATGTTTAGCAGCAGTTCGACGGATATGGGAGTTCAAGGTGTGCTGCAGAGGGTTTTACAGGTCACGCCTAAGGTATGCCTGTGCCTCCTGGCTCCGCGGGTTGTTGGAGACTGACCTGACAGTACATCTTCATGGATGACTTCGCAATATACAACGGCAAACGATTCGACCTTCGACCAAAAATGACAGATATCGTCAACGGGATGAAAAACGTCCACGAATTTGCAGGGATGATATCGATGCCACGGTTCAAACAGCCAGTTGATATTAGCGGAGTCCCACATACGCAAACCCTCGCCTCGTACCTCCAAAAGGCTACGTCGGACACCCCTGACTTCGAGCGGATGGCATTCCACGACCCGTTCTTAATAGCCTACTCATCTGGCACGACCGGGTCACCAAAATGCATTGTGCACTCGATCGGAGGCGCTATGCTCTCCTCTGCAAAAGAGGGGAGACTTCACCGAGACCAAAATGAGGATTGTGTGTCTCTACAATATACAACAACTGGATGGATGATGTACTTTAGTTCCGTCATGCAGATGCTTCCGGGTGCAAGAGTGGTGCTATACGATGGCTCTCCATTCCAACCGGATTTGGAGACCTTCGTGAAGTTAGCCGGCAAGCAGAAGGTTACGAAGCTAGGAATTAGTCCGCGGTGGATGTGGGAGATGCAGAAGAATGGTGTCAGGCCAAAAGACGTCACCGATCTGTCGAATCTGAAAGTCGTTACTAGTACTGGCATGGTGCTCTCTGATCAGCTGTTTAAGTGGTTTTATGATGTGGGGTTCCCTAAACATGTGCACTTGGCCAATATCTCTGGCGGAACAGACTTAGTAAGTCTAATCATCCTTGGATGGGTAGCTCGAACTAATATATCATCGAGGCGGGCTGTTTTGGACTAGATAATCCTCTTACGCCAGTGTATGTTGGTGGTACACAAGGTCCAAGTCTCGGCACCCCTGTCGCCATCTACGATTCTCTCATTGAAGGTGGTCCTGGCGTCCGCGGCGCGCCGGTCGAGGATGGCACACCAGGCGAGCTTGTCGCACCAGCCGCGTTCCCCAACATGCCTGTCTATTTCTGGGGGGATTCAGCCCACCCTCCTTCTGGAACCTCAAAGTACTTTCAATCTTATTTTGAGAAGTACGAAAATGTATGGACGCACGGTGATTTCGTTATGATCCATCCTATAACCAAGAACCTCATTTTCCTGGGTAGGGCAGATGGAGTTCTTAACCCCTCAGGGGTCAGGTTTGGATCTGCCGAGATTTATGGTGTACTGGAGACTAGGTTTCCTATGCTTGCAGACTCGATTTGTGTTGGGCAGCGCAGACCACAAGATGCCGATGAGAGTGTGCTGCTATTCTTGATGATGAAGCCGGGTGGGAAATTCACCACGAAGCTGGTAACCGACGTCAAAGCTGCCATACGAAGTGAACTCAGCCCCAGGCATGTGCCGAAGCATATTTTTGAGACGCCGGCGATACCTGTAAGTTACCCCTCCATTCTCATAGCTCCCTGGACTTGTATTGTCGACACTCTCTTCCGCAATTTGATGTTAGGGAATGGGATGGGACGATCGTAACGTTAATTGATGGTGGCAACAGACAACGGTCAATTTGAAGAAAGTAGAGTTGCCAGTGAAGCAGATTGTAAGTGGAAAGATTATAACGCCGAGTGGGACATTGTTGAACCCAGAGAGTTTGGATTTCTATTACAAGTTTGCGAAGTTAGAGGAGTTGGTAGACCTGGAGAGTAAGCTATAGGGTGGAGCCGACGCTACGAAGTGGATGTTGAATTGATTTGGGCAAGTATTGAAGGATAATAGGGTTTGATTTCTTTATGTGCAGGTGGCTGACTTTTACATCCAATGGAAGCCATTATGATGGCGTTATTGAATGAGTGGTAACACGTGACTCAATAGCACTGCGGTATTGCGAACTCTCAATTTCCGATCTCGCAGTTATTAGGTGCATCTTGGTAGTTAACTCTGTCTCCTCTATTCACTTTCTTCAATCCCCTCCTCAGGCCTGCAATACGCTTCCTCTTTGCTACCGAACCGATGTATGTTCTAATGCCGAAAGCGACAATCTTGGATAATGGGAATCCATGCCTGCTCGGGAAGGGAAATTCTGCGCGAAGGCAAGAGTGACAGCCGAGACGACCCAACTGATCTTTATAGCAGGCAAGAATCCGGATGATCTTGGCTTTCAGGCTCGTTCGATCGGAGATTACCTTTTGAAGGATGCAATTCAAGAAGTGTCCCAAAGG
The DNA here is from genome assembly GCA_000827325.1 of Oidiodendron maius Zn. Lineage (NCBI taxonomy): Eukaryota > Fungi > Ascomycota > Leotiomycetes > Myxotrichaceae > Oidiodendron > Oidiodendron maius. The sequence goes on along the minus strand of KN832870.1, from coordinate 106,636 downwards.
TGCGTTAATGAAAGTTCCATACGCAGCCATCTTCGGGACCCGAGAGGTGAAGTAGTGGCCATGCTTATTGTAGTCCTTTGTAATCCACAATGTGAGCATCTCTTGCAGTGCGTATAGGGTGCCAGTAGTCACCATCTTAGTTCGAAGGGGATTCGACTGATACTGCCTGAGATGAACCTGTATTGCAGACTGGGTCAGCATGCCACCGTGGCTGCAAACAAGGCATCGCCTACGGGTAGGTAGCCTGGTCATCCAATATTTGCCTTGCCCTGGCCAAAGTAGCAAATACGTGACCACTTTCCACACTGCTTTTCGATACGTCCGTATGTGGGCCACTCCATTTTGAGTATACTGATGGTCCAATCAGAGAGGGGTCCGCGATGGTAGAGCGAGCTACTTCCAATATAGACTAGTACGTGCGTCTCACGAACACCAACTAAATAAGCTCTGAATGTTTTATGAGCCCAGCTAAATCTGAGATTGCGGCTAGTAGACCTTTGTCAATATGTGATATTCCCACTACCTCATCGCTTTGAATCCCTGTCACCGTCTTTGCTGCAAACCTTACAGAAGCTCAATCGCCCGTTTGGACGTAAACCCAATTAGGATCTAGAGTATACTTCGCCTGGATGTTGCTTATTGAAAGGTGCATAACCCCACGGGGTTGGAATGCGGGGTACGTCGAAGTCAATCCGGGTATCATGGCCTAATCAAGGTGATAAATATACAGATGTTTGTATAGATGTCCTCAATCCCAGATTTCGAATGTTTTAAATTAGTTGACATTACATCTTATAAGATCCCATCTCCACGATCCGGCTGGAAGCTTCTTATTCTCTCCCTTGCACAGGCATCTACAAAAGTTCTTCAGGCATCATTGGCAGGATGGGCGAAACACAGGGGATTTCCACCCACGTGGAAGCAATCACAATAGCCGAGTCCCAGTCTCTTGAAAAGAGGAGATGGATGAACTGGCGAGTGGTTATGAACCGTATGGCCCGTTTTCTTGCTTGACAGCAATCTAGAATACAAATTTACTAATATACGCGAACAGTTCTGATAATAAGCTTATCATTGGCCTTGTATGGCTATGATAACGCTCTTGTTGCACCTCTCGCTTCACTACCCCTCTTTGTTGAGACATACCAAGGCCCTGGAGTTGGAGGCCTCCCTGTCTTCACGGTATGGCCTTGATGTGCCGATGTAGGTTTCACAAGTTGACAAAACTCCAGGCTGGTAGCCTGAATCTCTTAACCTGCATTCCTCTCGCCGGTGCTGCTATAGGGTCGTTTGCTGCCAACGCTATACAGCACAAGTTCGGCCGCAAGATGACCATGCTTGCTGCATACGGCTTGTGTTCTTTCCCTGGTTCACTCCTTCAAGTCTTTGCTCCTGGTATTGCGGCGATGGTGGTTGGAAGGTTTTGGAACTGTAAGCCTTCCTAATTTCAAATCCCATCTCCTCCCGTCCTGACCTCGAGCAGACGTCGGCATAAGCCTCGTCACAAACGTTGCCCCGCTCTATCTTGCCGATATCGTCCCAGCACATTTCCGTGCCCGCGCCGTGGGCTTTACTGTCGCAACTGCTTCACTCACTGGTGTTGTCGCAACTGTTATAGTGTGGGGCACTGAAAAGATTCCCGACAAGAGGCAATATATCATTCTATTGGCGATCCAAGCTGCAGCTCCCGGGTCCTTCTTCCTCCTGTCATTGGTCCTTTCAGAGAGTCCAATGTGGCTGCTGAGTAAAGGCCGGGTGGATGAAGCCCGAATAGTCCTTGCATCCCTCCGCACCAACGATATTGCGCTAGTCGAGACGGAAATATTTATAGCTCAGAGAGCCCAGGTACAACAATTGTCTGGCCCTGCCAATATCAAGTGGTGGGAGATCTTGCGTAAGTCGCAGCTAGAGCGTACGTTGGTATCTGGGGCTGGACTCTGTCTGGGCGAGGCCAGTGGCCAAATACTTACTGCGACCTATTCAACTGTTCTTCTCGTGCAGAGCGGAGTTAGTGATCCTTTCAGAATCACCGTTATTTTATTTGTCATCAACTTCCTTGGTACCATCGTTGGTCCCTTTTGTTTGGATAGGATCGGACGACGCCCTATCGCGCTTGGTGGATGCGTTGCTCTCTTCCTCATCGACACCGCCGCTGGGGGCTTGGCCTGCGGAGGATTGCGCACAAGACAAGAGACAGATGCACTTGCGTCGTTGTGTATCGTCTTCTCTTTTGTCTATGCTGTTGGGTTTCAATCCATGTCAGTATATCTACTGAGAAAATTCGTCCTGGATGGCAGGCTAAAATGTGCCCTAGGTGCTACGTCCTACCCACAGAGATTCCTACCTCACGCCTTAGAGAGGCCACCATGACATGGTCAGCCTTTTGGGCATACACCACAGCCATTATCATGACTTTTGCTATACCGCAAATAATCAACGCCGGCGCGTACGTTACTCTCCCTCTAACCTCGCCAGCTTTGTATTTACAACTGACCTTCTTGTAGTGGCAACCTTGGCGCTAAAGCTTTCTTGATCTTTGCAGGCTGTATGGCGGTAACAACAGTTTTAACTTATTTCTATCTGTATGTTTCTAAATTAATATGTCTCGAAAGACACATACAGTAACACGCAATAGGCCCGAGACATCAAATCGTACCCTAGCAGAGATTAACGAGATATATTTAGAGGGCGTGCCTAAGAGGCACTGGAAGGGTTATAGAGCATCTGTGATAGAGATGGTAAATATGCAGAGGACTGTAGTGGATATCAAATCGGTTATATGACATTATACTACGATAAGCTAGTACACTCTAAGAGTACCACGGAATTTTGCTAAGAGGATGCCGTTAACTATAGATGTGGCTCAGCTATTTGAACAAAGAGAGTTCGTTGGTTCAGAGGCTTTCCCTCACAAGTCTATCTGCCAAAATCGCTCTAGTTACTACTTTATATGGCCTGGGGAACTGGAGGGCCCTCAACAATCAAACATATTCATCCGCGTGGCCGGCGGGATTACTAGCAAGGTGATATTTCTTCCATAATTTGAAGCCAGTCCCCTAGCATCAGGGATCCATTCCGCGTGCCAAGTTGAGATTATATATTCTCATTTCATTCAGGAGTCCAAACCTCCTGTATGGCTGTATGACAGTAAATTTTATATCTGGAGTGTCCATGATTGGACTTCCGGGCACATGAGGTTAAACTAGCACTCTACTTAATCAAAGCTTAGAATGCTGGTATTCTACTATAGTTTTCCAACATCTGCGCCTCTGCACGCTCTCGGCTATGGCCCTTTATACACTTTAACAGAGTGTGACAGAAACTTAACTTTGAACCATCACATGTATTCATTTTGTATTTATAGGTTATATCTTTCCTGGCATTCTCATGCCTCCATCAAGTCGAAGCACCACACCATTAAGCATGATATTCTCTATGCTCTGTATTACCAGCTGTGCAAACTCACGTGGATGTCCAGGTCTCACTGATTCTTATCAGCAACTATTATTGTTAAGCTAGAAATGATCAACCTGACCTGGGAACTCCATCGCAGTAGTTAAGCTTGTGCGGACCTTATCAGACATCATAGGAGCCATCTTTGAATTGAAGAGACTCGGTGCAATGGTAACAACTCTGATTCCATAGCGTGCAAGATCTCTTGTCATTGGCAGATTTAGAGCCACAATGGCACCCTTCGAAGCGCTGTATGCCACTGTAAAAGTCCATCAGCATGATATTAAATCTGAGAGAGGGGAGGTACCCTGGCCAGGCTGGCCATCAAATGCAGCAGCCGAGGCTACCATAATGACGACTCCTCGTTCGCCATCTTCTCCAACAGGCGTGGTATTGGCCATGTGGGGGAGGCATTGGCGTATAAGGTCGACAGTTCCTCGGACATTGACGTTCATAACAAAGTCAAAGTCATCAAGGCTGAAGGGATTTCCATGGCGATCGAGAATCTACAAGTAGAAAAGCTATTAGAATCCATATTCGATCAGTTACAAGGTTGAAAGAGATAACACATGGACACAAAATAGGCTGCTACTGCTATCAGACTATGTCGCCTTGCAATTTTCACTATCAAGTCAACCCATCGGGCTCCAACTCGGAGCCACTTTTCAGAATACCGCCTAGGTGTGAGGAATAAAAGGAAGTCATAATAAAACCAACAAGCCTTTGCGGGAGCAGAGACCCCTGCTGCTGTAATCACTCCTCTAATCTTCTTGCCAGTCTCTTTGGACCAGGCCAGAGCTGCTTTCATGGCGGCAGAAATGCTCTCCGTCTCCAGGACGTTTGCTTCGAAGAACTTGGCCTTTCCTCCTCCAATGTCTTTCACTAGTTCACTGGCAAGTTCTGCATTAATATCCAGAATAGCTACATATCCATTAAGGCGACATATGTCCTCTACACATGCTCGGCCAAGGCCTGAAGCTCTGCGGTGTGATACATATTAGTACTGATCGCTTTCTTGCTCACATGGGGTATGCTCATCACATGCCCTCCAGATATGACAAATGTTCCTCCTTCGACCTTCATGTTGCTCTGAATAATTTATCAATTGGTATATGAATGTTGCCAGTATTGTGTAGAAGCACGCCGAGTCATAAATTTTCGAAGAGAGTGCTCCTTTCGGTTCCGTGGAGGAGGTGGCCGCAGATGCACACTGTCAGATTCGCACCTTGTGCTTCTTTATCCCAGCCTAACATGCCCTTGCATTAGAGCTTCTGTGGTGCGGCATGTATCCAGTGGAGAAGTTCCAAGATTGCAGATACACTACAACCAATGGTCTTCATTGTGCCTCTTGTGGGCCCATCTGCGGATTTTCTAGACTTAGGCCGAATCCGTTCTCCCTATGCCGCCACCCTTCGCAGGACGCCATGCATACTTTGCCTTGTCACTATCTCCTACCGCCATCACACATAATCCGGACTATATTATCCCGATACTTTGGGATCAGGAGGCGTTCACAGCTGCCTAGAATGTGAGATATTACATATTCCAGGGTTCCAGTCACAGAGCATTGCACTGACGTCGGAGCCAGGGAACGGATGATCTGCTTCATGGGACGGGCGTTGCAAGCGGGGTCGCGGGTGGGTTCGCACACGGGTCGCAAATTTACCCATGGATTAGGGAAAGTGGATAAGGTCCGTCGCATATTGCAGCCCTGGTCCCGAAATTTTTTCCTATATAGAGCTACAGAGCACGGCTCGCTCTTTTACCCATGGATTAGGAACAATGGGAGCAACAAGGTCAAAAGGTGAGTTTCGATATGTGGAGGCGAGATCTAACCAGAATAAAATTGGTTGATAAACCTAGGGTGCAACACGTGCCGTCGAAGGAAGGTCAAATGCGACGAGCGGCGTCCAGCATGCGAAAAATGTCAAAATATCGGATATGAGTGCGAAGGCTATGTGCGGGAGCGCCGATTCGTTGATGAAGTCTCACGGACTATACGGGACGCGGAAAAGGGTCAGGCCACTGACTCTGTCATCGCACCAAGCCATTCCAACACTCGATTTCTCGGTGTGCCAACAAAGCCATCTGTTCCTTCCAGCCTTGATATGTCTGCATTCGAAGACAACATCCATGTCTCTTTTCTCCTCTCGGTTCTTTTTCTCAGCATCGTTATGCCAACGTCATTGATGCACATTCATGCTAAAGACACGACATCTTTAGTTGCACAACTAAGCATGCGTGCGCTTAGTACGGCCTACTTTGGCCGAAAACATCGGCAAGAGGCCGTGATTAAGCGGGGTGTTCTGAACTATAGGAAAGCTTTAAAGCGGCTTAATCAGGACCTACAATATTCCGAAAAGGCCTTTTCATTAGCTATCCTCTCTAGTGCCGTAACGCTCGAGGTTTACGAGGTGAGCTAGAAATCTTCCCTGCCGTGGGCTATGTCAACCATATGTAACATTTAACATGTAGTTTATTGCCAGCGACTCTAATTATGGCTGGATTAGTCATGCTGGGGGGGTTGGAAGGCTGATCGAGCTACGGGGCCCCGAGAGACACCAAACAAAACCTGAGAAGGATATCTTCGAAGCTAATCGAATCAACATTATCTTAGAAAGCTGGATCAGAGGGAAGCGCTGCTTCTTGGAACAAATCAAATGGAAAACTGTTCCTTGGGCTCTGGAGCCGTCATCAAAAAATGCTATGTCCCACTTGCAAGATATTTGGTGCGATCTGCCTGGGCTCATGGATGACGCAAGAAACATCCGGAATCCCGAAGTGGAGGGAGTACAGAAAGCTTCATCATCCCATGAGGCACTCGAGAGGAATATCCTAATCCACCTTCGCGGGTTATATGCTTGGCGAAGTCGATGGAAGGAGGAGTACCCGAATTCCTACCACGAGATTCCAGTACAACAGTATCTAGATGAGCAGCCTCTGTTTCCAACCATGTTCTACTTCTCGAGCCTAGAGCGGGCTGACGAATTTATTTTCTACAATACGGCTCTAATGATTCTCCTCAAGCTCGGTGCTAAAGCTATAAGCCCAACATTCGACGCCAGCACATCCGCATTCCACTTGCCTCCCGCAAACGCTCGTGGACCTCTCTGTCCACCTAATGAATTAAATAATATCCAATCTATTGCAGCTGAGATCTGCAAATGCGTGGGGTACTACCTTTCGGATTATCGTAATAGACCCGGACTCTCGTTACTGATCTCCCTGAGAATTGCTTATATTGCTTTTCTACCGGCGAGCAGACACGCTCAATGGATACATACAACTGTGATAAGAGTCGCCGACCTTAATGGCTTGAGGCTGCGCGATCTGGTACCCTTGTTCTAGTTCCCATGATCATTCAATATCTGGATATTCACTCTAAAACTTCCAATACGCAAGAAGTCAAAGCTGAGAAAAAGCCATCACCCACACTATGTCAGTATTTGCCCACGTAGTGGAAGTTTGTTTCCGATTTAATTGTATAGTTTAGCGATACTGGTTTACCCCTTAGAATCGTTCTCGACTCTAGAATTCACAGGCTTGCAGTATTATTTTAGTATTTTGACTTCAGTTTCACTGCAATATAGTAGATTATTTTCTTTTATAATTAAATCTATTAAACTATAAAATATAGGCATAAAAAGCTTCTCGCGATTTTAATCCCAGAAACTCCTACAACTTTATAAGATAAACTCAGTCAGATATCAGTATTATAATCAGCGACTCTAAAATACCCCCCTTATAACTTTATAAGGCCCTTAAGGCTCATGTAAAGCTATAAAGGCAGCAAATAGAGGAAATATACAAAGGTTACTAGTCTTAAGTATTAAATATCTATAATACTGGACTAAAGGACCTTATTTAAAGGTCTCTTTCTTAAGTTATAAAGGGAGTAAATAAAGAAATTAAACGTAATAAAGTTGTTACAATGTCTTAAGTAGAGGTTAAGTAATATATAGGTTATAGTTAAGAATTAAAGTAAAACTCAGTTATATTTACTGTTGACTGGTATAAGGCCTCAAGCATCTCTACACATGCGATACAGCTGCCTACTAGGCTGCCCACTGGTACCTATAGGGTGACTAAGTGGGAGCCTATTTGGTGACTCAATTGAGTGTATAGTGTTGAGCATAAAAGGCTCTAGTTCTCTTGAATCTCTTCTTACTTCAGTTGTCTCTGCATCACTTAATATAACACTGAGTTTCACCTTGATTCCTGACTACGACCTGTGCACTATGTGACCTCAGTTCAAGATTTACTATAGGCTTTTAGTATAAAGATATATAGAAGCAGTAGATAAATTAAGTAATATAGAGACAACTATTAAATATAGGTATATTAGAGTAGGGTCTCTTTATAGAGACCTAATTAGCTTTTTAGTGACTTATATAAATCCTCTAAATTCTAGATCTTGAGTCTTAAGGGATATATACTTAAAGCTTTAATTAATATTTTATAATAGAGTCTTAGAAAAGTAAATAACCTACTTATTTAGTTAACTTACAATATATATATATCAATTATAAAGAACTTAGCCTTTAGATAAAATAAGGATAAAACTTAATTATTAATTTCATTATTTATTTTTAGCTTCTTAACTACTTAAATTATAGAGCAAGTAGTTTAAACCCCTTTAAGTAACCTCTTGTGTCGAAATGAAATCGATAAAGAGAATATTCGACATCCACCACGACAGGAGACAGAAACAGGCATTGATGTCACAGGGTCCATGGAGGCAAATCCTTCTACTACTTCTAGCAGCTCAGCTACTCCTCTAGAGTCTGAAAGTGAGAGAGAAGTGCCGAGCGTTAGTAACTCTGAGATATTCAAGAGTTTTCGGGTTTCACCGGATGATCCAACTCACAAGATCATTCCTGCGGCGCTGAAGAGGTATAACATTAATGCCCCGAGGTACTCGGCATTGACGCAGAAAATGGGGTGATTCGCTGTTCCCTTCTGTATTACAATACAGTTGAAGAGGTACGGAATCTCGTCCAGGCTTTGAAATCAACCCTGGATAATTCCGACTCTTGAGATATCTCAGTCCCTGTCAGTATAGAATAAGAGCAATGGCCTTATTATTAGATATAGCTAGCTAGTCCAGTAATATTTACCAATCACAAGTAGTCATATATATAGGCAGCAAAAATATAGTATATATTGGTATATAGAGCTCCGAAAATTTTAACTGTCTAATAGCTTCTACTTTATACGAAATATATTATATTTCCTTATATATATAATGCAGACCCTTAATTAGCTACTAGTAAATCAACTCTACCCCTCTCGGGAAGGATCCGCTTATACCAGCGTCTAGCGTGGCTTCCGTAGTTTATCTTTCTGTTCCGGGCCTCTTTCCAGAGACCTTGCTGTATCATTCAGTATTCTTGGCTGATCTCAGCCAAATTATAATTATGATAGTACCGGGCTTCTATTAAATTTGCACTTATCGAGATAGCTGCACCTTATAATCTTTATTGACTAGGTCCTAGGGCTTCAGGCACATTTACACATACTATACATCTGCCTGTTCGGCTGCCTACCGGTGCCTATAAGGTAACCAGGTAGGAGCCTATTTGGTGACTCAATTGAGTGCATAGTATTGAGCATAAAAGGCTCTAGTTCTCCTGAATCTCTTCTTACTTTAGTTGTCTCTGTATCACTTAATATAATACTGAGTTTCACCTTGATTCCTGACTACAACCTGTGCACCTATATTGCCTCAGTTCAAGAATCTTCATTACAATACAGTCTCCAAGGTTATAGATAAGATCTGCGAAAACTGTCCCATTTATCGAAAATCAATAACTACAGCTCTCCCCCTCATCCAGGGTGTTCACACCATTCAGCTTCCAGATAAAAAGCCGGCTCAAAGAATTTCTATATAGACTATTGAATTGGTTGCTATTATAGACACAGAATCAGAGCCAAGGGAGGATAACAAGAATTATGCTAAGGAAGGTTCTTGTTGGGATACAACATAAGAAGAGAGATCGCTGGTAGAATTTCTCACCCGTTTGGGGCTGTTAGGAATGTAAGTGATCTTCCTTGCCTGAGATCCATGCAAGCAGCGGTGAGCTTTGAAAGTTGTCGCTCTTACGATATTCAAGCTAATCCACTAAGCTTTGAGCTGCGATTGTGTCGAATTAAATATCCTCAACACAACACAACATCATAACACAACGATACATTAACACCACTCTGAGCCATAGATATCCATGCTCGCTAGTGGGTAACAAAGACTATATTCTCGCCGCGGCGACATGGCTTTGCCTATTTGAAGAATAATCCACCTTGTGTTGGTCATGGAGTTCTAGCTAAGTTGCGTACAGAACTTACGCTGTGATGGCGAGACAAAAGTAAAATGCCACCTACAGGCCATATCTACCCTTATTAGCCTACGAATACCAATAGATTGCATTAACTCAGCCGCTGCAGCACTAGCGTTTGAGCGGATGTGCGTTGAATCATTTATACATCATACTACAAGTTACGCTTTTGTTTGAAGGGCTTTCGCTCCTATCTGAAGTCCTTGTGATGGAGCATTTTAGTTGGCGTTGAATTTGAGTTCGACTGAGGCAGATTATATGTGGTATTCAGGTTCAACTTGAATAATACTACTAAATGACACTAACGTATCTGATCTTGAAAATCAAGTTAGGGGGTGCGCAGGTAGGTAGTAGGAATCAATAAGATCAGTAGAATCAATGAAAAACTCATGAATTGAGGCTATCCAGCTGTATGTATAAGGGATAAAATCAGAGTATGTGTGGGATGCCTTAATCTTATATGGTAAACTCAACTCGAGTCGAGTTAATTTACAACGCCTTTTGAGTGGTTCCCGGCACCGGCTCCTGGTGCATAGACCACCCTACGAGTTCGAGTCTGCATTATGACCGTCTATCACCGCCTGTCAGGCACACGAATGAGTAGGGCATATTACGAGTGACCAGAGGGGAAAGACATTGATTAATCGATGGATAAGCCATCATGGAAGCAGCTGAGGTTTTATACAAGCATACCCCACTGGGCGATAAACCATTCTCACTTCGATTGAAGGCATCGAGCGGGGAAAATGGACGATCGACTGGGGACTAGCGCATCCTAGGCGCATGTCTCCATGTTCTGTGTTTACCACACGCGGGGTACATCGGGTGTAGTACGTGAGCAGTTCAGTTGTTTTCATCTCGCTAACGGACCAGACTACTTGAGAGCTCCGCTCAATTTCTCATATATTAATTTCTAGGATTCATATATTCCCCGTTCGAGGGCTGAATGTCTGAACGCGCATCATGGACTCTCTTACACCTCAAAATGCCCTTCATGATGGGACCACAATAGCTGCTCATAATGTATTTTTGGGAAGTCGTCGCCTTCATCAGCTTCACATAGGATTGTTCCACGTATCGCTGATATCTTGATAAACGTCTTACAGATTATTTGAATATAGTATACCTCTTACACCACTAGTATATCAAGTTGCTTTACGACTGTATTAGCAGGTAACAGCAATAAAGGTAGGTATAGCTTAGTTGATTTAGGACCAAGAAATATATCAAATTAAAGTGCAAATAAGTTATCTGATAAAAGGATTATATATTATTATTATAAGGGGTAATACAGACTATATATGGAAGTCTTAGATATAGCCAAGTTTCTACTTGAAACTAAGCTAGACGTTAACCTAATAGACTAGTTAACTGAACAGCTATCTAATAGATCTTGTATACTCTTCCCTATCAGGACTGGGTGTCATGTCTTTAGTTTAGAGCCATTTGAAAACTAGAGTCTAGAGGATATAACGAAAAGAAGCGCTGATAAGGTTAAAATGCAAGTAACTTTCTAAATATATTATTAACGTATTGCATTTGATAGCGTTTATAGTTCAATACTGCGATTTATTAGGGACGTAAGTATTAGCAAAAGTATCTCTTTGTTGAATTAGCGAGATCTTAGGTGGGTTTGATGCGACCGAACATTGGCAGGGCCGCAGGTAGTGGTGGCAGAGCTTCCGTTTGTCATCACCAACCTTCGCGTTTAGTTCATCAACCCCCATTATTTCTCATCCTCATCCGCCGCATCCTCACCCGCATCCTCACCCGCACCCTCGGCCGCTTTTTCGGCCGCCAAGTTAAAATATGCAACGCTCCATAACTCCATTATCTGGTGTCAACCTTGCACAGCAAGCATGCGCTTCTTGTAAGATGCGGAAGAGGAAATGCACCAAGGGGCTGCCCAAATGTTCTTTATGCTCGAAGTAGGTGGAACGCCTGAGCGCAGGATTGGACATCTCGGCCGCACAGCGGTACTAATTGTGATCGGATTAGGAAGAACTGGAAGTGTGATTACACGCAGTCAGATCAAAATAGCCAGGGCGCGTCAGGCTCGTGGCTATCCGCTTCGTCTGTCGAAGACCGCCGACGGAGCATGCAAGGCATTGACGTGCTTTTCTTAGATTCGAGAGTATTTCAATATAGTCGAGTTGAGATTTCTGGAACAACCATTCCCATTCCAGCACATATTACATCTATTATTGGAGATGTTACCGATATTCGGATCTTTGCTTCGCACTTCTTCGATACAATTCAGACTTGGATGCCTATTATCTCTAAAAAGCGATTCTATGATCACCATCTGCACCCTTCATCTCAATCTCGTGCAGACCTGTCATTACTCTTTCTTTGTATGAAGCTTATCATATCGTTGCCGCTAGAGCATACGAAGAATCCACAGACCCCGTTATACTGTGCTGCAAAGCAATTCTACCTCGAGGTAGAAACTGCAGGGATATTCTCCTTCTATGTTTTGCAAGCTGGACTACTGATATCGCTTTACGAACTTGGGCATGCCATATATCCGTCGGCTTTCTTGTCGATCGGGGTTTGTGCTAGATACGCATATGCATTAGGTATAAGCGGGAATGCAACGTCACAAGTCAGCAAGCCATTTACCTGGGTTGAGCAAGAAGAAAGGAGGAGGGTCTGGTGGGCGATTATCATATTGGATCGGTTCGAGAGCCTCTCTTTTTATACTTGAGTGAGCCTTGCACTGAGGAGTTGACGTACTCCAAAACGTCGTCGTGGTCACGAGCTAAAGAGTTTACGCTAGATGGCTCTGCCTTCTATATTAGCTGAATGCATCCTCACACGAAGGAATACTGACTGCTATCATAGCTTCGTGAGCATCGGTCACCCAGGGAGACGATTTGCAGCCGAGGATCCAAAACCACATGACCTTTTACCAGTAGACGATGCGGCGTGGGACAATGGTGTAAGCTTAGTGAGCAGTACCAATCTTCCCAGGATACTTATTTCTAGCACAGATGGTCACATGCGATGATTCGAGTACCCTATCTTCACCTTTGAGCAGTAATATGAGCAAGTTCGCTTTAGTTGCTCAGGCTGCCGGATTGCTTGGTCAAGTACTCAAACATGTCTCTGCTCACGCTACAGACTGGGTGCTTCATCATGAGGAAGGTGTGCAGCTGGATCGAACGCTTCACGCGTTAATCAGCGCCTCCGAGGTCAATAATTCACCATATTGTGATCAAAGATCCATCTGTTATAGGTATATATTTACACATTCACAGCAAGCCGTGAAGTTGATCCACGATTTGACATGCTACAGTGCTCTTATAGCGCTCCATGAGCCGCAGGTTTCTTCAAATAGTGGATTCTCAATTGACCCTGACCATTGCCATTATGCAAGCAGTGTTTCTGAAGCAGTCTCAAAGACAGTAGCTGCAACCGTGCCACAATACTTGCCGGGGCTCGGGCTCAACTCAGAAAAAGTTTCAGTATGGGGGCTGCACTTAATATACCAGGCAAGCGTTGTATACATGCGACTGAATCGAGAAGCGAACTCTTCAAATTATCTTGAAGTTCTGAAGACTCTGCAGCAGGCATTAAGGGTCTTGGATGTGAGATGGAAAGCAGCAGGTACGTTGTGTTCATTACGTCCCTGGCTAGAGACGGATGCTTACAACTGTTCTAGGGGTTTACCTTCAAGTCCTAGAAGCATGGGAAGTAATGGGTATTTGTTGAGCCTCTTCTGATTGGTCTATTGGAAAGGCTAGGCGTGTTCAGCACTACCTCCCGTGCTTTGTTGCTGTTAAGTGGCGGCATTGTGTAGATACAAGAGCACGAGCGAGGTCAAATGCGACTTAGGCAAAGTGATTATTTACAAGGAAAGAAAAATATTATTAAGGAAGGCTCTGACTTAAGCTATTTACACAATATGCATAAAGTGGCACTACAATACTGTATTAGCTGGCATATAAGACCCCCCTGAGCGAAATCACATGACTCGTCCTAACAAAATTTGCGTGGGGCGCGGGTCATTTACATAGTACTGTAATTACTTTGCATGTATCCTTATCATAAGAATAACCACCCTTCTAGGAATCTACTTTCCGGCCCCAATCGTATTCTTATATCCAGGTTTGACTGCACTGGGAGCTGGCGCCAGCTGGGTTCCCGATTAGGGTGATTGGCAAGATTGGCACCTGGTGCCGTGATGTAGATGTAATAAACAATACGGGGCCACTGTAGCGATTCTTTTTCGCATGACAACGGAGAAGTACTCGGTTTGTAAGGACATTAATGAATTATTGTTGAGTGTTGCCTACGATTAGTTCCACAGTGTACGCGACACTGTGTTGATCTAACCTTTAGTATATAGTTAGGGTGGCTCCTCCCCCTCTAGTTTTAAGAATCAAGTCGTCAACTCCATTTTACGTATTGTCAACAATTATTAATCAATATATACAAGGGCAGTCCTCCGCATTGGGCAATAATATAGCTTTGCAAGGCAAGTACTAGTTTGCAAAGCTAATTCATTACAATCTTACTTATCAGCGCTAAACCTGCCCTTCCGCCGTGATACAAGACTCCGCCACAACCCCGCCAACGCACTTTCAGATAACCACCGGTCTTGTCGTACAGCTTCAACTTATAGTACAACAACAACAATAATAACTGCAATAGCGGAAACTGTAGGAAGGCGGCTGAGTTGGTCTTCGATCAATCAATGATCCTCAGAAAACTAACACGTGCCAGAAAAGCCAGCGCTCTGGTACTGGCTCCCAGTAGTTCCGGCTATGGATATACGAGAGGCTGACTGCTCCCAGTATTTGCGATATCCAGGATAAATTCTGGCCATCAATATGGCAGTATGAGAAGGTGTACATTATGTCTCGGTTGGTGAGAAATATAGCTGACATCTATAGCATTCTTACAACGAAGAAGATGTTAAGGGCAGCTTCCATCCGGTCGATTCCGGTCTATACAACAACGCAGAACCGCGCACGGCTGGGCGATTCTTGCACCGAGTTTGCCTTGGAGTCTGCCATCGAGAATGTTGACAAGACTATGTTTAGAATGTGGATGCTGTCCATAGCGAGAGACCTCTCGCCATCATCGTTGGCATCGAGAGCTACATCTGCCCCACGCAAATGACGCTGGACGCGCTGGCTCATGGACAGAAGGTATACGTCCTCGCAGACGGCGTCAGCTCGTGCAACCCTGAGGAGGTCCCCATTGCGTTAGCGCGGCTGAGGGCTGCGGGTGCCATTGTCACGACCAGCGAGAGCTTCATGTACGAGCTGATGGGCGATGCGTCGATTCCTGAAGTTCAAGGCGATTGCGGGTCTAGTTAAGGAGAGCTCGAAGGATACGAAAGATGTTATGAGTACGCTGCTGAGCAAAATATAGAGATACACGGAAATCATTCATAGAGAGAGTGTAAAACGGTCGTATAGGTTCAGTTGTAAGGGGTTGAACCCCTATTATGGGCTCAGGTGCAGGCACATAAGCCACGAGCCGTACGATGACTTGTGCGCAAGCTCCCCTACATATTTATATTTTCTCTCCGCCGTACAATAGCTCTCTTTCTTCTTTAACAAGACCTCTTTGAACAAGAACCCGTTCGCAGCTTCGACTCATTGCCTGCAGCCCGCGACACTGGATTTAGGAGAATATATCTTGAGTCAGATATCCAGTCAATCCTAGATTCAACAGTCCAGCCTTAACCAACACCTGAACCAACACCTGAACCAACACCTGAACCAACACCTGAACCAACACCTGAACCAACATCTGAACCAACACCTGAACCACCTGATACACTTTCAACCTGGTCAGGGCGCCCAGAGCTTATTTATAGGCAATACCTTGCAGACAGGAGGCCTAGGTGGCTGAGAACCGTAGAGTTCGACCCACTAGCTATCGACAGAAGAGGGGCATTGAGGACTACACTATACAATACCGTAAGGAACAGCTACGTTACCACCTCAGCGCCTGGACCTTGGAACAGAGACTCTTCCCGAGGGAATGCCACACTGGACTACTGAAGAGATACAGGCCAGGTTTGACTTGGCGCTATTGGAGAGCAGGATATTGAAGAGCAGGCAGAGGCCGAGCTAATTGTTGCTAGAGGCCAAGGCAAAGAAGGGAGCGGAGTATTCGGGGGCTTTGGGATCAAATTGGGAATGATCTTCAGGCCAGAAGAGAGCAGTATGGGTTTGGGTAATCAGGTACTATAGTGTGCATTTGAATTTACTATATTTGAAGCAGGATTGAGCTCAATATTAGAGGGCTTGAGCGCGTTTGACATAGATCGCCTGAATAGCATACGCTATATCGTTGTGAAATCAAACCCCGACAAATCTGCCTCCAGCCATCCCGACCGATCGGATTGGTATTCGGGGAATTCCAAGCTCCATGGGAGCGGGTCACAAGCATGTGGCAATTGCATGCTTTCGCTTCCCAAGTCTAACTGCGGTAGGAGCTCACCTTCGCATGGCCAGTCGGCTGGCTGATTTGTGGTGCAGAGGGACGATAACTCCTTCATAAAGGATCCATTGATGTGTGGTGGAAAGGAGATAACGCGGCCAGCGCACAAGTGGTCCTCACTTATTGACTCTTCATCAAGCCTGTCACCGTTGGCTAATATTCTTTCATATCTTCGGAATGAGGCTAAGCGGCCAGTCAGCGCAGGAACCCACAAAATAGAAATACAGCCACTATGGAGACAGAGTATTGCATTTACGCACCAAGTACCAGTCTGCCAAGGCCCCAGTGCTCTGCGAATTGCTCCATAGTCATCGTCAAGATTCTCAATGAGAGTGTCGCTTTCTCCGCAAGCTCCCAAGCAGACTCGGCAAACGATTTCACCAGTAACTGAACGCATGCCGGTAGCCATAAAGCGTATACAATGAACGGACATGTACGAACAATAGAGTCAGTGGGCCAATCGCGAACGATGGCGCAAATGGCATCAGATGCCCTGAGCGCATCAAAGAAGGCTTGAGCTCCAGACGAACTATTGACAGCGTTCCCTTCGTTTCTCGAGATATTAGACCGCTCTTTGGAAATATCTTGGCAGTAGTTGAATATTGTTGTGGGAGTCGCTCCGCTGAACATTCGTACTTTTCCCATTATGACCGAAATGCTATTTTTCAAGTTAGTCACCTGACTTGGCGAAAAGAGAAAATACCGACTGTTCCATATTGATATGCATTGGCAGGATGTCGCTCAAAATATTTGGTTGTTCGAGAATTTGCAAAGGTTGTGATTCAGGCCTCAACTCCCCCGGAATGGTGTGCTTCCAGACTGAGGCACAGTCCTCAATTATCAAGATAGACTCATTCGAGTCAGCAACATTATGGACATCTACCAGATCAATCAAAGCCGCCCCGAGATGACATGCGAGGATTCGGCGTGACAAGACAGACGTGTTTGGTAATACGTCAAGGAATGTTCGCAAGCTGTGGAGATTAACGGGCAGGAAGTCCGATGAGCATTCGCGCCCCTCAAACCAGTCCTTGTCATCGCATGGGAGTTTTGTCTTGCATCTCCTAGAATTCATCATTGGCGGTCTCAGCTTTGCCGTAGAGGCGAAGGTCTCCAAATCCCAAATACACCACCAAGCGCGGCGAAGCTCCTCTTTCTGGATCCACGGAGTCTTGGAGATCAAGCCGGCCCTCGTCTCGATAGGCTCCCCACTATTTTTGAGGTCTATTTCATGGAGGCCGTAGTCGTAAGTCATGCGTACGCATGTTGAAATCAGAGAATATGCCCGGTTGTTGAGTCCGGCTCCCAACTCTGCAAAACTCAGCAGGGCGCATGCCTGGATCAAGGAAATTGGCGGTTTCGTGACCCGGCCAGACGTAATCTCGATCTGCTCGATCATGGAAATCTCGGTGTTGATGTGTTGTCTTGCTCGATTGATAAATCCTGTCCCACGCTCCCAGCGCTTCCTCCCTTTGTAGCAGAAGCCGCGTCGGCTTTTATCACAATCTGAATTCGGGCATAGCGACGCATCGAAAACGTCTACCCGAGGGTCGTCCGAATATTTTGCAGAAAGTGCAAACATCGCAGTAAGGACAAGAGTGGAGTTTTTGCAGGACAGGAAAGATTCACTATGGACCCACGAAACGAAGGATGGGCGATGAAGTAATCGAAACTGAGGCTGAACGAAATCGAAGAATAAGTCGACCAGGTGATATATAAGCTCTCTGGAAGGAAGAACCGATTCCGGCTGAAAGGATCGAACAGCCGATAGCGACGGTGAGATGGAACTGGTCATTCGCCAAAGTGCCGGGCTTTGTTCAAGCGAGGAACTTGACAAAGCCCATCTCTCTTCGCCCGTCATATCCCATTCCATGGCGTTGCTCGTGTTGGTCGGAGTTATTATAGCCCCTCGTGCCTCTAAAGCTGGTCAGAGTAAAGTATCATCTTCCACGAAATTTTACGAAATCACCTCCAGAACCCTTAACGCATTGCCCTCCAGGTTTCGTGCCCTTCTTAGGTCCCGGTTTTAAGGATAGCCTTGGATATATGCATACAGTGCCTGACTGGATGCATAAATAGCATTGTGGCTTCTGGCCATCACCTATTGACGAGTAAATCTAGGATAGAGCATTGTGTAATGCGGATATAAGATCTGGAGCCACTCCACTCTCCTGGCTAAACTTACATCTTTTCTTTCGTCTGACAAACTCAGTCGTCAATCGTGAGCAAAATGTCTCATTCATGGAAGGATCGCGGATGGGGTACTGAAGCCTATTATTGGGGTTCTCACCGGTTACAACTCTCACAAGCACGGATTCGACCATGACGGGCAATGGCTGACCGATTATCCATGGAGCGAAGTTTCAACAAGACAGATGTCTGTCAAGGGTATGGAGTAATGGAAGTTGGTACGAAGGTGGTGAAAGAAAATGTGCGTGAAGGCATTGCTTTCAAAGCAACTTTCGAAAGGGCCAATTTAACCTGTCCATGCGGGAAAGCGCGGAATTTGCTTTCACTGTTCTGCCCAGGGCTGGGGTTGCCGGGCTGGAAGCACCTTGTCGATACTTCACGGTGGGGTATTACTAAAGATTAGCCAATGCGGGGTAACTAAGTCGGAAGTCCGGGACAGGAAAGCTCCGTGATTTTAACTCAAATCTAGTTAGCATTTCGGGACACTACATGAGCGAAGAGACCACCGGTAAGGTCACCTTTGAACGCTCCCTATCCAAATACCATTATCACAGCTTTAGATTACATTGGCAGTTATTTTTTATTTATTAGACTCCAGTTGAAGTCCATGATCCTCAGCTTTAGCCTCGGACATTGTATAATTGAAAATTAATGGTGGATCACTGTCACAAGTTTGCAAGGATCCCAACGAAAACCAATCCTTCTATAGCTCAACTTACTTTTCACTTATATAAATTAACTAACGATCTAGTGATGCACTGTAACAGATATTACTAAGAGGTATTTCATGCTGTCTTATCAGGAGCCTCCAATAACCCAGCCAACTCCGCAAAGCCATTGAACGATGGCCCCGCCGCACTCTATCATTTCCCCCTCCTCACCTTGACCAGCCAACAGCAATATCAGTCTTTGTCTCTGTATCACTTAAGTTCATCAACGCCTCACTCGAAAAATTACTAGCACGAGATCCATACGTAACGATTAAGACTTGCTTGCCAATCCACGCGTGGAGCAAGTAATCGATAGCACTATTAACTCCGTCAGACATACAATGGTTATATGCAGGTGCGACGATGATGTGGCTGTGAAACGGTTCTATGACTGCGGACCAAGCACTAAAGTATTCGAATTGTGTCTGCTCAGTGACCATTGCTGGTATAACACGCCCGTTGGATATAGGGAGATTAAGGGACGCGATGTCAATGATCGAGATTTCGGCCTTGGGTAGAAGTGAGGACTTTGTGGGCGAAGTTGACGGTCGTGATGAGAGCTACTTTCTTGGCATGGTAAGTATCCGCCATCGAGTATTTCTCATTGGTGCTAGAACTTCTTTGTATTGTAAGGGAGAAATGGGACACTATCGCATGAAAAGATACTCCAGACTTGATATATAAAATAATAATGAAGTAAGTTATGAATTAAACTTGTTAATACTGAATACGACGAGAAGAGGATTAACTTTCGCACCTATATCTCAGTAAGTTTCACGGCTTATCTACAAGACATATGCTTAGGAAGATTTGAAGAATGTGGGTCTGGACACGCTAAGTGCACGAGCATTCGCCGTTCTTGATTTGGTTTGAATCGATCACAAGGACTTAAGAAAGGAAGGAAAGGAGGAGGGGTAATGTTGAGTCCTAGCGTGTCCAGAACAGCGGTGCCGTTCCAGATGAGTAAGCCAAGCTAATTGCTTACAAAGGTATCGCTAGTACCAACGTACTTGACAAGCGAGCTGTTCATGTATGTGAGCTGCACGGTACCATTTTGCTGCAAAATCATGGAAGTCAAAGAAGACAAAAGAAAGCATACTGTGAACCTGAATGCGAGAACCTATATAACGGTCGAGAATCACATACGGTGGGAGGCAGTCAAATATGGGTTACCGTAGAACACGCGCAGACAGATAGAGTGCTGTCACTTCTAACTTTCGTCCGCAGTCAGGTTATTATACACGGCCCACCACCTCTCGATTAGTTCACAATAAAAAGCTGCATACGCCGACTGATCCACAGGAGTCTTCCCTCTCATATCCCATGGCTTTTCCCTCCCAATAAAATGCACCACACTCAACTTATCCTTATAATGCTCCAACGCTGGCATGTACAATCTATAAGACCGATACAATTCCACATTATACATAAAACTTAGGCGATAAAAGTCGTGGAAATGTATATTTAGCAGTCCCTGGTCTCCGCCATCGAACGACGTGCCCCTATTCGCAAGATCTAGAAGCTGCTTGTATATTTCAGGATTTGGTTCAAGAACCATGACACCGCTGTTGAAACAGTCTGGGAAGCCAATCTCTGGCCCTGCTGCGAAGGGCATAGCGAGGTCAAAGAGCTCATTAGGTGCACGTAGAGGGAGCGTGTCAGCGTCGAGATAGACGATTTTGCGGAACTGGGTTTGCTGCCAGAGTGCTATTTTGGTGAAAGTGGCGAGAAGGTCTGTACGGCCCATAGTATTAAGGGCTGTAAGATCGTGGTTGGTGAGCTTCTTAACGTCTATCACGTGGTCGAAGTTATGCTGCAGAGATCCGGAGAGTCAAAGACGAAGAATGCGAGCCTGCTATCAGAAGAACTCATACTCACTTTCAGTCTGAGAATTGTGTCTTGTGAGACGTGTGTCGACGTGACCAATACAGCCAACTTTCTCCTGGTTCCATAGTCTCTTAGTGACCTTGCAACAACGAGCGCGCCTACCGAAGATTAACAGCTGCGTGTGAGCTTCTGGAGGTTGCCCTTAATACCTGGCAGATATGCATCGTTGAGCAGAAGCTTGCGGGCATGTTAATATACCCTCTAGAAAAGGGGTTTTTATTTCCTTACTGTACAGTACACATCTTCCTTGGGAACCACAATATTTGGCATGCTCTCAGGCTTCTGAATAGAAATCAGGGATTCTAGAGTTCTTACGACGCAGGGGAGTCAAGTATGAGTTGGGGAGTAGTCGGTTTAAGGGTCAGCTAAACCGCTGCCGCTAAGCCTCTGGTAGAAAATCTAGACACTGGGTGATCTTGGAGGTCATTCTGAAGCCTAGTCAGCCCTGGATTGCCTATTGTCATCACCTACTTTCTTGCCAGGATAGTCACATGTGTAGTAGCACCTAACCTGGCTATCGCAATCACAAGCCGCCGTTTCGGCCGCAGTTTCGACCGCAGTTTCGACCGCAGTTTCGGCCGCAGTTTCGGCCGCAGTTTCGGCCGGATGTAGTTTCCGGAGTCCCGGGCAGGTCTTATACCTCGTAGCATAGCCAATCCAATGTTAGCTTGTACAAATATCATGTCAGGTTACTACCACCTGTCAGTGAGGCGGTCAAAATATACGTAGAGTCTACGACACAGATGATGCTGCACTTACACGGACTTGCCTGGCTTGCAGGAAGCTTTGGGGCCGCGAACTTGTCTCAGAGGCTAGTGTCTGATGCGGAGTTCAAGTGTCAGATTATTTCTTATATCCGCTCTATAGTCAGAGAGACGGTTGATATCAGTCTTGGCCAGTAGTGGGTCTTCCGTCTTTTCTCTGTCAGACAGCATGACCCTGGCTGAGTTCTAAGGGCCTCTTGACGTCGACTCCAATAAAGTGGCCGCTCGAGTCCAGATGCACACGAATACTTTCACCTGTACCAAATACCAGAAAAGTGGCACGAGGTCGCATGCGAATATAAACACCGTACCGACTATGCAGGTTGACGAAATGGCAGCTGACGCTGAGGAAACTCAAGAACACTCTCTATAAGAATACGCCAAGGACCGAGGAAACTTAAAGATATTGCAAGGTTATTCTTAAGCTAAATATAGTGGGCTTCACCAAAAATACCTATGCATGACCAGAGACTTTAAGTATATTACTGAGGTTTTAGTAGTGTATTCTTATATCGAAGAGTCCTTATATCGGGGTTTACTGTATAGCTCGCGCTCATATTAATCTATAATAACCGTGCCTTTCCTTATCATTGTACCTCTAGATAAATGCGCAATAATCTGCTCCACTGGGAAGACCATATTCTTAGTCGATAGAGCAAGAAGAACTGGTCAGGAAGACGTATTGTGCCTATCCAATGCTGAGGGTCAGCTGCATTCAGCAACGCCACATCTCCAATCGCTTTAGTCTAGTCAATGTGATTGTCGGAACGAATGTGATAAGCCTGTCGATAGTGCAGTCGTCAGTCTCCAAGAGGTCACGCAATTTTGAAGAGGGAAATCACGCAATATTAACCCTCTGGCTGATCCGAACTTGAGAATATATACGCCCGCCCTAGAGAGCATGCCGTAGAAGTCAATCTTTGCCGGGGACAGTCACCGACCAACTCTCTCGTTTGCCAAGTCGGAATCAGACCGTGGTCCAGCCGTCGCTGTTGAGCGAACATGGGATGTGGACAGCGTCCTTTCTCAGATCTCTACTCTACCTGTACTAATGGGTTATATAGGGCAACAAGTATACTTAGGATCAAGCCTATTTTGTCATTAGGAATAGAGCTGCTAGGGCATAGTTGAGTTGTCCTTGTCGGGTCGGATGTTTCTGCAGGTGCCAGGCCGCCTCGCTGATAGACCGCCCTTCCCGCCGACCGCCCGCCCCGCCAGAATTATGCCGCGAAACTCTGGGAAACGCTTATAGTTGGAACTACGGAGGTACAGGCTGCAAAGAATGTTATATCGCCTGGCAGAATCATTTCGCCAGGACGGTGTAACAAAATTTACAGCCTGTACCTTCATAGAATCAATTTGGCTAGCAAAGAAGCACGGATAACATGTCTACTGGGAAGATACCCCGCGGAACTTGATTACAGTACATTCCGGCCCTGGTCTCACCTGGGTAGCTCCAGAGGTATAAATGCAGTCCATTGCCTACAGTTGTTCGGAGTTAGTGACCCAGACATTCATACCTGACTAACATACCAAGCCTCACTAGGCTTCTATACGCAAACATTGAAGTCTTTCTGTCGAATCAAGGAGAGTTATCTGTGTCTTGAAAGCAGCCACAACATGTCATTTAAGAGACTCGTGCGGTTCGTGGACGAGAACGGTCAGACCCTCTACGGTGATTTTGGCGATATAGTCCCTTCGGCCGACGTCACGGGCTCGATGGTTAAGGTGCTAGATGGAAATCTCGAGACAGGATGGAGGCCGGCTGGGCGACAGGCTACCATCACGAAGGTGAGGTCACAATACAAAATTGGCGGCTATGGTATTAAAAATCCCTCTAACATATCCCATAGCTCCTGAGTCCATTACCCAGCCCCGGTATCGTTCTGTGCATTGCTATGAACTACAAGGACCATGTTGAAGGGGAGGGAAAGGCAAGGCCTTAGCATTGCGACGTCTATGTGTTCTGAAACCTAACAAGAACAACAGCACAAAGTCCCAAAATACCCCTCTCTATTCTGCAAGCCTCCAGACGCGCTAACTGGACCTTACGACACAATCTCGATCCACCCCGAAACGCAGTCCATGCTCGACTACGAAGGCGAGTTGACGGTTGTGATCAGCAAAGACGCGAAGAACGTTCAGGAGGATGAAGCATTGGACTACGTCCTCGGCTATACATCCAGCAATGACATCAGTGCCCGGGACTGGCAAATGCCCGAAGAAATTTCTGGCTGGCAGTTTGCGTACGCGAAGTCCTTCGATGGGTTCGCGCCTGTTGGGCCATGCCTCACCTCCACGGCTCTTATCCCAGACCCGCAGCAACTGAAGTATACAACGAAGGTAAATGGACAAGTCAGGCAGGAGTCGTCGACCAAGAATATGGTCTTCCCGGTGAAGCAGATTATTGCGCATTTGTCTAGAGGTACAACGATAAGGAAAGGCACGTTTATTATGACAGGGACGGCAGCTGGGGTAGGCCTGTTTATCAAGCCGGAGGGATCCGGGTTTGTGAAGGATGGGGATGTAGTAGAGGTTGAGTTTGAGGGGATCGGGAGCATTAGAAACAAGCATACGTTTGAGTGAGGGCTACAGTTCGCTCAGGATTTTTAACACTATAGGAGACAGGGTATACCATATGCTATATCTAGCAGGCTATGGTTCTCTAGGTCATTCATTTTATATATATTCAATATGCCAAAACAATTCTTAGCCTACTGAGTTAAATATTACTGTTAAGGAGACTAATGACTGACATAAGCGCGAGCTATACAGTAAACCCTGATATAAGGACTGTTCAATATAAAGAATATACTACTAAAAAGCTCGGTAATATGCTTCCGGTCGCGCAGGGCCTGAGGAAACTTAAGTATATTGCGAGGTTTTAGTAGTGTATTAGAGATGGCATGGTTTCCTCGATCCCGAACTTATACTTATAGCGGGGTTTTACTGTCCCTGCAGTCTTTAATAGCTGAAGTTGTCGGCTTTAATCAGGATAGCTCGCGCAGATGCGGAACGGCCTGCTCGAAAATCGCCATCTTCTTTCTCCCAATTACTAGTACGGTGAATACCTGAAATACCCCCCAAAACTTTTTTTATTCCTGATCCACCCCTCTCCAAGGGGGTATGCCAGGTATTTTCTCAATAAACTTTTAATATGCAGTTATATTAAAACATGCTCTCTAGCAAGCATAAAGCTATATGAGCTTTATTTCTAACAAATAATTAGCTTTGAAGCTATTATATCCGTCAAGTTATCATCGACAGTTAGTGCTAAATATCTCGACGTAAAATGGTAATATCTTGATCGATATGCTAGCTTTAATGTTCTGGAGCTGATAGAATTACAGCTCTCATAACGCTTTTTCTTTAATATATAGAGCGTATTTTAATAGAACTACAACTTAAAAGTTTATTGGGAAAATACCTGGCATGCCCCCTTGGAGGGGGGCATATCAAGACTAAAAAAAAAGGTTTGGGGGGGTTTTCAGGTATTTACCGGTACTAGTATGGCTGGATCCAGGCACGCCGAAAACAGATGGTCGCGCTTCCGAGGTGCCATGCCTGACCTTCTAGTGTCGTTATGAATTGCTTTGAATAGTTCCAACCCATTTTTTACTTTACCATAGTATTGCATGAGTTATATCTGGGCGAAAATCCTTGAAATCGTGATTTTTCGTGATTTCCCCAGACGACCTAGAACCCCCTTGCAGATCTCCCCTAACACAGGAAGTCGTGTGTTTTCTGCTCATGACTCTATTAAGTATAGAGATATTGCTGAGAACTTTCCTTACTCCACATGTCACAGTATCTCCAAAAACGCGTCGCATCCAGTGTGGCCAGTAGTGAGGAGAAGACTAGGAAATACGTCACGGAAAGGCTGTACAACTACGGCCTATTTGGTGGAAAATGGCCAACACCATGTACTATTACGGCCTCGATTTCGAGAATCCCTACGGCCGTAATGCTCCTGGCCACCCTGGTCTCATCAAGCCTCTTGGTTATTGGAAACGCTGGGTTTATTCAGACGAGTGCTCAATTGAGCGTGGAAAGAGAAGCTTGTAGGACTTTGTATACAGAATGCGGTGTATGTAAGGAGCCATTCCTAAGGAACATCATTACGATCTGAATTACTCGCAAATTAGTACAGGACAAGGTCTCCTGCCATGACAGTCCAACGCGATGAAGCCACAGTAGGCAGAGAAATCATGTTTTGAGCAGCATTTCGACATACAACGCGTACAGATTTGGCTATGATGACAGGACAACAACAGCTGCCTTCAAAAATTCCGAGCTTCATGGGTTTAGAACTCGCCTGTATGCGAAGTTGTGAACGGAATATCAGGACCCCAAATATTGCCTTCCGCAAGTCCATACCGCTTAAAAGGCGTTTCATTGTTCACAATGTCGCCGTCAGAGTAATGCTCGAGGACAAATCCACACTTGTCATACCAATAATCGAAGACCTGACTGCCGGGACCGTGTCGACCGATGCCCCACTGCAGCTTATACCCTTTCTTTCTCAGGAAGTCGTGACCAAGGTTCTGCATGTCGTAGTCTTTCACTTCAAATGCTGCATGATGAACGACTCCTGCCTTCATTTTCCCATACTTCTTAAACAAGAAGAAGGAGTGGTGGTCGGTCCAGCCTTTGCCCCTGTCGACATGCAGGAAGACCATGACGAATTCATTTTTCTCTTCTGGGTGTGCAATGCTGTCGCTCTCCTCAAGCGCAAAATAGGTTTTGTAGAATTCCAAGGCGCTCATGATATCTTCGACGACATATCCGCAATGGCCTAACTTGAAAATAGGCGATGGCCCTTTCTGTGGCCGTTGCATCCGACCTTTGCGAGGCTTTTTAACGTCATCAGCGTCGCTTATGGCTGGGAAATTCTGCGCTTCAAACTGTGGCGGTGGCTCAATTGGATCCACCAGTTTCTGGCCGTAGATGACGCTGAATGGGACGCCATCAGGGCCTTCAATTGTCACGCGCTGCCCTCCGCCTGGCTGGTGGCTTACATCTTCGATCTTCGATGCACCAGGTATACGGGCGGCCTTGACGAGATCCTCCTTACTCTTAACTTCGAAGGTCACGCCGAAGAATTCAGGGGCCTCGGTCTTGACAACGACATACGTCAAAGCTAAATCACCGTAACCACGGAAATATTTGGTCGGTGGGGTTGTCTCGTTCGGTGGGGTTGTTTCCATGAGCCCAAAATCCCCGGCGAAAGCCGCGGCGTCGATCAGGTTAGGGTGGCCATAAGTGACATAGGCAGGACGGACGAGTTCCACTCGGTTCTTTTGTTGGGCCTCGGACAAATTCAACTCAAGCTCTGGCATGGCTGAAGCGGAGGTTGATGTCGGTGATGTCTAAAAGATCTTTGACGTGGATTGATGGGGTGATGGAACCTGTTCTTCAAATGCAGCTTTTCCACCACGAGGAAAGTGATGATTAAAAGAGGTCCTATAAGAGCCAGATATGTTTGGAGGGCGCACTGTGATAGGATGGTCCAATAAGCGTCCATCAAGCACATCGTAATATCATTGAAGGGTATGCGTCGCAAGCATATCGGCTTGTTCACCTAAAGCCATTGTAGCTCTTGTAACTCCGCCAGGCGGATAGAGGCGGGCGGGTCATCTCTGCTGGCGGCATATTGGGAACCGCATTTCTGGGGCGGGCGGTCATTCCTGTGCCAACTATGGCCGGGTAATTTTCATTGGTGTGGCGGCATATTCATGTGATGGTACACCTCATGCAGCAGGTGAGATACTCCAGGTGCTCGAGTATTCAAAAGTTAGAAAGACGCTCCCGATTTTCCACTGCAATCTTCTTAACAAAAGTGTAGCAAACAAAATGCCCTCCTCCCTACTTCTGAAAGGTGGCATCGCCCTAATCCATGATGAATACGACCACGTCAGGCCCACTATTACAGACATCCTCATTAGTGGGAATAGAATTGTCAAGATCGAACCGGCTATTGAGGCGGACGCTACTACCGAAGTTGTTGACTGCGCTAATAAAATTGTCTCTCCCGGCTTCATTGACACGCATCATCATGTCTGGCAGACGCAGCTCAAGGGCCGACATGCAGATGATACGCTGCTAGAATATGTTCCAAAGGGTAATGTCAATATATCATGATCCTTCACATCTAAGACTCCACCACTGAATCAGAATCTTAGGTGCCATGTAAGTATTCCAATCAGCTGTCATAGGATTTAGCAGTATTGAGTATGGGCCTAGGCAACATGTCAACTACACCGCCGAGGACGTTTTCTGGGGAGAGTTAGGCGGGTGCCTAGAAGCCGTCGCTGCTGGGACGACTACTCTCATGGACCATGCGCACATGAATATCACGTCTGATCACTGTAAGCGCTCGAAATGCTGTTGAGGTGACCCTATTGGTATCTGATCTCATTTATCTGTAGCCAGGATGGCCCTCGCCGCAACAATCTCCTCTGGCATCCGATCCATCTTTGGCTACTCCCCGCCGCTTACGGTTGAATCGTGGAAACCTTTCAAGATGAATATGGACATTCTAGGCGGCCACGTAATGAACACTTTCGACGAGCTCGCCAAAAATGCACCGTTCGGCAATGGTAGGGTGCAGTTGGGTTTCGCCTTCGACGCGTGGTTCCTCCCTAAGGAGTGTGTTGTACCGCTATTCGAGAGGGTCAAGGCTGCAGGGGTGAAGCGCATCACCAGTCACTATGTGCGTTCCGCACAACTTGGACTTCATTCCTTGCCGGAAATCGCGCATTCATACGGGTTGATGGATAGCTCCATTCTGTGGAGCCATGCTACCAACTGGACCGACAGCGACGTTGAGTTGTTCAAAAAGAGCGGGTCGACGATATCATCCACAGCGAGCTCGGAGCTTCAAATGGGCCACGGGTTGCCTATTGCATACCAAGACCGCGCCGTAGAGATGCAAACTCAAATCGGCATAGGCATAGACTGCCACTCCAGCGCTCAAGGCAGTATTCCTGCGGAGATGCGTTTGGGCCTACAAGCGGCGCGCGCCGTCCGCAACGAAAGGTTTATTGAGAAGGATCTGGCGCCGGTTAAGGTGAAGCCAACAGTAGAAGAGGCATTCAATTTTGGCACGATCAATGGCGCGCGGGCACTGGGAATGGGTAAAGAGATCGGGAGTATCCAAGTTGGAAAGCTGGCCGATCTGGTTATCCTGGACGCAATGAGCCCCGCCATGGTGTGTGGTGCACAGCATGAGCCTGTCGCAGCTGTCGTGTTACATTCCAGCCCGGCGGATGTGGACTACGTCATTATCGATGGTGAGGTCAGAAAAAAGGGTGGCAAATTGGTGCCAGCGAAAGTGGAGGAGCCAGCAAAGAGTCTGCTTGGGAAGGAGATGCTGGAGTGGAAGGATGTTGCAGAGGAGTTGGTGAGAAGTCGTGAGCAGATCCAGAAGGGAGCTGAGGCGATAGACTATAAGCAGGCTCTAGAGGATGTGTCCAAGGCGTTCCAGCTGGACTTGAGTAGACTTGTAGATGATATATAGGAGTAGGCAATCGAATTGCATATAGCAAATTCTCTGTAGTGACAATAGATCAGTTAAGTGAATCTTGACTCCATATACTCTTATAGAGAGTTATATTTAGTAATTGCACCCTTCTACTATAAACCTCCTTTTAATATAAGTCTAGAATTATTCTATTATATATTATTTACTCTTGAGCAGAGGTTAGGTTAATGTGCAGGTTGTAATCGGATATCAAGGTGAAAACTCAGTTATATTGACTATTGAGTGATGCAGAGACAACTAATTAGGCACAGCTATACTAGAGTAAAGGCCCCTTCATATAGACCTATTCAACCTCTTATTGACTCATATGAATCCTCTGAATCCTGGATCCTAAAGGATATCCTAGATCCTAAGGGATGTGTTATGCGTGCTTAAGGCCTTGATCAATATATATATAAAGTAGAGGAGCTTACTCTTTTTAGAGGCAAATTCTAACCCTACCCCTAATAGATTAAGATATTTGTAACTCCTACCTCTAATGATAGGTCTGTAACTACATGCAGTATCTTTGATTAGTAGGGCAAGAACTTCTTTGAAGCTGGAGACAGATGTGGAAGCGATTTTCGAGTCTACAAGCAGGTCAAAGGCTATCTCGAGGGTAGATTGCCTACAGTAGTCATTGATGCTTTGATGTAGATCGGCGCAGAGTCGCCGATTAAGAATTCCGTTATAGGTAGCCGCTTCAGCAGAGACCATACTCTTGGTGCGGTAGCACTGATTTCCCCAGCATGGCGATACGAACCGCCCTTGGATACCCCGCATCTGTTTTGACTTTCGTGCTAACTGTGTCGGATGCCAGGGAGCCATGACCCTTCAAGCGCCAAGCTACTGCCGTCCTGGGACCCTTGGTCACCTACCGGGGGACCTTGTCCTAATACCTGATTACCCCCCTCTCTTTTCTTCTGGTTCAGGGTAATCGACTTTACGATTTACATGGTGCAGGGCTGCCGCCATGAAGGTGTGCTGACATTATTTCTTCTGTTTGGAAGATGGTGCTTTGCAGTTTCTAATTACCGCTTTAGTTTTGGGCCAAAGTTTCAATGGGCGCGGAAGACGGGGTACGAGTTTATTGGCAAAAGTCTGATCCAGAACTCCGATCCGGAATTGCACCTGGTCGATCAAAGCCTTGTTAGAATTAGGTTAGGGCAGCTGGTCCTCGACATTCGGATGCGGAATATATCTTTTGGATGCGAAGTGAGATCTCTCCAGATTCCGAGAAATTATAGTCATTGAGGCACGTCCAGCACCTCATCAACGCGTTATTCGACTACTAGGTACCAGGAGATGTTAACGTTCAATTTTCGCGCGGTTTGGGTCACCCGCTCCTTAGCCAAGACTCTTGGCCGCAGCACGGCCTCGATGCGATCACTCTCCGTTCTCACGCGCCGAAGATTCAATTCCCCATCCTATACTTCATTGGCCTCTATACTTCTTGGCCTCCTTTGACCTGTCGCATCCCTGCTTTTATTTTAGAGTTGGCCACTGAGCACAGACCGTCCTCTGAGACTCCTGTCGACTCTCGTACCGCCCATTGAACGGCTCCGTCCACTCGGGCTCCGAATCCAAGCATTCAAAGCTCCAGACTGGCAAGACAGACATGAGACGTAAGTAAATGCACTAGGGATTTCTAATATAAAGTTGATTCTGCTATAAGTCAGATCCAATGGATCCACCATAGTGGCGCAAGAGAGCGACGGATGCCGGTATACCTCAGCGTCGTCCCAATTTGAACAGTCTTGCCCCTCCAGCACCTCACTCTCCCCTTGTATATTAAAGATAGTTTAGCGCAGAAGCTCTATACAGGTCCTTTGTCCTGATGGAGACTTGCTAGAATACAGATATACTGTATATACAACATAACTCCACGACTCAACCCTTCCACCCTAGATGTCTGGTAGGCACCGATCACGCCAAGTTAGAGACCATATATTAATTTATTTTAGCCTATAGGCGTCGCCCTGAATGACTGTACTAGCTTGTCAGCTAAGGAATTCGCACTCATTATGCTTGTTGAGAACGGAGAGGAGAAGAAGTATATATCTGTGCCTCTTATTCCTTACTACTAAAGAATTTTTATAAAGCGATTTAGAGTAGATTTCCTTTCGAGTATACAAAAAGCGAGTATAGGAGGTTTGTATCCTATCCCAGATTCGTTGTTCAACTTGTTCTGGCTAAACAATTCCCTCTAGTATACAGCCAAGCCAGCTAATATAGTGAGTTTCATGATAGCCACCAGCTGCCGTTTAGTAGGAGAGATCCGCTATCACCCGGGGAACTCGAGAAACCTGCCGTGTATAGGCTGAAGAAACGTGCTTGTCTCTCGCCTAACCAAGGGCAACATGTTGAATATGATAATATGAAGGCCTTGGTCCAAAAACCCCGTCAACTTATTATTGGTAATGAAGCTGAGGTCAAACGATTCTATTCCCTTAGCTTCAGGGATATATAACAATCCTGTTATAAGGTGATAGCCAAGGCATTTGTTAAGCTTGTGGAGCCCAGGAAGCAAGCCCGCTACCCCTATACCAAAGGCAATGCCTATGCTCCGCCGTGGTGGCCAGATACAAGAGGTAAGAATTCTGTCTGGCACAAGGAACCTGACCATCTCCTGAAGCCAGGTAAGCAAGACTATAGTATTATACAGGCTTCCATACCTAACCCAGCATTAGAACGGATACGCCTTTTGGTTCATATCCTACAGATGGTTGCTAAGCCACGTAAGAAGCAGTATACCACTATTTAGGAATTAAGCCTTAATGTTAGGAAGCTAAAGGAAGCAATAATAACGTTGATATCACAACTGTTTGATAAGGATAAGCATCCAGAGAATGCTGCAAAAGTGTATATTCTAGATAAACTTTTCAAAGTTGCTAATACTGAGGAGCAATACAAGAATGGAGAGATTGGTAAGATAGCCCTGTTAAGAATGATATAACACTCAAACTTACCTGCTCTTGTAGATGGTACAGTCTGTATCTGTATAGCATACAGCAATGCCATTGCAGTTGACGACCCAAACCCTAGGGAGTTGAATGCGCCGGTTAAAAACGAGGCTATTCCACTTCTCTCTATCCGTGCCCCGGGCGGTCTGACCTTGCCAGCTGATACAACGCAAAATCGACCCCTGCAACTAGGCAACCCCGGTGCTTGCGATACGGCGCGCACTGTCACAGCTCGCCACTTCGGTCAACCTCAATTGGAATATCACAGCCTCTCGGATGACGGTTCGTATCTCACTCGTGGATTCCAGCCGTCCGACCACTATGATTCTGGCAACCAGTATACGGCAAACAGAACGGCATGGTGGAGTCATGAGTTTGCTCCGATGTAGACGGATGATCGAGGTTCGGAACGCAAAATTTTCGACGGCTTCGAGCATTTTGGATCAACTATAGAATTACAACCGTGTGCTTCAACTCAAACAATGATATTAGCATGATCGCCGGCATTTCAACTATCATCTTCTCGGGATCACTCACCCATAGGCTCTACACCAAAGGGATGAGATAGTCCTTCATTGTCACGAGTTACCCCGAAGGTTATCCGGACAGAAACTGTCGTGATGCCCACATGCGAAAGAATGGAGATGAAATTTGCTATGACAATGTGATTAGGGCTGCCACTGTGACTCTTGGCCTTGACTTGGAGTAGAGTAGAGCAGGAAAGTGAATGAGGGGAAGGGCCATAATTATTAACTTCGACAAATCAGAGAGTTCTCGCAGATCGTGCAGCTTGCCGTGTGAATTATGGTGGTGTGATTGTGAGAATCTGATCGTTTCAAACTGGAGTATGTACAATTAACATTGGGGGTAGTAATATTAACGTAGTTCACCAGTCAGTGGATAAGACCAGTAAGCGGATCACACCCAATTTTAGTCACGATATTAAAAGTGGCCAGCTAAATCGTAGCCTGAATTAACTAAATCGTAGCCTTCTTTCCTCTTCGGGATTTATGACTCAGCACACTTCATATGCCTGGTGGGAACGAAGATATTAACTAGGAATTTCCCTATGGTGTTCCCGACAGTCGTTAACTTCGTTATCCATTCGGATACACGACCTGGACGCCCTATTTTACACTAAGCTCATCCAAATCTATGCCTGAATCATTTAAAAATAACAGTACCTTATAAGCTTTAAACTGGGATTTAAAGCTCTTGACTAAGATAATACATTACAGGAATAAAACTCATTAATGTGCTTTAGAGCGCGTATACAGTGGTCTGTATAGTTGATTCTAGCTTAGGAGGTTAACGGTAGTAGCATTGAACCACTGACTATATAGACTACCTTCTGGCTTTGGCTCAGCTGCCTTCAGTGAAATGGTAAAGCTGTATATACCCTCGGACCCAGGACTGCTAACACGGACCACTTACTGATGACTACGTTAGATAACTTACTAAACTATAGAGAATACCTAAAGCCTTTATTTTCAAATTCCGTCAAGTCATGCATGCCCATCTCAATAGCCTCCTTTTCACTAACTGGCACTGCAGCTTGCTCTTTGTCCCTCTTCTTGTTGAACATCCACATATAGATATATAATACAATCACCATGAGCAGTTTAATAGTGTATGCAATTAACATTGCCTTGTATGCCACGGGATAATGTGCTAGAAGCAGGAAAATTGGTCAGCTAACGTAGTCTCGACAAGATAGGAACCAAGTGAAAGATGAAAGGAGAATCCCAGCAAGACAGGGACTCACGAGCTTGACTACTGATAAACGTCTGAGGTCCAACAGCATTCCCTATGCAAAACCCAATAAATACAACAGCTGCCGTGAGCTGTTTTTTGGTATAACCGGCTATATTTGAAGATATCATCGTGAGACTCATGCTGAAACCCAAGTTTTGGAGGTAGCAGAGCCACAGCGCAACAAGACGGCCCCACTAGTTGTTGTCAGCATTTACTATTCTTCCTGTCTTCAACACATATGAAGCGGCACAGAAAATTCAATCATGTCTCAAAATTTACCTTGTTACTATCCGGGAGCCCAACCAACAATCCTGACCCAATAATACAAATTGAATTTGCTACAAGCATAACTATGCATCTCATCCCGGCCCACTTCGTAGCGACCCACCCTCCGAGCAGCATGCCAAAAAGCTGGACCGCACCGCCTGGGATAAGCATGTAATTCGAACTAAGGGTATCAAACCCAAAACTTGAGATATTGATACTGGCAAACGACGTTACTGCCGCAGTTGGGACTTGCCCGGATACAGCCATGATAAACAGAATCCATGTCTTCGGATCCCGTATCATATGTATTGTTTGATAGGGTTTAAAGACACGGTTCTTAATACCCTGTCTATTTGCTGCTACTCGCTCAATGGCTATGGTGCGATCGTCGAGGGTGAGGAAGCGGGCTGTAGATGGACTGTCTGGGAGGAGGTACAGAGAGCAGAGCCCCCATGCTGTAGTAATAGCCCCGAATATGAGGAAGATATATTCCCAACGTGGTAAGCCTGTAGCAATGTGGCCAACGGCATAGCCTATAAGCCCGCTGAACATGGTCGATATTCCAATCGTCGCGTAGTATGCCTCAATACGCAGTGGCTGCTCACTTGTGGTATACCACATTGACATCAAGAGAACGAAACCTGGGTTAACGGCACTCTCAAATGCACCGAGGAGAAATCGGTTGGTAGCTAGGCCAGCGAAGCTTTTGCAAGCGGGTGTTGTGATAAGAATGATACCCCAGCAGAGAGTGCTAGCGGAAAGTAAACGGCCTATAGGCAAATGCTGTAGGAGGTAACCAAAAGGGAACTGGAAAACAAGGTAGCCAATATAAAAGAGAGTAGCTAGTTGTAAGTGTAAGTAGTCTGAAGATTCAACACAAGATCGGAGTGAAATACTTAGCCATGAATATTCCTGGCCTTTCAGGTGATTATCAGTTTTTAGTCCATACACACTGGCAATATTGATACAGTTTTTGTCCAGATACTGTAGGAAATAGGTGACCATAAGCACAGGCAAGATACGCGAATCAACCTTCCGCAAGACCTTCTTATTTTGGGCGAGGTCAATCTCAACATCGCGAATTCTCTTGTAGAGCTCATAGTTATCGTCAAGGCCGCCTGATTTAAGGGACGGTGCAATAGATATCTCAATAGGCGGTGGGTTATCGCCCTTCTCAACATTTCCTGAAGACATAGCGGCTGATATTGCGCTGGAATGTCAGTTTGTGATATGTTAAATGTGAAGAGAATACTAATTCATTTCCAATTCGAGACTTGGACAACATAATATGGAAATTAATACCAAATGAATAATTAAGCACTCTATATATGTCGAGGTAGCTTCGTGCAATGCCAAGTTCATATTTGCTTCTCGCATTCAGCTAAGTAAAAAACACAGACGAAATCTCACGTCAGCCTAATATATATCCAAGATGTACAGTACCACTTTAGCATTTGTCGGGATGTTGTATACTATTTTCGGTGTATATTCGGATGGTAATATCCACTATAGGGATTAGTGCTGCTGTATACAATACCAACCCTGTAATATGCACTGCAATGTAACACACCACCACTCCTATTGCTCCACCCTCCACCACGCTGATATTTGGGCTGCGTCACCCCACTTTGCATGAATAACGTACGAGGCGAGTTGATATTCCATATGATACTAGGATATATATACAAGCCCGAGCGTTAGCTTAGCTTAAAATACCTCTAGTATAAATCTATAGCCTATATCCATAACATTCTAGGCCCTACTAAAAGGACTATATCACTGGTGAACTCTAGGAATTACACGTAGACATATTATAGGGATGCCTAAGAAGAGTATTCTTAAGCACTTAACTTGAATTTCTTGGCCAGAGTGAACTCCGATTCCAGCAAATGCAACTGTTTCCTGAATAGTGCGCTGTGCAAACATTTTGAGCGTTGGCCAGGCAGCAATAGTCTTGCGCTTACGCCTATAGCTTCAAAGTCCCTTAAAATCGCACAATGCTATACAGAAGCTTTAAATCAACTATACAAAACTAACCGAGCATATAAAGGATATATTGTCTAGATAATACACAACCGGATTGAATTATTACCTCTTATCAAGGATATAGCTTATATAATCAGATCAGAAAGAAATCTTGTTGGTAGGCGTATTAAATAGAGCCTAACTGAGTTTGTAGATCTATATCTTTGATGCAGCCTTGATGTTTCTTGCAATGGTCACGCTCAATCTATTCCATCCGTCTTCTGTGCTGGATAAAACTGGCGCATCAGGTTCAGGTAGTGCCATGAGCTTGAGATAAGCGTTAAGGACAACTTCAGAAGAGCCGATGGTTGCCTAGACGCAGACGATTATAGAATAGATTTCACTTATAGAGATGTGTAGTTCAACGTACTTAGATTGTTGTATTAACCATATTAACCTAACTCAATTACTGCCCTTGGCCACGCCAGTGACTCCTCGTACGTAGTTCCTAGTGCAGATATACTTGTTCTAACCAAATGCGCCCCCCAACCTTGAAAACACCAGAAGAAGTCTAACCGGTATAAGTAGTACCCATAATATGCCAATATTACGATTGCTTGTGGCTTTTGCACCTTCAAAAGATCCAGATACTTTTGGGGTATAATGGCAGGCCACGTCAGTGCGAACAAAACTGGAGACCGAGAGTATCCACTGCGAGGTAGTCGTGCAAGATGTACAAATTGTTCATGGAGTATTCGAACAGCTTGTATATATGCGAGGCGCGCTTCTACACATAGCTCCGCATTGCAACTAGTACAGAGATCGGAAAGAGCAATCAGCTCTGCTTGAGGCTCGCTTTTGATGATCAGAAGTGTTTCGCTCTGGATTCCAGGGTGTGTGAGGTCACCCATGCCAATGTGAAGAATAGATTCCTGCCATCGTTCAAGCAGGGCAGTCATTCCGCGGACAAGATTAGCACAGGTTAAGAAATCCTCTATATTTGCTGCACCAGTTAGTTTAAATCTTCCTTCGATCCTGGGCATTCCAAATGCGCTCATGGATAGGAAACAGGACGATAGGAATAGTGAGCGGAGAATTTCGGGCGAGAAATTCAATGTGTTTACTAGAGGGCGGAACTCCGTAAGTGCGGCTTGCTGATGTATGGCAGCTTCGCGGATGAATTGAGCTGCCATATTGCCCTCGACGTGTGCGAGATGTAAAGCTGACATGGCAAGAACCGCCCGGAGAAGAAAACTATGCTGGAACGCAATGTGGAGCACTGACGTTCGCCACTCTTTCTGCTGGGAGGGTATTGTACTGAGTGTCTCATATACGGTGGTTGAATAATGGTGCAGTAATTTTCGCGCGGGAATGCTGTGCATCTGTAATGGAACGTGGATTTCAAAGCCTTCATGTGTATTTCGACTCTGGGACGGAAGCATCTCGAGCCCAGATGTCGGTTGGGTTTCATGACAACGTAACTTCTTTTCAGAGCTGGCAGGTGGGTCTGAGGCAAATGAGCATTGCTGTCTATAGTCGTGACAGTTCGCACACTCTGGGCGAACTTCATTGCACTATTATTCAATTGAACAATTAGCCAAGTGAAAACTAATTGCCGATCAACCACATCGGTTAACGGAGTGGCGCACCTTCAGATGTCGCGTCTTGCATCCGTCGCAACCTTTTCGAGATTTCTTGTGAGGACGTCTAGAGGGCATGAACACAGAGTGCCGGTCGAGACCCACGCATTAGATGAAGATACAACGGACAATGTAAGATGCAATAAGGTTGAGCGGGAAGTCATGTCAAGTTGGAGGTGAAGTGTTTGAGACGAGATCAAGTCTTGAAGTCAGGCAACTGTAATCGCTAACTTTATCTGGAAAATTGACAGAGTATGCTGAATTGTCTATTCTTGCCCTAGGTATAAATTATCATCTAAGATTATATACACATTATATAATTAAGTACCTTAGGCAGAAATAGACAATTTAGATTTTATCTAAATTATCTATTTCTACTTAAAATATTTTATAATTCTCTAAATTTTTAAGTTAGCTAAAAATTCTTAAGTAAGGTATATACTAGTATTTAGTTAGTTTTAATATACTAAGCATAAGGGGTATATATAATTATATAGAAAAAAGTACTGTAGTATAGGTATTTCAGGTATACTAAGTCATTTATCTTGAAGCAGAAAGGTAGCCTCGATTTAGCTGGCCCCTTATTCAAATAATGCTAATTACTAATAATTTAATATATAAAAATCATTAGGGCTATACCTTATCCTCTAATCTAACTGGTTGAATAATCATTAGCGCTATAGCAAGCGATAATAGAGGAGGGGATAGTGCAGGTACATGTGATAGGCTGAGTCATTCATCCTAGAGAGGAAAGGTTGTTGCGATTTAGCTGGTCCCTAAATCAAATCAAATCAAATCAATAAGATAATCAGTTATTCTTCCTTGCTATCGGTATTTCCTGCTTCATATCTCTTATACACTATACAAATTTTGTGGTATTATGCATCCCTTGTCAGGCGGCTAATCTATAGCCGCTGCATCTATCTCAACACTGCTATCACAACCGTGGCGAATCTCCACCGTGGGAAGCGGCCATGTCGGCAGATGGGGCAAAGGATCTGGCTATATCAACACCACAGAAGCCTAAGCCTGGCGGTAGGAAGAAGAGACCCAAGGTACCTGAAGAAGACCGGAAAAGGGCAGTGCGTGCGTACGTAATGTTTTTCTAACAGCGCGCGCAGCGGTCTGAGGAGAAGCTGATGTCATGTGAAGATGTGATTCATGTCGAAGTGCGAAGGAGAAGTGCGAAGGAGGCGTGCCTTGTCGCAGATGCTTTCGTTTGCACCGCATTTGCCAATTTCACATGAGCATGTCTATGTCTGAGGGAAGCGATACCCGAGGGAGCGACAAATCTTCCACTCGGCCGGACAGCCAGGACAGCAGCGAGAAGTTAAAGTGCATGGAAAGCATCGTTAAGCACTTCTTTGGTGACATATCCTGTGATCTTCAAAATCTCCGGAGGATTGTAGAAGCTCTTCGGAGCGAGGGTCCCGAACCACTTGGCTCGGCTATGGACGAGGCTGAAGATAATTCAGACGGGTTGTCTATTGCCGACGAAGATTTCACGGTCAAAGAGCTGTCCAACAACACTGCTCGTCAGTCTCATGCTTGCTCACCAACTGCGATAGCCGTCAGGCTAACAGAGTCACAGATTATTCAGGAGAGTTCTCACATTGGAGCTTCTCGCAACGGGTTCAGCAGAAAATCGACAAGCTATCAGCCGACACTGGTTTTGTATTGTCACTGTCTTTGCAGGTTGCGGTAACAGGCTAACATCGCGTAGGATCAACCTGAAATTGGGGTCATACAAGAATTTTATAGAGCCAAGAACCTGCAGTCATCTGGGTCAACTCTTGTCACAGTGGCTCAATGGTTCCCCCCTCAGCCAGTTAGCGAATTCTTGATCTCTATCTTCTTCAAGTATGCGCAGACCAATTACTATTATATCGGAGAGGATTGGGCCATGGCCAAACTCGAGAGCATATATAGTCAGACGTCAAGAATGTCAAGTGATGACTCACCAGCATGGTGTATTCTCTTAATGCTACTGGCAGTAGGAACGCAATTCGCAGACCTAGATTCTGCTGACAGCATTGCAACTGAGATATCGCAGGAGAACTCGAGCGGCCACGATATTACGGCTGGCGAGGATGTTGGTCTCACATTATACAAGTTTGCTGTTCAACTCATTCCAGATGTTATAACCATTGCATCTATCGAGAGTGTCCAAGCTTTTTTGCTTCTGGGTGTATACACACTTCCACTAGACACAGCAGGTCTTTCGTATACATACCTTGGCGTGGCCATCAAGATGGCTATACAAAACGGCATGCATCGAAAATACTCTGGGGTTCGATTGGATCCACGTATTATGGAGATCAGAAATCGACTCTGGTGGACTGCCTATACACTTGAGAAGTAAAGGTCTTTCTATATAATCCTATGCGGAAACTAATATACGCAAGGCGAATTTGTGTCCTTCATGGGAGGCCTGTTTCAGTATCACAGTCAGACACTGATACCGGGCTACCGAGCGATCTGCTTGACTTTCGACCGTCGCGTCAACCATCCAACTTCGCCAATATCCAAGCAATGATCAGGCTCACCACTCAATTAGAGTCCATTGCCATTTCCATGTATGTAATTCCCCCATCAACTGAACGGATCTTCATGAAGATCGCAGCGCGGAAAGCCAACGCAGGTTGTAGTAGGGAGCTTAGAAACTCCGGAAAAATGCAACAAGCCGATCTACTCGAGGAGTTAGTCCAGCACAGCCAGAGACTGAAAGAATGGTGGCTCTCATTGCCGGACGAAATCTACTGTAGAGATCTGGATCCCCAAAAGGGCATGTTCCGTCCAAATGTCCATCTAAGCCTGACTTTCCTGCTCACCAAGGTCTTTATGGGTCGTCCGTTCCTATTCACATATATCAGGAACGGCGAATCGCCAGAACGCCCTACGAAGTCAAGAGCATCCAGTGCGCGCTCTGCACTCACTCTCGATTGCATTGAAGCCGCGTTCAAAATCCTGGACCTGTGCCAACTCCTGCACGACAACGGCGCGTTAGCAAGGGCGTCTTATACAGAATTCAGCTCGTGTCGTGCTGCATTGCTCGTGTTTTTAGCACATAGCTTGAACGAAACCACTGAGCGGCTACGCAGTGCTCTCACCAACGGGATGAAGTTGCTGCGATTGATGGCTCGGGGCATCGATTCTGCGAAGTCGGAGCTATCAATAGTCGAGTCTCTCTCGAGAGCCGTCTCTCTCTTGGATGAACGTTCAACATCACAGTCATGCAATAGCAACAGTGAACAGCATCAGTCGTCTGGGTACGAGAAATACAAATCCTGGGCACAGCTATGGAAACCTTCGCCGAAGTCTCTCGAAGGTCCAAGCGATACGCCTGCGGGAATCTCCAACTTAGGGGATGTTAACAATGTGGCTGGGTTCTCTGGGCTGTCAGTAGAAGCGAATTTACCTGACTCGGCCTTCGATGGTTTCTCTATGTTCCCACAGGCTGTGGATGGCTTCTGTGATCTTCCTATTACGAATGGACTTTATCGGCAAGACCTTGGAGGTTTTCCTGATATGAGTTTGGAGCCATGTTGGCGGGGATACCAAGTTTTTGATTTTGATGTGTAACTTGTAGTCTCGTCTAAATTTACGTTTGGCCACAGCAGATGTCCTCAAAAGGTGAAATAGCGGCGATGTGAAGCATGTGCCTACCGTATCAATGTCATGTCGAGTGCGATTACATGACTTATTGCAACGCGCTAATCATTTGCAAACAAGAAAAGACCCTGCAGTTTTAGAAGACGTCACGATATCGGTGGCGATGTAAAGTTCCAGTGATCGTGTCCCCAAAATTTTCAAGTCGCGCCGAAGCCTAAAAGCACTGTTAGACAGCTACGAGCTAGGGAATGGAGCTCTTACCAGTTTGCACCTCGTCAACGATGAGAGCGATCCGTCGTTGTTCAGTTATTTCTTCCAGTCCTTTGAAGAATGCAGGCAATGCATGGTTATCACCGCCTTCGCTCTGGAATTGCCTCCACGACACTGCCTGCGACGGGCTGTGCCTGCAAAAGGCTAGTTGCGAAGACCAACGGCGAAGGACGAGGGTTATGAATTTACCAACTATCGATAACGTCCCTCACGACCTGCAATAATCTTTCCTCCGAATTTCCACCTCATATTGCTCGAGATAACACTTCAGAGATGGGACAGGAGCTTGCGGCCACTTGAACGACGGAATGTCCATCTTGCGAACAGGTTTCGAGCTTGTGGTTGGAAGACTGCCAAATCCTCTGCCGTGAAAAGTGTTTGAAAAAACTCAATATGGCAAGGTCTAGAGATCCAGGGCTTTGATTCTTCATTTTAGTCTTAATCTCATGCGTAGATCATCCAACTTCTTCTCCGAGCTGGAGACGACGCTAATACATGAAGGCTGCTTTGAAGGCAAGTTCATTTGCTTCAGAGCCTGACTGTGCTGTGAAGACTTGGTTAAGACCTGCAGAAGGAGGCCGTCCTTGAGCAAGGAAAGCCAGTCCTGTAGAGGAAATTGCCGATCGCTGGTCTGTTCACAAGTGCAGAGATCTTTTTGGGCTCTAGGCTGCTTCAATAAGAGCTCGGATGTTGTAGCCGAGAGGAATAAATGTATTTTGCGCATATCTAAGGAATAATTAGTCAGTTTAAGCTTTGCATTATCATTGAGAACATGAAATTCAGGAGCGCGGACGAACACATCAAGTTATTCATTGCCATCGGCATCGATCAAACTACAGAGTGTAAATTTAGCTACCTGAAGAGCGCTCCACGCGACTGAATTCGAAGCAATGTAACATTTAATTGCCATGACTCTTATGGTAATCAACAACTAGCTGAATAGCGCGAGAATCAAAAAGAGGGTTAACTGCTTCCTTCGTGCTGACCGTTGGTGGTCCTGGGATTTGCAATAAGGTTCAGTAGGTTCTGACATTGTTATCTCTTTAGATTTGAGTTGGTAGTTGATGGAATGATTGCAGTGTCTTGAAACATACAGGCAGTATATGATGCCCTGATCACACGCCGCGTTAAAACATATCGCGACTTAAATCGGGCAGTTGTTAACGGGTCTGCACACCAGAATTCTCTTGGCTACTGGGATTTTAAGGGCGCCGGGTACTAACACCCGCCGTGCCGACTCCGAAGAAATCCAGTGCCTTGGCAAAACCGAGAGCTGACAGGGTAGACTGAGATGGATACTACGAAAGAAGGAAGTATAAATAAATGAATAGACACAACTCATGAGTGTCATCGAGTATCATCACGCCTACAGCGCATATTTACACACATCTTCTCACTTACCACCTTCCAAGATTTCATTGTCAAGCATTACTGAGCAACGATGTCACGCCTATCAGATTACCGACTTCTGAGCTTCGACGTTTACGGAACGTTGATCGACTGGGAGCAGGGCATCCTTACAGCCTTGCAGCCGTTCCTTGAGAAGCACAATGCCGGAAACAAATTCGACAGGAAGTTTCTGCTTGAGACC
This sequence comes from Oidiodendron maius Zn, assembly GCA_000827325.1. NCBI lineage: Eukaryota > Fungi > Ascomycota > Leotiomycetes > Myxotrichaceae > Oidiodendron > Oidiodendron maius. The sequence continues at coordinate 63,253 of KN832870.1, read as the reverse complement.
TATCATGTCCTGGAGCGCGACCAACAGACTGCGGCTCCTGACATGATCTACTCCAAGGTGCTGGCCACGCTTCACCCAATTTTGGCACAACAACTTGGCCTTCCTCAGCCATCCACGGAGGAAAATCTCATATTTGGTAATTCGGTGGGGAAGTGGCCTGCCTTCCCAGATAGCGTGGAGGCGCTCAATCGCCTTTCAAAGACCTACAAACTCCTTATCCTCTCAAATGTCGATCGCGAGTCGATTAGTGACACCCTCTCCGGACCGCTCAAGGGCGTTCACTTCGATACAGTTCTCACTGCCCAAGACATCGGGTCGTACAAGCCAGACCAGCAAAATTTCGAGCACATGCTTGAAACTGTCAAGGCGGAGTACGGCATTGAGAAGAGCCAAGTTCTCCAGACAGCCCAGAGCCAGTTTCACGACCATCATCCAGCGCATCGCCTCGCTATCAAATCAGTGTGGATTGAACGCCTTGGAGCCACGATGGGCAACCAGGCTGAGGAGATTTACGACTGGAAGTTTGACACTATGGCTGATATGGCAAATGCTGTAGAGCAGGAGCTCTAGGCTATGCACGGTATGCAAGTGAAGGCGTTCAAGGTGGTGGGGGTCGGGAAATTACATAATTGTGATTTGGTCGAATAAACTTTACTGTCTGCCCACGTAGCGAATTCACCGACTACCTGAACATTACCTCCCACATACCACTTCACACTGCATTTTGCATTCCAAACATACTTGTGTCTGTACTCATTTCTGCGTCAATGTCCGTTTCACTCCCCGCTTCTGTGACTTCTTTTGTGACCTGCTGCCTGTTTAAGATAATCGCTGGTATGTTTGGTTGCGCCCGGCACCAGTACGTAGTGATTCCTGCCAGACCAGTCATTTATCCACGTATGGCGAGAGTCACGCCATACCAGCTTTCTAGCTAAATATTGCCGGTAACATTGTGACATTTCAGGGTCGATTCAAAGGTGAGGTACACCTGCCTCCAGCTTGCAGAACGACTTCCCTGGTCGTGGCGATTGGAGTGTCGTATCACATCTGGTTTGAAAGTCCGGGTAGCAGTACCCGGGCACTCCTCTTCGCGTGGTTTGATTAAAGGGCCAGCTAAATCCTGTCCACGTTTCCGCTTTAGGAGCCAACGACCCAGCCCATTACGTGTACCTGCGCCACGGTACTTTTTCTTTGCAATCGCATGTACCTTTTATGCTTTGCAACATCAACATTAAGCAACTTCGATTGTTTTGAAAGCCACCATCACTATCACCACACTTGGCTTCGCCCTACGGCTCCTGCCTAAACAATGTCTCTTTACCGCCACCTCAAGCTATATATTCCGACTCTGATTCTTCCTTTACTGCAGTTCAATTGCATGCAAAAGAGCATGGTTATATAATCACTAAACACACCAAAAAGCCTGGTAGGGTTGTATTTGCCTGCGATCGTGCAGGTAAATACTAGTCAAAAGGCAAAGATCCAGCTGTTGGCAAGTCTAAACAACGTAATGCAACTGGCTCTAAGAAGTGCGGGTTAAACCCTCTGCCAGTTTGGGGTCGAGGACGCCTACGCGGTGCAATAGGTGGTGTTGTACGGCCTACTAGTATACGCCGAGAGCCTTCTGCCTTTGAGATCCCTTCTAGTTCAGCCCCTGCTGCCCTTAGTACGCCGCATGAGCCTCTTTACATCGTCAATTCAGGGCTAGTTCGGCTTCAAAACGGCCAGTAGGATATATATATTGCTGGAACTGAGAGGGAGAGGGCTTATATGCGTGGTCTAGCCTCAATATATCAGCCAGACATTCTAGTAGGTGCTACATCTGCAGCCATATCACTTACTGAGAGCGATATGATTGACTGTATTGAGGTAGACACCGGTATTTAGTTAGTTTTAATATACTAAGCATAAGGGGTACATACAATTGTATAGAAAAACGTACCGTGGCACAGGTACACGTGATGGGCTGAGTCGTTGGCTCCTAAAGCGGAAAGGTGGACAGGATTTAGCTACTAGCAGACGGGATTTAGCTGGCATCTTGATTAATGTAAGCTTTGACGATACTTTATTAAAAAACCTGGAGTTTGCGGCCTTGCGGCCCTCGTATGAGTTTTGAAAGATTTCGATACCTGGAGTGGTTTTACGCCTCAATATAGAGTTCATTCCACGAAACTGAGATCAGTGTAGAAGCAGTCCCGTGACCGGGTGATCGTTCCCGGATGCAACTTTCCCCTAAGTTTAAGTGAAGTCCACCGAATTTTGTTGCGACCCTTCTTAGTAGTGCAGACAATTTTAATGCAGAAGACTGAGAATTTTTCGATGTAAAGGTTAAACTTAACCTTGAACAGCAGCCTTTTCAGATCGTCTCGTAGCTTACTTCAAGGCCATCCATTCGCGGTAAATGTCTCAACCCCAGAGACTTCGGCAGGTTGGTGCGTAGTGTCAAACTGGGCATATACATCATCAGCGAGCAGCACTAATATATAGATAGGCCAGCTTGAAAAGTACTCGACGACGCGTAGCCATCTCGGCTTATACAACAACGTTGCTGTCACAGCTTCCTATATCGGTGTTGTTGACCAACACCTGAAAATTGCCGTTCACGACGCTTTGGCCATTGTGACATCTCAGCATCCCAACCTTTCTGCCGTTCCTGTGGAAGAGGAAACACTAAATCCGTATTTCATCTATCTTACTGAGATTGAAGTTACTCAAGTCACCACTTTTGTTAAAAGAAGTCTCCATTATGATGAAGGGTCTCACGATGCCGAGCTCGATGAAATAGTGCAAGATCAACATAATCAGCCATTCCAGCACCACAAACCCGAAAGACCTTTCTGGAGGCTAGTCGTTCTGACAGATCTGCAAAATGAGAGCGAATTCATGGCATCCTTCGTATTTCATCATTCACTGGCCGATACTGGCTCTACAGTTATCTTTCACGAATGCTTGGCTGCAGCATTGTCGAGGCCCGGCGCAAATACTTCCAAGTCTGCAAGAGTTGTCCAAACGCCTTGCACTCCGTTACTGCCACCACTAGAGGAACTCAATCCTTTGACAGTTTCAGAAGGTTTTGCTGAGAAGGCACGAAGCCGATTTTTTGTTCATGATGCACCGGAGTATATTTGGTCCGCCGGGAAAACAAGAGTCCCAATGGAAGTGCGATTTCGAAGTATTGCAGTCAGTGTTAGAGATACGCGAGGCTTTATTTCAGCGTGCAAAAAACATCACTGTGCCGTCGTTGGTCCATTGCAGACCATTTTAGCAAGCACTTTATTTAGCTTGCTTCCAGAGCAGTATTCGACGTTGATTTGCGATGGCGCGGTCAGTCTTCGACGCTGGTTGAACCCTCCTGTTAGCAGCAAGTCAATGGGATGCTGGGTTGGCTCCTTCATAGAGACTTACGAACGGCAACAATTCTCATGGGGTGAGGCTCGTAGATCACGTCAGACTATCGAGACAGCACTTTCAAAAGGTGGAGCGGACATGGCTGTTGGATGCTTCAAATATATCGAAGACTTCAATGAATACTTGAGTGCTAAGATTGGGCAACCCCGTGGTACGTCCTTCGAGGTCTCCAATGTTGGAGCTGTGCGACCATCTCCTGTAGATGACTCTTGGAAATTAGGGCGGGTATTGTTCAGCCAAAGTGCCAATGCAGTTGGTGGAGCTTTGAAGTTGAGCGTTGCAACTGGGAACGACAAGGGACTAAATTTGGGGTTTTCATGGCAGAATGGTGTCCTCGAAGAGTCTTTCGTCTATCTTGTCATCCAGGACATGCTATCTAAAATCATTATTCTTGGAGGTGGTGATGGCTCACTGCACCTTTGACCGTGGACAGATTAACGTTTAATTAGCATTGACCACATGGAATCTCTAAACCTATATCTTGGACATTTATTTGGACAGATGCTCCTGCCGCATGCCAACTTGTTGCTCTGTTTTGTGCCCCGTTAGTGTCTTTCTAAAATACCATCATTAAGAAGTTCCAGTATGCGGTATGGGGTGGGTAAAATCCGTGGTGCATGGGAAATACAAAGTACTTTGTTCTGGTATATTTAACTGACCGATCTTTGGGAAGCGTATTTTCAGATCCCTTGACGGTAAGTAGGAAGATGATGATGATAGTTGTGGTGGTGGTGGTGGTGGTGGTACTGTATACGCCGCCAGAGTGCGTAATTTTATCCGCCCGCTTTGTCGACCCCTCCAACACCATCTCGACCTACGATGTCAAATACAATGAGATGATGCCGGAAAAGGGTCAGAGGGCCTGAAAGACGCAGTGCAGCACAGAAGGTTGACGATATATGTCGCTTCATGAGAGAGAGAGACATGCTATTGAAGGACCGTATCCGGGTCTACGTGACAACTCAAGGCTCTGACGGCTACGGGGATCGACCTGCTACACGTGCCAAGCGTCTTTCAGACGCAATAAACACTCAGCCAGAGGCTGTGGAGACATTAAGGCAACATCGCGCGTCTGGCTCACTAGGAATTGTCACCGTAAAGGCGCAGAGGAGGGAAATAAAGGCACTGGAAGTAGCCAGAGAGATGTGCAGTGCCTATCGAGTGGACCATGGACAACAGGAGGCCGCACGAACCGGCCCCGAGCAGGAGGACCAGCCTAGAGAGAGCCGAAAACTCGAGGACTACAAAGTTATTCTTGGAGCTGTGCAGTTTGGGCGCATGTGTGAGGAAGTCAACACTCGCGCTCCGATGCTACATGAACTGCTCAGTAGGCCCATGGCGCCCAAGATAGAGAGGAAGGATCGAGCGCCACGAGATTCTGCCAAACCCAGCCATAGGATCGCAATCATTGCATCGATTCTCTGCTATTCTCGAGCCTCAGAAGGGAGCAACAAGTTTCCGTGTTTTTGGTGCCTTTCTTCACTCTAATGGTGTGAAACGGCGCATTCTAGATCTATTCCACCAATTCGGGCTCTGTGAATGCTATAAAGGGTCCCTAAGCATCTTGGCAGAACAAGCGAAGGCATCCTCACTGTCTCTCAGCATGGATGTCGACTGATCTCATCTAGGGGCCAGGAGCTGGACGCATGTGTTGTATATGACAATTTCGATTATCGAGAAGGTGGCAAACATCAGCTCATTTCAAACCACGCACAAATGCGCTCATGATATCGGCCATGGTAAAAGACCTGAACGGAGTGACCTGTCGGTGAAGACGCGCAAACAGCTTCGCAATAAAGTTGAGCAGCTCTGCTTCAAGCAGGGATACCTCGTCAATAATGATGACGCGAACTTTACGAAGCCCAGACTCCGACTCCTTGGTTCATAGGGCGAAGCTCTCCTATCCATAGCCAGACTCCCTAGATTGAATGCGTACTGCAGAGTGAACCGTAGTGCCACTAATACTAAGAGCCGCGATGCCCGTGGGCGCCATCTCGGGGGGTTGGAGGCGCTGAGCGTCACGTCAAACCACAGCTCAAGCTGATTTAATACTGTCCCTGCCACGCCCGTAATGAAGAACCCCCACCGGATGGAACTCCGCCGGTGATGCCTTCAAACTACTGACCGGTGGTTACTGTTCTAGCTTGATTATTATTTAGCCACATGCGCGGGGTCACTCCCCCACCGCGAAACGCCGGAAAGAAGCCTAAAATGATGTGGGGGCGGGGCCTCCGAACACCTAAAAGAGTCTGGACGACCTCCCGGGTCACAGATCGGCCTTTTTCAGCCCCTTAAATGCAGACACTGAAAAAAACTTGACCTGCGAGGCGCCGCTGCCCACCAAGGTACCTCGATGTCTATGCCATGCCCGTATGGTGATAGGGCCGGGTGGGCGGAAGTTCCTAGCAGTACCATAAGACTCAGCTGGGCTGGTTGAGCTGAGAGTTCCAAAAATTCTATGACTCTCGACTTGTCACCGTGTAGACACAGTCGCCCTCTAGACGCTATTGCATTCTCAGAAGCTTCCTCCAAATTTTGTTGAACTATTTCACCATGTCCCTTTACACTTATCTTACCCTTGCAACAGCGCTGTTGGGCTTAATAATAGGCGTCAATTCAAATCCACTTTCGACCAGATCGAGCTCAGGACCTGTTGTCGATCTAGGGTATTCCAAATATGAGGGAACAGCTCTCAGCTCTGGCGTCAATCAATATCTGGGGATGCGCTTTGCTGCTCCCCCTATTGGTAATTTAAGATACAGAGCTCCTGAAGAGCCTTTGCCAACAACAGACATAGAGAGCGCCACAGAGGTAGATTCTATTGTTACCGTTCATGAAATCTTTCCTCCTAATTAGGTTACAGTTCCGACCCGTCTGCTTAGCAATGGGGACCATGCTACCCAACACTGGCCAAGCAGAAGACTGCCTTTTCGCAAACGTCTGGTGCCCTTCGCTTGCTACCCCTCGGTCAAAGCTTCCCGTTTGGGTATATATCCAGGGCGGTGGGTATACCCAGAACGGGAATGCTAATTATAACGGCTCTACAGTTGTAGAAACATCCGGAAACAATATCGTCTTCGTCAATTTTAATTACCGGGTTGGGTCGTGGGGCTTTTTGGCGAGTGAGAAGGTTAGGAAGAATGGGAACCTTAATGCGGGCTTACTTGATCAAGACTTTCTTCTACGATGGGTACGAAAAAATATTGAGCAAGTAGGCATAGTCTCTCAATATGTGAACACTCATTCTTAGGCATTAACTTGTGATAGTTTGGAGGCGATCCGAACCACGTAATTATTCATGGCTCCTCCGCGGGCGCTGGATCAGTAGCTCTGCACTTGACAGCTTAGTACGTAACCAATGCGACTTATTCCAAGAACATCATACTAACAATGTACAGTGGTGGCGTTGACCGTGGATTGTTTATTGGAGCCATTGGAGAGTCTGTGTTCTTTCCGGCTCAACCCAAAATTCGCGAGCTTGAATGGCAGTTTGATAGATATGTCACCAACACAGGATGTTCTCATTCAACTGATCAACTAGAGTGTTTGAGAGCTCTAGACACTGAAACTTTGCAAGCAGCAAACGTAGCGACTCCATTCCCTGGGGGCGTATCGCCTCCACTCTTCTATTTTACACCAACAATTGATGGGCATTTCATCCAAGACTATCCATATGTCTCATTTGGAAAAGGAAATTTCGTCCATGTTCCTATTATTATTGGTGGTTTGTCTACCCTAATCCTGATTTATTGAGAAGGATGCTAATCTAATTTCAAGATGATAACGACGAAGGCACTTTCTTTGTTGCGAATGCGTCATCTCCAGCAGATGTCACTACCTTTTTCGTGGATAACTATCCCCGCCTCACCACCCATGACACCGATGCCATAAATGCCGTCTACCCACTAACAACACCACTTCCCAATCACAACGCCTACTTCCCATCAGCTGCAGCAGCGTATGGGGAATCTACCTTCGTCTGCCCAGGAAATTTCATCTCTAACTCCTACGCAACACATGTATCATATAATAAGGTATGGAACTACAGGTATAACGTCCAAATCAGAGGTTTCATTGAAGCTGGATACGGCGTTCCTCACACCATCGAATCCGCCGCTATCTTCGGTCTGGGCAATGTGGGTGACAATCCGTCGGGGGATGCCTTTTACGGATACAGCACGTATAACGCCAACATAGTCCCCGTTGTGATGAACTATTGGATCAGTTTTATAAGATCCCTGAATCCCAACACGTATAAATATGCGAGTGCTCCACAATGGGATAATTTTGGCACTGGAAGTGATGGAGATAAAAGGTTGAAGCTAGAGACAAATGCGACGGCAATCGAAATAATACCTCTGGAGCAAGTGCGGAGGTGCGAGTTCTGGAGAAAACTGGCACGGACAATGGAAGAGTAGCAGATCAAAGTCTCTGTAGAGTGATTTGTATCGAATGTGTGAGCAACACTCTGTAGAGTAAGAGAGAGCCAAATTGTTCAGGTGTATCCTATAGAGAGACATGTGCGTTACGAACAGCGTAATAGAAGGTCTTGAGCGTCGAGATATGTTCTAAGAGGCGGACGCAGCACAGAGCAGATGTGTAAGATATCACGAGGTGCACAATTGTTTATTTTATATACGAAGGGGAAAGCATCACAACTTTATTACAAGTCGTCTCAGACGAATCTCTCCCTAGCCCGACCCCGGAAGCACACTCCAGCACACAAACCAGCCGCACCAGGCTTTACTCTCACAATTGTGGAGGCTATTGTCTCTCCTTCAGAACGCTAGTGGTACATGTTCTAAACTTAGTTACCTATCCAGTCAACTGCTCGCTGATTGGGCAAGTACGGTGTGGTGTGCATTAAGTTTGTTAAACTCTGTGTAACGCTTTACACTAGATCTAGTTGCAAACATGATCAAATTACTATTACCTGTTCGTCGATGCATTTCCAGTCGTAGCACAAAGTGGGCTGTTTGTGCAGGTAACAAGCAGCTGACACGCTGGTGTCTTAGCTGCGATCAAGGTGTCCCTCATGGCATCTAACTTGTCCAACTTCAACTTCGCTGAACTATATAACATAATTTTAACTTGAGGTGGCTCATCACGGAGATACGTCTATATTATATTGATTCATACAGAATGGTATACACGGTGGCGAATAGCTGACGGCTATGTAGAGCGGCATATAATGATGAGTTCTCCTGATAGATAGAAATCATCGTATGCAGCTAACTATTACGTCGACCGTGACTAGCTTCTCTCATCACTGGTGTACACAATTAAAATATATCACACAATGGATCCAGCGACGGCAGGCGGTCTTGTACTCGGGGTAGCATCATTAATATTTGATGTGTTTGATAACTCTGTTAGACGTGAGTTGGCCTGTAATGTGCAAGGCTGAGACCCCTCAACTTCCCTTGCGGGTTTAAAATTCGCTGATAGAATATTTCTCACAGGGATAATATACCTGTGTATATTCGTCCCTCGCATCTTTATATTAAATAAACGTTAAAGCATTCTTTCATAAACTCACATTTCTAGAATGCAAATACGTGCGACGGGGAGTTACGAATCCATTCCACTTCTCCACTAACTTGACCAATATTTCTGGCAAGGCTGAAGGTAGCCATTAGAAACCGTTTGCACAAAGTAGGGCCTAGCAACATGTTTCCACCAGAAGGATTCGTTAGTTAGAGACCCAGATATTCCTAAAATATTCATTGTCTCAACTTGGCAAACGTCCTCAGAGGCGTATCCTTGTTCCGGATTTTCTCCACTGATCCTTTCCCTATTATGTTAAAAGATCAGTTGTCTAAACTTTATTATGTAGTGTTTTAATTTAACTTCGTTTAATTAATCCCTATATAGGGACCACTCATGTTACGAACACATGACGACTAGGGAGGGAAAACATAGGCGGGATACTTCTCGTCCTGACGGCGCCCCTGCCTTACCCTCCCAGACTTAACAACTTGACCAACACCAGGACCAAGCCTTGGTTACGATCAGGACTAGAATTTACCGTAAAAGTAGTGAGCAAATCTATATCCCCTAATTTTGTACTATCTATAGCATATAGCAGTCACTAAAGCTCTTTGTAATCACGCCATATCAAACCGAGCACCCTAATTTCAGAGTGCTACATAGCTTACATCAATAGAAACCTAAGTAATTTATCACTAATATGACTATACCTATTAATCCTTGAAAAATATCACTTCACCCACATTTTCCCTCTGAATTAGGAACGTATCTAAACCTATTTGACCGATAAAGTGGTGGACGATAAAGTAACACTTTATTGAAGGAAACTGATCCTTGCAGTAACATAAATAAACCATAACTATAAGATTACTATTATAGTTTTAGCTTAAGTCGCTGCACTGTAATCTTACCACATGACAACTCTAAGCGAGAACATGTGCGATGGTGGATAAAGTCGCGCAATTAGACCTGTAGATAGAAAATACCCTTTTACAGCATGAAAATAATTTCCCAATTGTTAGGTCTTGACAATTCTAAAGGAACCAGAAGTTCAATACAGGTAATTTCGCTTATTGAAATACTTCAAGTCAGACAAGAGGTCTGTTTTGCACACTATCTTAGTTTACTGGCCTAAATTCTAGCCATGCTTTCCAAACGCGTTGCTACGTATGCGCTCGCCGCTTCCATCACATCGTGGGTTTTTCGCTGCCATGCAGCCCTATCGCCCTACCCGGAAGTAGAATGGGAAGTACCTCCGCTGCTGACAAATATTCCTCAGACTGCAGCACAAATAGCGTAAGTATGGTTTCGGTGTTGCTAAAGAGGTGGAAGTAGTGGTGTCTTGTACCTCTCCTACCACGTTTAAAGCATCCGCTTATACTATATAGGTACGGCGCAGAGTATGGCCGTATTCCGGGTCCTCTTGAGTTCTTTCAGCCACCGATTGATGCGAATCTGACAATCTATTCGAAAACGTCGGCACATCTGACTGGGAACTATACTTTCGCCGCTTCAGACGTCCTTGCAGTTCTTTCAAAACGTATAGCATCTTCATTTATGGAAATGTTAGTAGCAAGAACAAGGGTATCTAACTGGAGGCGCCTTTGTTCCACCTAGACAGGGAGTCCAAGTGCTAACGTGTCTCAACTCAAACATAGGCACCCTGAGGTTCAAATAAACATTCCTCCGCCATATTCTGGATCAATTGGTGCTTTGGAGCTCATAAATGGCACTCTTGACGGCTTATTCGTCTCTCGTGAACTCAAGCCTACAGATATTAGCACCTTTGCGGCAGTTTTTGGATACAAACCCCTTAGTATCCCTATTGGAGGCGGCAGTTACAGACAGTACGGCTTCCTGGACGGGCTCTCCTTTGTTGTTAATAAAGCGAATCCTATAGAATCCCTCACCTTTGAGCAACTTGACTCCATTTTTTCGACAACTCGCTGGCGTGGGGGGCCGGCAATTACCAAATGGAGGCAGTTAGGAGTCAAAGGCGAATTTGGGCACCAAAAGATTAAGCTTTACGGTATCCAACCCTGGAATGGATTTGAAGAGTTTGTCAGAGAGAGTGTGTTAAGCGTTGGGAATTTGAGGGGAGAATGTAAGCAGAGTCTCTTCATTCTCTTTTCCCGAACTATGTTAAGCCGCTTATCTAACAAGATACAGGGAGAAGTGGGAACGTTTCAGATCCCGAGTATGATCCGGATGTACATTGGGAAACCACGGTCTTTAAAAATGCCGGCTCGGTCTCTAACGACACCGCGGGAATAGGGTACACTGGGTTCGCATACATTGATCAGCCTGTGAAAGTACTTGCCTTAACAAGCAGCAACGCGACAGCTCCTGTAGCAGGTACTTATAAGAACGTTGCTACGGCACAGTATCCCTTGAGTCGAATCTTCTATTTCAATCTCAACAAGGTGCCTGGGAAGGAGCTAGACCCGGTTTTGGCAGAGTTTCTGAAATTCGTTTTAAGTAAAGACGGACAGCAGTTGGTGCTAGACCAGGGTATTTTCTTGCCTTTGAGATTGTTCCAGCAAAGCTCCAGTTTGGCAATGTTAGCTGCTGCTCCTTAATTAGCAATAGCTGGATCCTGATCGGGTCTGCGGTATTGATTTAAGATAGGATCCAGTTTGTTATCCTTCTTCATGCTTCTATTAATCTATAATCAATCATGATTGATTGGAAATGCTTTCTAAAACGTACCGGTTATTGAGAATGCCCTGTCGGGCACGTGCATGCATGGATGCTGGGATGCAGCCTTCTAGGATTGAGACCCTCCAAGCCGGTTCGAGATCCTCAATACGGCCTTGAAGATTCTACAGATTTCCAAAGCTTTTGTCATAGCTGCATAATTCATCAAGTTTATCCGCATAATATAGAATCAAGAAGATCGAGGTAACGTTTCAAAGGAACTGAGGACAAGGCCCGTTGCATCTTTCTTCTACTTTATGTGCAATATCAAGGTAGAATAAATTTTGTCTACTACCGCCACCATAGCTGTCTCCTCAGAGGCTAGAGCATACATGATTCCAATTCGTAAAATTCATGAGCTTGACGAGGATAAGTCGTCATAACGTCGCGCTCTGGATTCCCCTTCTTTGAAGGCATCTTCGAAAGGTGCTACAAAATATAAAGACTGCTTGTAAAGGAGGGGTTTCGAAGCTTATATTCATCACCTGAGATCCGATTGTAACGTGAGAGCTAGAATAGAATAGTAGAATCCTATAGAAATAGAAACGAGATATGTCCTATATTTTGCATCGCTCGCAAGTTACGAAGCTGTCAAATAGTTGTACCAAGGAGACTCTCATGGTTATTTGCGCTCGCATTGTAGGGCGGTCGTCAGGTTGTGAGACATACACTCGTCTGATATTACAGTTAACTCTTATTATGCTAGCTTTAGCCATAACAGACTCGATGCATTTGCTGGAATTTTCACAAAACCATGCAGGGATATTTGTAAGAGTGTAAAAATTTATATAAGTTACCATATTTTCTCAAAACTTTTAGTCCTAGTGTTATAACGAGAGTTTACATGATTGACACACTGTCAGCTGCGTATGCCCCAAACTTCCCCTGTAACTATAGAAGAATTCAGCCGATCCACCATTCGGCGGTGGAGAAACTAGTCCGATGATGTGGATATTTGATATCCCCCGTGCCTTGAATACGGCTTTCTTGAACGGAATTGCCAACCAGATTCAGCTCCGCTTCTCAATCACGCTCATACTACGATTCATGTTTGTCACATCAGGTGGGCTGATAAACGGGCTAGAGCTCGGGTTTCGACCCGCAGTCCAGACAGCCTGGATATTATCACAAGTATCCTCTATTCGCTGAGACAAGACACACACAGGTGTACCAGGCCATGATCTTACCTCGGATGCTGTACGAATGTTCGGCGTGGTACAAGGCCAGATCACACCACCCGCCCAGCAAACCGCTCATAAACAGTCCTGGCCCGGTCTTGTTACATGGACTGGAGGATTGTATCTTGGCAGTTTTGGGTTGCATGGACTAACTGGGGAATTGACTGCCGGCCTCCCCGGCAGGGGCCCGCATATGTTTAGCACGTACCGGGAAGCGAGACGACACGTGCACATATCAACCCTCACATCAACTTCATCAACACTGACACGTTACCAAGGTGAGTATAATACAATGTCATCAAGGGCGGCACGCATTCTAGTACCCATATAGAGGAGGGTGGCCAAATTATCACAGGATCGTTCCGCACCACAATATCCAGTCGACATGCAAAAATTTAAAGTATAGTACAACAAGCCGGAGTTTGTCCTATGTATCACTTTACCTCCACCATATTGAATCTCTCGACCTACCAATCCTCCTAGTCTTTACTACATAGTTTGGGCCGTCGGCAGTAATAACGCCTTCGGTACTATCAGTCGCGAGAGCTGGGACTTTTTTGCTAGAACCGCTGCAGCAAGCGGCGTGATACAAAACATTTTACCTATTGAGAGGTTTGGCCCACAAGATCGATCGCAGTTGTCCAGCGTCCAGGTCCCAAAATCAAGCTGCTGATTGGCAGAAGAAGTGTTAGGGTCACAGCTGTCGACGTCGAATAATACGTAAATGGCAACGTAACCGCCATTTTCAGCTGCTCCAGCAATATATCCCGACGTTGGGATCATCCCTGAGGCGCTGAAAACGACTTTCTATGATATCAGGTTAGAGCAGTACTGAGACACGCCATTTGCCGTTTGTGTAGCATTGAACATAAGATAGTCTCCCGAGGAGTCCACCTTGTTGCAAATTGGCGACTCCGGACCGCTGTCAGGCGTTGCAAAGGGTAAGGGGGCCTGTGTGCAAGAGCCTTAGATCTGGTTACCTTAGCAAGTGGCAGCAGCCGTCGACGATATCCGTAGTGCCGATAAGGTTACATTTAGTCCACCCAAAGCAGTTATGCCAAGACCACCTAGGACCGATGCAGGGATGGTAGATTCGGGAATACCAGACGTGACGGTCGCGCTAGGGAATGTCATGTTGTCGTATTTGGTGTCGAGGCCCACAGTAGACACTTGCCCAAAACTTTGAATTGTAGATACTGTCGATGCCTAAGGAAGAGAGAGAAAGAAAGTCTGAGATTCTCATAGTGCTGGAATCTATAACATACACCTTTGATCTAACCAGAATAGGCAGGCGCATCTAATAATGTTAGTCTTGAACGAGGGGACGATATGTAAAGGCGAATTACGATATCCCCTTGCTGGCAGCCACTGCCTTCGCTTAATGGAGGTTTTCACCAATAGAATCCACTACTCCGGTACTAACGCACCAGTAATTACTGTAATGGGGAATATTCAGGGATGTAAATAGCCTATTCAGGACTAGAGCTTATATAATACAGCACTTCGAATACGAGAGCTAATCACTATACAAGGACTGCTAAGCGAAGGCATTGGCTGCCTAGGCGAGGGGATAATTATTAGTTGGCAAAGAGGCAAGTATATAGGTAATTAGCGGTCTACCTAGGGTTGGATAGACTATTTAATAGTGGTTGTAGTGGACGACGCCAGCCACCTCAACGTGGCGGTGGATATGTAACCTCGCCGTACTACCCTAGCCATTACTCCGATTTCTCGTATATAGTCATATAACACAACGGTGCCATGAATATGCACAGTACACGTAAGCGTGTAGTGTATACAGTGCAGGCGGAAAGATAGCCGTCAGTCCGTGAAGCAATTAGAACGAAGGCTGCTCCCTTCTTTTGTGCTTGCATGATAATATGCTATAGAGAAAAGAGGGGCCTGAGAGAGTAATAAGAGATCTATCTCCAATAGGAAGGAATAATCCCCCCCCCTCCCCGGTCTAAATGTATATACTCCACTTATTTTGCCACTAAATCCTTCCTTGTTTTGAGTATATTTCATGATGTTTTATGATATTTCAGGGTCATCGCCTTCCGAATTCAGTAATGTTATTAAAACACTGGTATTCTAGATGGTTCTGTGGTATTTAAGCAGGGGCGTTGAAATAAGTGGAGTATATACATTTAGACCAGGGGGGGATAGTACATGGCGTCCATAAACTTGCTTCCGATCAATAAAACACGTCAGCCAGCCTCAGCACTTTTGTGCTGAGAGAGAGCCCTGATCGCGTAATTGTATTGGTTCTCTATGGGGTCTTGGCTTTATGTGTGCCTTCTATGTTCGTTTTTCAACATCTTACTTGCATAACGGCTGGAAACTGGCTCTAAAAGCTCTACTAGTCACATAATATGGATGAACCTGTTGCGTTCGAACCATAGACTTCCTGGTATGCGCTTGTATATTCAAGCTATCTGGCCTGCCACTGGTGAAAAACGCTCAAAACGTTCTACTGGTAGCATACCACGACTGCGTGTATACATGGACTATTCAGAGTGTTTAATCGAACATGCACCTGCCTATATGACATCGTATCCTCAAGCCAATTAGCCTTTGACCATCCCTCGAAAAGCTGTGCCGCTATATTACTTCAAGAAATATGCGACGCTTCATGTGCTTAAAGCCGTTCGACAGAAGGTACACTGCATAGGCTCAAGACGGCATAGCGGGATCACACGAATCAGACAGTAAGCCATAACTGTACGAGGGGTATGAAGTGCGGAGAATGTGAACTTGCTCACAGATAGATATAAAAGGCCGTAAAGACGCCGGCTCTTCTCACTCATACTCTCGACATATACGCCATCTATACAATCTACTCCTATTCCCTTAATTCAAAGCACCAAGTTCTAGAACACCATGCTCCTTAAAACTAGTCTCGTTGCCTTCCTCGCCCTTGCAGAGAAGAGTTATGCGGCTGTTTTGCCTTCCGACGGCTTGACAATGCGTCAAGTAATATTTCCATCCTTTATCCTCGAGTGGGATAAATACAACTCTACATGGCTAATAATATTGTAGAACCCAGGTATTGCACCTTGTCCTCAAGCCAACAACTTCACCATCGCAACTGACTCGGAATTCACCCTCACGAATGTCCGGTTTTACCAACTTAATTGTGGTTTCGGCCCCGGATCCGATCAGATAAATCAGCTCAGTAACTTTACCACCACGAGCGTCGTGGCATGTGCTCAGTCAGTGCTCCTACAGGATATCTATTTGCCCATACATGTTTTCTTCTATATATCTATTCTTCTGTTCCCTTATGCTCTGCGTATTACTTACAATATATAGGGGATGTGAGGACTGGGCCCAGATAGGAGTCACCACATCCTGTAGTTTCGCCATCTTTCATCCAGTGGCGAGTTATTGCGTTCTCCACTTCGGCTACCCGCCTATACTCTCTATGGGCTGTGTTTCTAGCCTCTGCCCGCAGTATCTGCTGCCCCAATAGAGAGGGTAATCTCCCCATTTACCAGTCGCCATGCAACTGAAGATCTCTGCCTGACGGGCAGACCAGTAGTGCGGGAGGGATAGTATGAGATTTGAAAAGTACAAAGAGATGGACGGAGTAAGGAGAAGCTTGGAATATAGGATAGTACTGTAGTAGGCACGCTCCTTACAAGTTATATGCCCTAGCATCATTAGTAGTATAAGTCTCCTATATAGTATCTTTATCTCTAGTCTATCTGCAAGTTGTTTCATTAAGAAGAATCTTTCAAGCTCTATTACATGCCTCTTATTGTACTTTTTAATGAAGTTATCCCTTATTATATCTAGCAAGTCAAGGATGCTAGATGTGACGACTCAAGAGGAACAGGGATCTCGACTTATAAGGTAAAGGCTTAAAGGTATATTCAATTATCAATCTACTTAACTAAGAGACCAAACTAAGGAGTAAAGGAGAGAACAAGAGTCGAGCCCTTTAAATAGAAGAAGCTGGTTAAGTGACTAAGCTTGCGATGATGAGGATGTGCTAACAATGCCTACGACTCGTCCTAAGACTCCTTATTACAAAGTCTCTAGTCCAGCGTTATGACTGCAGAAAAGGCTAACTGGGAGCCGGAAGATAAGACAATGTTGATCGATATGAAGAATGATGGATGCTCATGGAAAGAGATCTATGCCGCCTTCCCTGATCGAACTCTACAGACGCTCCACTTACGGTATTCTAGAAGCTCAAAAGGTGTCTTGCTTCAGGCGACTTCAATCACCCCACTGCCAATACAGCTAGTTAATCATTTCCCAGGGTTATGGTTAGTACCTGTCCTCACACTCCTGCTGTTTCACGGCTATAGTGCAAGCCAGACTCAAATAAATTAGCGAACTATGTATTCACGTCTTTTATTCTTAAGATAACAACAACGTATTGTGCATCTTTCATGGGCACATTGTAGAAAACAATATGTTAATGATGATGCGCAGTCTTTCAGTTGTGCTCTAGACCATTACACGCTTGGTTAGATGTAGGAATCTTCTCGTCATACATAATGTGGAATACATTTCTCGGTCAAGCCGATAAGCGTGTCTTGCCCTGGAGAACCTCGATCGCCACGAACTGCATTGATCCCCAGCAGCTGGCTGAACTGGTCCCTGAATCAAGAAGTCAGTACAGCGAGTTCCTCGAGCGGCGGTCCCAGCAGTTGTCCAGCCCCCCAGCCGTCGTCGAGATTTATCCGGGTACTGGAGGGTTACTGGAGGCTGGCAAACCTGGTCTCCAATATAGAGCATTGCTGCAGTGCTAAACCAAGAATCCAGGGGTTGGGAAGATTCCTTACCACTGCAAGTACTGTAAGAGAGGTTGGAAACTCGTAGAATTTGGATAAAGTCTGGGATCGTGTAGTTGCTCTATAGCTCAAGTATCTACATAAGCAAGGGGCCATGCAGTCCACGATTATACAGTCAGTATGGGCGCCATCCGTGCTATAGCAGGAACGACGGCCAGACACCGGTTACATGATATGCAGAGATTACCAGGAAATACGTTGCCTTGAATTAATATTCAGATGCCCCTATTTTGAAAACTATAGAGTAACTTACATATTACAGTAACATCAAAATCTCATCCACAGCACTAGTCAAAATCAAAAGGGAGTGTATGATTGGTTGGCCCGCTATTGGATGCCACTTCTTACTTCGCAGCATATTATAGCTTGACTGAAGAGGTATGAGTTCATATGCGGACGCCTCTTAATCAATGAAACACATCTGAAGCTACGTTGCGTCTATAATAGGGTTGATTATATAGCAGAACGGTCGTTCCCGTAAGCTTCGCTAAACCATTTGTAGGGGGCGTTGCGGGCGACTAGGGTCTCAGCCAGCCACGAATACAGGGCTGAACGAGTAAATCCTACAGTAACGTCCGGTGCGCATCTTACATGCACATGTCGCTTGCATGCACAGCTCGCTTGTTAAGTCCGTTATGCCGCACTACGAACTCTGCTTCATTCCCCACGTCTGCCATCCGCAACATTATCCCAACCCCTTCCCGTTCGCCTTCGACCACTTTCGGTCGCCCTGTGCATTATGAGCTTCATATACAACGTAGAAAAATTTCGTTAGCTTTAGAAGCAAGCACCTTATGAGATCTTCTGCTATGGACTCTCTGGATTGAATCAGCTCAGCCACCATAGGTCTTCTCTAGAGCACAATACCAGTTATATTATCATCCATCTCCCTTATGGGCTCTATGCTGTCTTCTGCACTAAGATTAAAGCTTTGCATTTCCGGCAGGCTTATGCATGTAGACGACCGAGTGTCATAGTTGTTGCATATATGCGGTAGATAATATTCGTCACATCGACCCCTCCCACGCCGTTAGCCGATCCTTTCGCTCCAAGAGCGCCGTGTAAGACAGGAGTAAAGAGCCATCGGGTTGCATCTCTATACCTTATACCGATGATGCCTGAATGGCGTTCGCTTAGGCCCATTGAAGGGCTGAAGATGCGAGTTTCGGCCTGTTAAACTACCTAAAGCTCTGAGGAGTGTCCGATATTATGGTGTGTTCGGTATAAATCAATCCGGTATATCCAGAGTTTATTTGTCCCAGGAATTCTCAGTAATCCCGCAGCTCCACTCCAGAATTTTTAGTCATATCCCCTTGTGGTAACTACGTTAAATACCTCATCAGCCAATCAATGTAGCAGTATGACAACTTCCCCAACACTGGCTCGTGCTAAGCATCGTAACGACCGCCTCAAAGACTAATTGATTGGCACATAAACTCAATTGCCTATATTTCTACTCTTTGACCCCTGCTACTTACAGATTGTATATATTGGGGCGCATTAGATTTCTTCTATGGCTTAAATTTTGGCACGTCCTCATGATCCTATACAAGCTTTCCACCTCATAGCTGAAGACATTCAGCTGGTAAGACCCTCAATTAATGGTCGTCTCACTATATCATAGCTACTAATGGATGCAAGTCTCAGGCCTGGATTACGGTCGATGAAAGTTTGTCCTTACCCCGGTAACAGAGTGGCCTCTGTACTGGCATTTCGCACCTTGACTAGCCCCGAGTCTGCATCCGTTATTGATCGTCTCGCTGATTTAGCAGCTAGAAATGCTCTAGTTGAGCAGGAACATAGGGAAGCCTGGGAACTCGAGACTGCAATGCATCAAATGCATATTACTCGAAATCAAAAGGGCTGAAGGCCAGTCTCGCGATATACTAAGGCTATAGGAGCCTCTGTATAAAAGAAGAGTAAAGGAGAGGTTGATTAGTATTAATATAGCAACTAGTCTTAAAGCTAAAGCTTATACTGTTTGCAAAGAGGTATATAAGAACTTGACTATTAATAGTTTATTAAGAGGATAAAGCTCTATAATATATATTAAAGGATTAAGATAAAGTCTGGGGTTTATTAGGTATTCTAGAACTACTTTAGTTAGAGAATTTCCTAGACCTTAATATAATTAAACTAATCTAGTTTTATATAAAGTGTTGACTAGTGTCAGGGCTTCAAGCACATATATCACGATGTCTCGGGTTAATAGCAACATATATAATGGCATACGACTATACAGTCATAAAGGCTTATACATGTTGCCACGTAAGCAGGTATATAATAAGTGTTGTGTTCTGTAGTCTAATCCCCTCAGTTGTCTCTGCATCACTCAATAGTCAAAATAACACTGAGTTTCACCTTGATATCCGACTACAACCTGTGCATTTCCTGACCTCTAATCAAGATTACTTTATATATAAGGAATATATAAAGGGCTTTATATAACTATAGTATTATCTAATTAAAGATACAAAAGCCGATAGTTTAATTAATCTTCTTACTCTAATCAAATATAAGACCTTTATATAATATATTGACTAGGGCTTCAAGCACATATGTCACGATGTCTCAGAAGCAGTGGCAATATACGCAATAGCATACGACTGTATAGTCGTAATGGCTTACGCATGTTGCCACATAAGCAGGCATATAATAAGCGTTGTGTTCTGTAGTCTAAACCCCTTAGTTGTTTCTGCATCACTTAAGTCATTCACTGCTTTCAGCATATCAGCTATGCTGAAAGCCTTTCTGCATACTGCTACGCCGAAAGCCTATAGTCAATATAACTGAGTTTCACCTTGATCCGACTATAACCTGTGCACCTATATTGCCTCTGTCTAAGATAATAGCTAGGTCTATATTCTATTATATTTAATTAATAGCTCTTTAGTATAATATATATACTTAGAACTAAGAGGTATATTGGAATAGTAGTATTAGGAATAAGTAATCTATTTAGAGCTAGTTAGATAGAGGAGTAGACTAAAGATTAAGCTTAATTAGAAAGCAAATTATATAAATAGTGATTGTGTATTCTAGTCTAATAATTAATCAAGTTAAGCTAATATAACACTATAGAATGAAGATAGAATGCAAACCCTGTATAATATTGCTGAATTAAGGTAATCCCCTTGTTATTCATCAAGAACTAAAAGGTCTGTATGAAAATCAACACATTGATCGGTTCACCTTTGATCTGGACTTGACTGGCGGTAAGTCTTGTAGCGGCTCCCCCTTCGAGAGTTAAATTGACAAATACATTCAGGCAGGTCGTGATAACTGTTCGATGAAGCATTGAAGCCTAAGGTCATGGAAATTTTGGGCAAAAAGTGGCTCGAGGTCTCGAGTGTTCCTGCAATCCCAGTCGATTTCGGGCCGGGCTTTGAAATTATTCCGAGCTCATAAAGACTACTCGTGAGGCGTTTAATAACATCCAGTACTTGATGGCCTATGTATAGTATGCCGATTATTAAAAAAGCAAAAGGGTAACATAGAAGCTTAGTGAGTTGAGAAAATGGAATTCGTATGAAATAGTGTCTGTTGGTGTCCTTATGGCCCATTATAGACATGTCCATAGCATAATTACCTTTATAGATTATCTTTGAACCCTCCAGAAACGGACCCTCAGCTTCTTGAATTCGCGACCACACCCTCTCCTCCCCCCGTGCCCTGAAACTTGCGCTTCACGTTTCTGTACTTCTCAAATACTCCTTAAACAGCTAAAGGGCGGGAAATTAGAGATTATTGCATCTTGTCTTCACTACTCCAAAGCAGTAAAGGTGCTCCTAGTTGGAGCAACTCAAAGCTAATTCATTCTCGATGGCTTTCTAGCTTCTTAAGACCAGGCCAAAAATATAAAGATTCCTAAGAGGAGGGTAGAAGTCACACCTCTATTGTGTGCCTTTAGGGCTCCACTAGTTTGGAATGGCTGGAGACTGGGTGTCGTAGAATTAGTTGAGAAGTTTGATCCACTACTACTAGTAATGCTAGGTTTTGTTACAGTAGTAGAAGGTATAGTCGAGAAGCTTGATACACTACTACTCGCAACCCTAGGTTTTGTTACGGTAGCAGAAGGTATAGTCGAGAAGCTTGATCTACTACTACTCGAAACCCCAGGTTTTGTTACGGTAGCCGAAGATAGACCTGTAGGTATCGGGACGTTCGAACATAAAATCTGGTCGGTGTTTGATCCGCCTGGGCATACTGTGCATACAGACACCCTCGGACTTGCGGCCGATGGCAATGGAGAAGTCATTGGCAACGAAAGCGGGTACATGTAGTTATCTGTAACGAGATAGCCGCCTGTAACGGCTGAAGGGAGCGGGCCAACGGAGGTTACCAGTTTAGCCGCACTCTGATAGTCTACGAAGGAATCCGAGTCATTACAAGGGGGGTTGATACTGGCAACCATGCCGGCCTGGCACGCACCGATCTGGCCGGAATAGTAGTATATTGGGTCCAGGTTTGTGATTGGGACCGCAAACATGATGTTCTGATAAGTGTCAACAACGTGGGCATGCTTTCAACCTTCTAGAAATAGAAAGCAGGCAAGAGAAATGAAGCACTTACTGTTCCTTGTGCGACAGGAGGTTCAGGCACGAAGCCAGAGTAGAAGCCATTAGCGAGAGGCCAGCAAGGAGTGTCATAGCTGCCTTAAACCACGCTATTGTTGCCAGAGAAGCCGAAAACGATGATATCGCCGATACTAGCATAAAGAGAAGGATGAACGATGTATAAACCACCCTCACCAACATTTATATTGATCTGCTCACTCTGGCCCTGCGCCTGTTGAAACATCGCAACAGCGACAAGAAGTTTGAAGAATATCATGGCAAAGACCGAATCGGGTCATTTGAGGTGGATATCTGAAGCGGTTGTTCCAAGGCTTCACGAAGATGGAGGTGGGTGACAAGGAGTCTCTACGTATCTCTCTATTTATGGAAGCGGGATGAAGAATCTATGTTGAAGCTTCGGCTATTAAATCGGGCGAATCGGAATGCCGCTTACCATTGGAATACGAGGGAGGCTTTTCAACACCTCCAAGACTCGCCAATTATAATGGAGAAGCCCAATACTGTGGCTAATGCTTGCATGTTCCCCCTCATTTCCAATTTCGACCATGTGCTTCTCACGAATGAAGCTTCCAAGATCAAGGTGACAATGCTCTGAAAGAGTATGTACGTGCGGCTGGTGTATTAAAGTCAAAAAGTATCTGAATCATCTTATGATACTTATCCCACTTGATCATCTTGTATACTCTTAGATGCAATCAAAGCTTCTGTACTTTCGCTACACAGTGACAATATCTTTCTTAGGTGAATCAAAGATGGTACCTTACTCCCTCCTAGAGAGGCTATATATAGTCGGTTCCACATGTTATCTGTGATTTTTCCGGGAAATCGGTTGGCGTTTTAAGGCCCTACCACCCCTCTTTTATACCTACCTACACACTGAAAATTAATTAAATCACTTAAAATCTCTATAGTTATAGGATATATAGCTAAGACTAATTGTTTAGAGACTATAGTAGTCTAAAGAGCTTAGATTTAGACCTAATACCTTAATAGATATTTATATATAAATATAGTACAAATATAAGTACTACAATTACTAGAATACCTTACTATACTGCCCTAAAATCATTACTATAGTACCTGAAAGGTCGGTTCTAGTAAATATTAATATGTGGTGGTCAGTTCTAGTAATTTGCGAATAAAGAAGATCGGTTCTAGTAAAAAGCCGTTAAATATTTCACTGCGCCAAATGCCGCGGCGGCGGGAAAGGGTGCCGATAAGCCACTCCCAATCACCGAGATGGCTTCAACAGTCGACAGATAGCACTAATAACATTAAAAATTTGCGATCCCTTCTCCCGAAAAACTTTAAATCTTGCATTTTCCTTATCCACTAAGACCAGAAGATCATCAGCCGTATGGGGACGAGGGAAGGAAGGACTGTCGAGGTCTTCATCCGTGGCGAGTTTGTACTGTGATTTTGTATCCTCCCAGAGAGACGAGAATGCCGCACTCTCCGCCATAGCCGGTGCCGCGTATAGGGATGAGGCCAGAGAGACAGTCGAGGTGAATCGAAGTGGGGTTGCTTCTCAGCCGCACTTTCACGTGGAGCGACGTATTCAATTGTTGTTAAGAGATGGAGCAGGGTTATTGACGGCCTCATGACTGACAGAACAAAAATATATTTCTTTCTAACCGTAATATTGCTGGAATCCGAGACAGCCACACGGTCGTCGTGATTCCAGACTTTGCATGCAGTCTTTCAATAGAAAGTCGATGGAATTTCGACATCTGAGCCATTACTGTTATACGCAACTGAAAGCCATTGCTGGTACTCTTTGGAGTATCCAGAGAGTGAGCTATCACGGACGATATTTTGGATTATGGAGTCGACAGCCCCGCTACGTTAATCCTGTGGGTGGGATATTTTTGGATAAATTTGAGTTCCTGGCCTAAGTAGGTGTAAATACGGATTAAGGACACTTAGACAAACATTTCGCTGGGGACATAGGAAATATCTGACTTTCCAAACATCTACCGTTAACTCTTTGGGTGTGTTTAATAAACCCATAACAGAAGCAGGTCTGGGGAAAGATTTCCACGGGCAGAATCAAGGGCGAGGAAATATTATAGAGCGGGAATCGGAATGAATTTCTCCGCAGTCTTTAAATAAGGCAGTGTGCAATACAAGATCTAAACTATGGTCTGGTTTGGCAGCTTGAGCTTTGACCATTTGACACTATCTAACTTCCATTTGCTTCCCCTTTACCCACCTAATTGAACGAGAGGAGGCACTTCGGGTAACGACCAGGGAACTACAATTCTGAGTTGTAAAATAAATATATTCTAGAACCTCAAGTTGTCAAAGTCTTCAAGCTGGCAAGCATCTCCTCACTCTCCTTTATATCGGGATGTTCCTCCCCGAGAATCTTTTTCTGTCTTGGCAATAGAACCTCAAATAGACTTTTCGCCTGTTCATTTTCCCCAGCCTGCTGCATCGCCCACATCGTCACCGGATGTTCATCTCCGAACATATTCTTCCGATCCTGTACCACAGCATCGTATGTCTCTATTGCATCTCTCCACTTCCCCTGTTGCACAAAGACAGCTGCGAGAGTATTCAATTGACTTATCGAATCTTTCGGCAACGCCGATCCGTTTTCTCTATGCTCTTTTACCTGCGAAATCAGCTCCGCACAGAGAACTTCGGCTTCCGTGCCGCGATTCAGCTTATTGAGCACCTCTGCCAAAGTCATTTTCGAGCGTAGAGTCTGTGGGGACAAAATGCCTTCCGCCTTGGTCACGATCGCGAGGGCTGTTCCAGGTATGCAGCCGCTTCGGGAAATTGGTTGAGGCGCATGCAGACCCATCCTAGACTGTCGAGGGCAACCATAATCCGACGACCGGCTGCGTCAAGCTTTTCTGCTGTGGCTACCAACTTCTCTAATAGGGCTTGAGCTTCCTTGTATTTTCCTCCCCGTTTGTAGTCATCGGCCAGGGCTTGCTGGACATCCATATACAGAAATTCACTTTCATTTTCGGAGAATGTGGAAGATATTGATAGTGCTTCTTCGAGAAGAGATGTAGCTTTAGGTTTTAGACCGGAAAGCCAGCCATATACCTCTGCCAAATCCATCATTCGTCGGACAGCAGGAAAACTCTCGTGCCCATATTGGGACCGAGCATCCTGGAGCTCGTCTTCGTACGATTTTCGAAGGAAGCTAGAAATTTGCTCATCGATCTCCGTTTTTGCCTCCCCGGAAAAGTAGTTGACAATGCGCGACTTCAGAGTAAATACGTAGAAGAATCGCGAACTATTGATCGTTCGCCCGGGCGGAGGTGGAAGAAGGGACCGTGAAAGGTGAGCAGGCAGGAAGACATCAAGCCAGATAAAGGCATTTGAGGAGGAGAAGAAGGCTTTTATTAGAGTTTGTAGCTCGAGATTGTATTCCACCGCCTTGGAGATGTGGTGTACCCAGTAGAGTGTTGCATATTCGAGAAATGGATGTGACGAGGCTGCATCTGCAACGTTGAGAGGCCCTTTCGGAAAGTTCCTAAATGCCGAATGAGACAGATAAGTTAGACAAACTCGAGCAATCTCAGAATTTGCTTGCTCTGATCCAATATTCCTGATTTTGTCAAGCCCAGCGTGCTTTCCGGATAGGAATACCAGAAAAGAATAATGTATGGGTTTCAAAACTCCATCTTGAGCCATAACAAACGATGCACAAATTTCCGCAGCTTTAGATTCAATATTGGGAATAAACGAATTTGTAACGACTGCTGAAGAGTTCGCAAGTTCAGTAAGTCCTATAGGTCGAATTGCCGCGACAACCCATCTGAGGATATGATCCCGGAGGTCCAGATCTGGATAACTTAAAATTTTAGGTTGTGCTCCAATATTCTGGCGTATATTTCGTCCAACGAGGTTGGAAAATCGTCCAATGATGTCAAGTCATTTCCATTCACTGTCGAGGCCAGGGCCTTGATCCACAAAGCGGAGCACAAGAAATTTCCATCTGAATGCTCCAGTACGTTTGAGACAATCTCGTCTTGGAAAGCCACGAGATTTGGATACCGTTGCACTTCAGAGTCAATAAAGCGTTGCATATCCTCTTTGGCCTTTTCCGCGGCAATCAGGATCTCAGCACAGTCTTTGAAATAATTGCGAACTTTGGATTCCGTCCGACTGGTAAATAGAAGCTTCAATCACCCTTCCGTCTTCGACACTGCTTCTGCCAGTCGCGCTGGGACATTGAAGACTTGGTGGTAGGGGATCTCATCCAATCCATCGATAACTAAATTTATGCGTTTGTCCATCCTTATCACCGAGGAAAAGCTGCCCAGAGCTTGGAAACCGTCGCTTCTTCCTTCACGTCTTTTAGGCTCTCCTCAACCATACTTTGCGTAATTGCTCCCAATTTTGGTTCCCTCACCAATTGAGCGAGGATAGATCGAAATATGGATTCTAGGGAAGTATACGCATCGCAGAAGCAAGTCACTGTTGTGGGCTGGTCATTCGTCATTTGGAGGCTATCGGCGATGTGATGGGCGAGAAAAGTCTTCCCACATCCAAGAGGGCCATGAATCCAGAGAATGGGAGATTTTTGGTTGTCCGGACGGATCCACGTCTTCCATGCCGGCTCGCTCTTGATCCATTCGCACTGCTCGAGGAGGCGCTGCTTTTTCTCTTTAGCCACCTGAGAAGATCCTTCGCCTGGACTCGCAGCTCTCTTCTTGGAATTCAGGGAAGCCATACTTGCGGAGTCGACCTTGAAGAACAATGCAAGTTGTGCAGGATGTCGAGGTCGCGCGTTGTGATTGACAAACGAACAGGTACGTAGAAGTCGGATAGAATCTCCTAACATATATCCAGAGGATTCTTATGCTCAGCCTTGTCTGACAGATCAGTCCTAGAGTTCAAACAAAGGGAAAAATGCCTGCCTGATGATTTCTGGGAGGACAGGGCTGCAAATCATGGATCGAGTCAAGGGCCTAGGACTCAAAGGAAGTTCCCACCGCGGCTCATTCGAATCAATACTTGTCCAATCACCTCATGCACGCTGCACCGCCAAGACTCTGCAACTCCCACTCGAAGCCCTGCCATCCCGAGCTGAATTTGAAGTGGCACGAAAATGAGGTATTTTTCGCGCCATGGCGCGCGCGAATTGGGGGAAAATGTTTCAGCCTCGTCATTTAGTAGGAGGACTAAAAGCGGCTTCGATATCCTGCCGTCCCGCTCTCTGATCCTGGCATTCTTGGTGTGACCCCGTGACGGATCCAGCTCCAGATGTATATCAGGGGCATCATGCAGAGGAATTGGGTTGATTATATGAAGGCACATTTAGCTCGCGTGCAGGACTTTACCAGGTTTTAGGTTTTGGATCGGCTTGCTTTAATCAAGAGTGTCTGGACTGAGGTATTGAATGCTCAGTCAGGGGGAAATGGTGATCCCTTGGAGTTCATGTATGCAATGCAGATTGTGCACTATTGCAACTTCTATACAAACCAGATCAATCTTGGGACGAAGATTTATTTTGAGGATTCGATCTTCTACTAAGGCGATAGCTCTGAATAGGATAATGTATATAGTCACTTCCTAAAATATTAAATAATCAATGCCTTCTAGTAATCGCCATCTGTATATAACTGTCAGGCAATCATAATTGATTCCTAATACAAACAATCTCGAAAAGACGTTACAAATACACTATAAAATATTTTATAACTTATACTTTATAAGCTTGACGAATTTTGTATAATATCTTTAAGGTATATAGGAGCTTTGATAGAATTATTAGATAGTATAGTAATAGAGATTATATACTATATATATAGCCTTATCAATAACCCTTCCCTAATTACCTAAATGGACGGCTTGGAAGGTAGAGACTTTAAGATTATAGTATAAAATATAAACTTACTTCAGAAAGACCAGTTTAAAGCTAACCCTAGTAGCAAAATTTTAATATAAACTTAGCTGCTAGATAGTTAACCTATTATTAAAGCCTATTATAGATAGTGCTAAAATAGTATACTTTTATTATTATTATATAGAAATATAGCTAAAATCATAAGTATATTAATAATATTATAAGAACTATAATTAAATAATGCCTCTTAATATTTACCTAGAAATCCTAATTAGTCCTTAGTCTGCTTAGTTCTTGCTTTATAAAGTGCCTTCTCCTCTATACCTATTACCTCCTAATGATCACTTATTAATATTCTAATCTATCCAAGGGTAAGATTAGGATTCTCTTCCTGAAATCTATCTTGCTACTTGTTTATATAAACTATAAAGGCAGGCAGTAAGTAGATATAACCTATATTCAGACCTAGTACTAGTACTAAAGGTTATAGAGCAAGTAATAAATGTTGAACTCTAGGGCTAATCAAGCTTCCTTATATAGACTAATACTACTAGAATACCTGCTCCAGTATAGGACCAAAAGTCTATTATATAGGGTTATAGGGAGGTATACAGCTGTTCTAACCTATATCTTTACTCTTAGTAATAATCTAATGATATACCTCTACTCTATAATTATATAAAGTATTTATATATCTCTTATACTCCTCTTACTATATTTCTAGTATATAGAGGTACTGTTCTTCAGCCGCTTATTAAGTAGCTATATATACTTTCTAGTTAGTCTTAGGGTCTATAAGTATCCGTTGAAATATTATATTAATTATACTTTAATCCCTAGTAAGCATTAGTAAAATTCTAGCCTTTTTAGTACCTGGTATATAATTGTTATTATTTATATTTATAGACAAGGTCTTATTAAAATTATATACTACTAGATCTGATTCTTCTTTACTTAGGCTACTAGGATTCTTGCAAGCTTAGGCAATAAGCTTAGCTACTATATTTAGTCGCCTGTTTATTATACGCTTAATATTAAGGTGTATAGTCTTAGGATCCGGATATCTAATAACATCGTTACACTTAGTATCGGTCAATAAAGAGGGCTATATAAGAGCCTTACTAATAAGGTCACCACGACTAAGGAGAAGTTATCGCTCCTCTTCAGTAAGCTGGTCCTGGTGATCTTTGGCTTTTGTATAGAGCTCTTATACAATTTCGACTGTAATAGGAGGGCTGAAACAAGCATAGCAATAAGCCTCGATTTAGGCTCTTATATCTGCTTGAAGCGCTTGATATTCAAGTTCTCCTTCTTTATTCTCCAGTTTATCTTTATTATATTCGTCCATGTTGAGTCGAGCGTTTGGTTGGAGACTATTTTAGGCGATAGAAAAAAGAAGACTGGTTGTTTGTGATATATCCAAGGTCAGTTGGTGTTAGTAAGTTATAAAGGTGGTGGTTGAACCCTCTTAGAAATACAGTATTTTACCAGAATATTATATAACCCTCACGTGATCATAAATCTGCCCCACTCGACGTATCAAAAGCCCACGATTTTGTTGTCCGGGCTTTGAGAACAATAGGCATTCATTATCGGGCGATGGTCCAGACCCTAATCATATGACTAGCTATATAAAGAGGAATGGTTTGGCGATACATCCTTTATACGTCGGGAAGTTGAAAAGGGGTTTGGAGCATATAGTTACACGCGTGAGTTAAATTGAACTGACATTTTCAAGCAGAGAACTCAAATTACTCCAGGGGTATCATGGGGTAGCGTATCGACATTCACGGTGTCCAAATCATTCCGTAGATTCTGATAGCCTGGGGATATACGCAACGACTATTGACGGTCCTAACTGCGATAGTCCCATTACGGCACGAAAGTGGCGGAAACTTCATGCGGAAGTGTGGTTGGTTGTTGAAACTAAATGAGTACTCTATAGACCTGAGCGATTAATTCGCCGCATTGCTAGGTTTCTCGTAACTTGAAAGGTTTTAATGGAGTTTTCAACTCGAACTTGGACTGACAGATTTATTGGATGAGACTCTATGGAGGGCAAAGACAATATGCACAACGTCTCAATATTTATATCCGGCTGCTCGAACTACCGCAGCCTTCAATATTTAGAGAGCAAGGATTGAGTACAAGTATAAACTACCTAAGTATATACAGACATGCATACAAAAGCGCTACTTCTTCTCTGCAAACTCCTGATGCTCGGCAACATGTATCAACTTCTCTGTCTCGACTTCCAGTTCATTCGGATTGAAGATATCGACGTTCGTCTTCGCGAACTTGCGCGCGGAGATCTTGCGTTCGAAGAGGACATCTAGCTCGGCATACGAGCGACCATTCGGCTCTGGCAGGCGGAAGTAGCACCATAAGATGCATAAGAGACATAGGCCGCCGTAGAAGAAACCGGCCTTGCCATCCCAGCCCCAGCCTGACGGCTTCGGAGTTATCATAAAGTTGACCAGCACGTTGTTGATGATCCCCCCCATGAGGTACAGATTCCGTGCTAGCACAATAGTCTTCCCCTTCAGGCAGGTAGAGGAAATTTCCGCAACGATAGCGTAGCATACGGAGCCGATGGTGCAGTCGTAGACAAATGTGGAGATGAGAATCAAGCTGCCGGTTGCCCAGCCGGTCGTGGCCGTCTGAGGCGCGAGGGACACGAATCCCACCACCATCAGGATTGTGAACTGCACGCACAGCCCTCCCACGTACAAGGTACGACGGCCAAACCAGCTCATGAGGAACCAGGAGCCTAACGTGCCGACGATGCCCAGCGCGTACTGGCCCAGCGACAGGTCAAATGCACCGGTGCTGGTTAACCCAGCCTGCTGGTAGAAGTAGGTCGAGAAGCCCTGAATCGCGCTGCCGCACATAGCTTGGGACAGCCACGTCAGGCACGCGATCTCCGTGCGGCGGCGGTCCACGCCCCGGAAGCATTGGGCGTATGTTGTGCCCTCGGCCATCTGCTTCTCAATCTGGTTCGTGTACGATATCATGGCAATGGTCTCATCCGCATTAAACGACTCATCCCCCTGGGAGGTCAGCCGTAAGAGCGCCTTCTTGGCTTCCTCGAGCCGATCGTGTCGGATCAGCCACCACGGCGACTCAGGTGCGAGAAAGACGCCGATAATGAGGGGCACGGGCCAGAACCACTGTAGAGCGAAGGGAATCCGGTATGCCCAGACATCAGTCCTGGTAAGCACGCCACGCAAGACGCCCGAAGCAATGAATTCTACATAGGCGGTTAGCGTGGACGTAGAGATAGAAGGGTTCCTCCAGGGAGGGAGGTTACTAACGGCCGAAGACCCAACACATGTTCACGTAAGTGGTGAGGTACGGGCGCAGGACGACGGGCGCGACCTCCGACGCGTACGCAGTGGTAATTGTCTGGAAGATACTGCAGTTTGTTCAGCCACACCCCCATGGTGGTCGCCGTAGGGCGGGAACGTAATGAAAGGGGCTCATACCCCCAAGGAATGCCACAGAGAATTTCACCAACCAGGAGGACCTGGACATTGGGCGAGAAGAAGAGGATAAAGATGAAGCCGGTGATCAAAGTTAGGGCTATCAGCATGGTGCGCCGGTAACCCAAGCGCTCGGATATGAGACCACAAATCGCGAGACCTAAGATCTCGCCGACCTGCTGGCCATCGCTGAGTCCGGACTTCCAGCGTGCCGGAATCACCTTGGTGCCGTCTGGCTGCAGGAAACCGTACTTTGCCTGGAACTGAGGGAGGGCGTAGAAGCTGCAGGGAAGTTAATTCTCAACTTCTAGCAAAGCAATGCACAATATCCACAAAAGAAATAGTGACCAAAGGGACGTATAGGATGGGTCAAGTACACACCTTCCCAGGAGGACCAGGTCGTAACCCTCCATAACAATGCAGGTGGACAGCAGCATGGACCAGCCGACGGCCTTCGGATACAATTTGATGCCCTGAAGGAGGGTCATGGACCGCTCATTGTCTGTAGCAGCCTTGGCGGCGAAGCTGAGATCGACGAACTCAGGGTTAGCAATGGCCGCGCGCCGGATGGCGCTTTCATCGAAGGGAATCGCGGCGGCGACCTGATCGGCATTAGCCTCTTGTCCCGACATAGTGTTCCTGGTGGTGGTATGTGGTTGTTCTTAAGGGAGCAGCGAGAGGAGAAGGGGGAAAAGGGAGAGGAAAGGTGCATCTTGGAGAGGAGGGAGGGGAGGAAGCAGAAGAAGTACTCTTTGATCATTTACTGTGAGCCCATCCCCCAGCTGCATGTCCACTGGACTGAACTGGCACCTTACCCATTCCGGTAAGCTGGAGGAGAAGAAAGAGGAAACGAAAATGATTATGTGGACACCTCAGGAATCATTATAGTGGGATCGTACTACTGTACCAACTGCGGGGGAACCGAACCCTGGATGCCGGGGTACCGCTCTCCACGCTGACAACTCTGTTCTCAATCCCCATGGGGTGATGGTGGTGTGTAAGTAACATGTATGGGGCGGTACGTATCGTCACCCTCCCCCATGTCCCTTTACTCACAACATTTCCGGAAATGCCTAGCGTGCCTGCCACAGCTGCACGCGGGCCGAGATCCGGTAAATCTACGCCAATTGCGGCAAGCACTACCTTCGGAAATACTTGTACCTATCGCATTAGTCCCTCCTCTCCAATCACAACTTAGGCTTCATGAGTCAGCACATCGGAAATGCCTAGCGCCCCTTAGACCTCCAAAGGCTGACATCGCGTCACGTGCGCCCACTTCGTAACTTCACCGTTTCCTGGTTAGATCATCCGTTTAATTACCTTGCCGGACACGTATATGCTGAATTCGGAGAGCAGAGTCCTGAGGTACTGGTCGATGGAACCCGTGGGTCTGTGGTTCCATTGGCACTTACCTGCTGTAGGGATAAGTACGAGACCGTAACAGTCCCATCGGCGGCACGGGCGGCTAGTCTGGTGCCGCTCAGGCAGGAGGCCGAGGTTGCAGCGAGGGAGGCAGCAATTGCTGCGAGTTCAGTAATTCGGACCATCTTGAATGAATCTTGTGTGCTGAAGTGATGTCCAAAAGAACAAAAATGCAAACCAAAGCAAAAACCTCAGTCAAAACACCTCATGATTCCGGAGATAGGCGACTGCCGTTTTTGCAGACAGGAGCTGTCGGCCACATGAAGGATTTCCTGCTTCTTTGCGCTCGACATGTCGCTCACTGTTCTACTCAGCTTCGATCCAGCTAATCTGCATTTGCCCGAAAAGCTCGACAACCAGTGTCGCTTTGCAGATGTTCTAAGCGCAGGAAATCGTCTTGACGCCAAAAGAACGAGTGGATCTCCTGGCCCGAACTATTTTATTATTGTGCTCAGCTTCACGAGTGCGTTGCACGGGATTCCGAAAGTTGAGGCGGAGATCTAGGGGTTGAAGCTTTTAGCCGGTATTGTGACAGCCTGGCTACTATAAGCTTCACGAAGGGAGGCAGTGGCCAGTTAAGGTGCTGTATTGACGAAGACAATTAAACTAAGGAGAGAAAAGCTCTCTGGGCAAACGCTCAACTGTATAAATACTGCTCGGCCCGGATTAAGCCTAGTGCCGAGGGGACGTAGCGAATCACTGGTGGCCGATCCGGTCCGCTAGTCCTAATCCGTCACCAATCCTCCTCAACCACCACGTCCGGATCCTGGCCATAAGCAGCCCGGCAGAACCACACCGCCCTGGCCTGGCTGGGCCGTCACAGGTATCGTGGATGGATCTGAAGGATTGCAATTGCAGCCTTAGGAATGGAGGGTTTATGTGTCTTGAAAAATAGAGGACATATAGGTTTGTGTAGACAATAATCGAAGGTGTATGCAGCGTACCATCGATCATCCTTCCTAAGATCCACTCATTTTCCAGTTCAGAGCCTCACAAGTCTCATCTATTGACAACAAGCCTCAAACGACCACATTCGCATAATCACACCCTACGACTACTTCTACATGTCTTAGTTCCATTGGTGATCGCATATATTATACGGAGAGAGTGGTTCTGGATCACGAATTCGTACACATGTGTAGCGATTCTAATGATCCACATGCTTCCACAGTCCTTACAGGTCAGCTGATGGCTATCTAACGGTCCGCGCTGGCCGTTGGCCAGGCACGTAATGCTTTTAAGGCTATATAAGCCTTTTGCACTTGCTGTATTCTAAACCTTCTCTCCTTAGTTTAGAATCCTCGTATAGACAATAGGAAGCGTTCTTACGTCGCCACAACATGCGCGGTTTGTGCTACAAGAAGTCCATCAGTTGTACCCCACTAGCGTAGTTCATGCTCATGACCATACTTTCCCTGCCAATGGAACGGGGAGGCGCTCAGCATAGAGCACGAATCGACGCCCGACACGGTCAATAAACTATGTCTTCTCTACATATTCCATTGCAAGCTGGCTGAGGGTTAGCAGATGTACCGGCGAGCTCTGCAAGGGAAGAGAAAGGCACAGATCAAATCACACTACATTGAATATACCTGTGCAGGGAATATGAATAGGAGAGGTTTGAGTGTCGCCTTTTATTGTTAATTGGACCTACATAGTCCGTTGAGGCATTTTTGTCCGATTTCATTCAATCACTCATACGCAAAAGGGTCCCACTCCCCCACATTTCCCTTCTGTCCCTCATCCAACCTCTCAATGATCTGGCAATCATAGCTGCTTAACTCCCAGCCAAATATCCCCTTGTTCTCTACTATCCTCTCCTCACAATCACTCTTTGGAATCGCCACAACCCCCTGCTGCAGGCACCATCTTAATACAATCTGCGCTGGTGTTTTACCGTATTTCTCCGCCATTTGAGTGATCGTTGCATCCTTTAATCGTCGACCTTGAGTTAGGGGCGAGTAGGCTACCATAATTATCCCCTTTTCTTTACAGTATTTAGTGATTTCTCTCTGCTGGTTCCACGGATGATATTCGACCTGGTTTACTGCGGGGAAGATGTATACTCCCTCTTCCTTCATGAGTTGATCGATATGTTTCGGTGCCCAATTCGATACGCCAATGCTCTTTACCAGACCCTTTTCAACGGCGTCTTGGAGTCCTAACCACGCTTCTTTCCTCGCGACCGGGCCAGGCCGCGGGTTGTGCAGGAGGTACAAATCAATACTGTCCAGTCCGAGTTTTTTGAGACTCCCTTCGACCCCTTGAAGGGCGCTGGAGCGGGTATACATGTCTTCCCATAGTTTTGAGCATATGAATAGTTCAGAGGGTGGGATGTTGGATTGTGAGATCGCGGCGCCGGTCTCGGACTCGTTCCCGTAGATTTGTGCGGTGTCCAAGTACTTATAGGAGGCTTTTAGGGCGGCGAGGGCGGATGATGTGCAGGTCGGGCTGGCCAAGGTGCCGAAGCCGAAGGTTGGGATACGGTGATCGGAGATTAGAGGGAAAGTAGAGGTCATCTGGAATTCGGTCATGTTGAGGGCGGACAAGTTTTCTAATATTAGGATGAAATGGATGGAATAAATTTGAAAAAGGGATATCTTGCAGCAATGAAGAATTTGGGGGGTTTTCTTGCCATGCGAACTGGATACTAAATGGGTCCACGAAAGCCGAGAGCCATGTCGGCGTATTTCTTTCCCACTAATTAAATATGGGGAAGTATTTATTTTATTAAGCCTTGTCACAGGCTCTGCTGGACTACACTGTGCGCCTTATGCGGGTCGGCACTGCCTAGCCCCCCCGGCGGACTACTCATAATTTTGTTATTCAGGGAACCACACCGATCAGCTCCACATCCAGCGTCCACACAGTTCGCAATTGGCGGCTCCAAACAACCGTGTCTCCGCAGCCATTCGCCGATACTTTTAGGGATATTGTTGTCGGAGTTTCCTCGGCTAAAGCGTCGTGGACTTCATAATCACGTATACAAGGCTAAATATTTGTGGAATCTATCCACTGTTCCCGTTGCTCTTGTTCCAGCTCAATAGCCTCTGTGTCCTGACAGAACTCTGATCGTGACCAAGTCAATGGCCTTATCTGCATCCACCTACAGCCATGACCGGAAATGGTGGAAGGAAGCCGTCATATACCAGATTTATCCTTCATCCTTCTACGATTCGAATGGAGATGGCGTAGGCGACATCCCGGGAATTGTCGAAAAGCTGCCCTACCTAGTTTCTTTGGGCGTGGATTGCATCTGGCTCTCACCTCATTATGCCTCTCCACAGATTGATATGGGCTACGACATTTCAAACTACCAGGACATTTACCCGCCTTATGGCACACTCGAACAGACGCAGGAGCTCATCGATGCATGTCATGCATATAACCTGAAGATCATCTTCGATTTGGTTATTAACCATACTTCATCCGAACACACATGGTTCAAGGAGTCGCGTTCCTCGAAAACCAACCCAAAGCGAGATTGGTACTTTTGGAAGTCTCCTCGGGGTTGGAAAGGCGGCAAACCTCTTGCTCCGAACAACTGGGGCAGTATCTTCTCCGGGCCTGCATGGGAGTTCGACGAAGCTACTCAGCAGTTCTACCTTCATCTATTTGCCACGGAGATGCCTGACCTGAATTGGGAAAACGCCGAGACTCGCAAAGCAATTTATGAGACGAGCATGCACTTCTGGCTCAAGCGCGGTATTGATGGCTTCCGTGTTGACGTGGCGAACAAATATTCCAAGAACATAGCATTTCCAGATGCTGAAATCATCAATCCGAACGTATACGAGCAGCCAAACTCGAAGCTCCATTACAACGGGCCTCGTATGCATGAATACCTATCCGAGATATATGAAGTCTTGTCTCAGTACCGAGCTTTTGACGGTGGCGAGATCATGACCGTAGGCGAGCTTCCGAATACTCCGCTGGAGAGTGACGTTAGAGCCTATGTCAGCGCCGCTAAAAAGCAGCTAGGCATGGTCTTCCACTTCGACACTGTGTCCTTAGGCCTAGGCAAGACTCCCGGGAACCGGACCCTACTCCAGCCTTATACTGCAAAGGATGTCAAAAGAACGCTGGCAAAGTGGCAATCTTTTGTAAATGGGACTGATTCATGGACAACTGTATTTCTTGAAAATCATGATGAAGGTAGAAGTATTTCAAGATTTGGCAACGACAAGACTGAGGAATTGAGAACAAGATCTGGAAAGCTATTAGCTATGGTTCTGGCAACAATGACAGGGACATTGTTCCTATACCAAGGTCAGGAGATTGGAATGATTAACATGCCAGTGAGCTGGAACTTGTCGGAATACAAAGACGTTTGGGTTGTCAATATTTTGAAGCAGTTAGTGAAAAATGGTGCCAATAAGGAGCGCATGGATCAAGTCTTAAACGCTCTGCAGATGGTAGCACGAGACCATGCGAGGACACCGATGCAATGGGATGAATCCCCGCATGCAGGATTTTGTGGTGAAAAGGCCACACCTTGGATGAGAGTCAACGACAACTATCCCAAGATAAATGTGATAAACGAATCCGCGAAGAGTGACAGTCTCCTAAACTTCTGGAAACGGATGATCGGTCTCAGAAAGGAATACAAGGATATATTTGTGTATGGAACATTTACGCTAGTCGACACTGATGACGATATATTCGCTTTTATCAAAGAGGGAGAGGATGGCAAGAGGGCCACGACTGTTGCCAACATGAGCTCGAAGGCTGTACCATGGAAGCCGAGCTCACGGCTACTTTTGAGCAACGTGCCAGCAGGGAATGATACCGACACGTTGCAATCATGGGAGGCAAGAATTTACTTTAATTAGATAATGAAAGCCGATTGGCAACTATTTATGATTCCGCTCAAGCTCCTAATGAGCCGACAGTATTTTCTTCAACCATACTGAGCTGTCGGCCAGAACCTCTCAAGATCGTTGGTGCTATCTTAAAATATAGTTAGATGAGGACATCTCAGAACATAACCTTATTGATCCACATAGCAGCCGACCTGAACCTCTAATCTCATATACCGCGACAACCTCCACTCCTCTCACTTTGGACTGCGGAGAGAAACTCGAATAATCCCGTCCGATGCTCTTAGGATTCTACTCTCCAAGTGCAGTATATGTTAGAGAAATGGAGGTTCATTGAATCACTCGTAACACTCGTGCCTCGGGCTACCGGAGAGCTTAACTACATGTGTCAGGATTACGAGCAATGCAGCGCTAAACTCAATACGGCTCTAAATACAACATTTCGGTAATATCCTCTACAGATTATACAGGCAGAACAATGAACCGTAAAGGGCACGTAAATACAGCTGTAAAGGGCGTGTAAGTGTCTCAATTAATTAAGGATATAACCCTCTGGCTTAGGGGTTTATATGCTTCTAGGGTTGGGCTTCAATCCACCGGATCGGGTATCAATTATATAAGCAGTCTCTGACAACATGGTCCGTGCTGAAGCTATAAGGGGTTCATGCAGAAACAGGAACTTAGCTTAACACACTCAAAAACCCCACATCTTTCATATGACCTATGATGACCTTCGGAGCAGTTTATCATTCAATAGTATAATATATTTTGTTGATTTACTGAGGTAAGAGGCCCGCTAGGCATTTCCGAAGATTTCCGAAGGACCTCCCCTGTCGTGGCCGAATGCACCTCAGACACGCTAGGCATATCCGAAATTCTGTGGGGCTGAACCTGCTTACACATTCTAGGAAACTGATGAATGAGGCAAGGTGTCAGAGGCAACCATACGGAGTGGAAGAGTCGGACGCGGATGTTAGAAGCTAGTACGCTGGATCCTCGCAGGGAGGCCGCTACTGCTGTAGGGAGAAGTATAACGCGATATACTCGTAAACTGAACTCTACCCCCCTGAATTGAGGGGAGTGGTCCGTCTAGGTCGCTAGACCAACATATCCATGAGACAGTCGCCTAACCGTCGTTGCTGCCTCTGTCTCCTTCCTTCTTTAGCCTAGAATAGTCGATAGAAGTAATCTATATGCGCTATCTCCTTTGTGCATATTATACGTGCCGTCACGTGCAGAATGGATTCGACTTTAAAAAGCTTCGCTTTAATTATATTCCTTTCATCTTCCTACCTCCTATTCTCGTCGAGCACTCCGCATAACGACTCTCTCCCTTGTATTCCAAGGGTAGAACTGAATATCGTAAGCCCCGCGTGCCTTGTCGAGCATGCCGCCCCACACCATGCAGTCAACTCATCGCCATGCCACTGGGTATCTGCCCATTGAGAATTATGGATTGATTGGGAACATGCACACATGTGCAATGGTTGGTATTGACGGTAGCATTGATTTTATGTGCTGGTAGGTTCTAGCACCTCGTGTACCATGCTAACACTAATCCCTGTGCATGCCGGACTTTGACTCTCCCTCGATCTTTTGTAGGATGCTTGATAAAGACAAGGGCGGGCACTTCAGTATTGGCCCTCCTCAGAGTGTCTCTTGTACTACGAAGCAGCAGTACCTTCCTTCCTCAAATATCTTGCAGACCCGGTACATTCATGAAGATGGCGTTGTCAATCTGGTGGACTTCTTTCCCCGGCCTAAGAGCCAGCATGTCATAGACAGAAGCTCCAAGCAACTGTCTATCCGCGAGGCAGTTATGGTGCCCGATGAGTTGAAGAAGTGGTTAGTGCGACGGGTAGAGTGTATCCGTGGAAGTTTCGACTTAGGTGAGTTTACGCGCAATCTGCAGCCAATACTGCTAATAACATTTCTGTAGATGTCGAGATCTTCCCTTCCTTCGATTATGCTCGCGCTGAGCATACCGTGAATATTATCCTGCCAGACCACCCCCCTGGAACCGTTGACTCTAAGACGGTGGAGTTCACTAGTAAAGATATTAGCCTACAACTAGATGTGATAATCGACCACGACGAAGAGGATGCCGAATCACGTCCTACAGTCATTTTTAAAAGGGAAAAGAGGCAGCATATGCTAGGCGAAGGCGTGAAAGCGCGTATCCGCTTGCAGGAGGGCCAGGCTGTCTCCTTTATTCTCCAGAGCAATCTGCCAAAACATATCACAACAAATATTACCACGCAGATTCTCGATCAACAGCAACATGACACACAGTCGTTCTGGTCTAATTGGATCTCGAAGGCTAAATATAAGGGCCGCTGGAAGGAGGTCGTTTGCAGAAGCTTGTTAGTGTTGAAACTTTTAACTTATGAACCGACAGGTGCAATCGTTGCTGCTCCGACCTTCTCCATCCCTGAAGATATCGGCGGCGTGAGGTAAGCGCTTCTCCAAATCGTCATCAACCTCTACTAAGACTTGTCAGAAACTGGGACTACCGATTTTGCTGGGTTCGAGACTCGAGTTTTACTATCTATATCCTTCTTCGAATGGGCTTCATCGAAGAGGCAGACGCCTACATGCAATTCATCAGCGATAGACTTCGTAACTCAAGATCCCCAGCAGGTGCATTGCCAATAATGTTCACCATTCATGGTGAGACTGATATTCCTGAGATTGAACTAGAGTAAGTGTACCGTAGATGCAGGAGAGTCCACATGCTTATACGGCCCAGTCACCTATCAGGATATCGAGACAGTAAACCTGTACGCATTGGTAATGGTGCCGCTTTCCATCAGCAATTCGACATCTATGGAGAACTCATGGACGCCATCTACCTGTATAATAAGTACGGCAAACTAGTCACGTGGGATCAGTGGGTTGCAGTCAGGGAGGTCCTAGACTACGTTCTGACTATCTGGAAAGGTAAGTAGCGCGTCAGCTCCCATATAACTTTGCTAACTTTCTAGAACCCGATATGTCTATCTGGGAGGTGCGGAACAAGAAGCAGCACTTTGTGTACTCGAAGATCATGCTCTGGGTTGCTTTTGACCGCGGCCTACGCCTCGCTGAAAAACGATGCCTGCCCTGCCCTAACCGCAATGCGTGGCTCACCGCGAGAGACGAGATCTATGAAGAGATTATGACGAAGGGATACAGTGACAAATTTGAGTGCTTCATCCAAAGCTACGAGAGCAACGACATGTTAGATTCTAGCGTTCTCATTGCTCCCCTTGTATTTTTCATCTCTCCTAATGACCCTCGCTTCATCCGTACGATCAACAAGATACTTCTCTCGCCTGAGAAAGGCGGGCTGACATCCACTGGGCTCGTCTACCGCTATAACACTGCGCTCTTTGAAGACGGCATCGGTGGTCGTGAAGGTGCCTTCTCGATGTGCACGTTCTGGTTGGTTGAGGCGCTGACGAGAGCTGGTGTGTATGAGCCGAAATACGTTGCCAAAGCGGCCAACATATTTGAAAATATGCTGAGCTTCGGAAACCACTTAGGTATGTTCTCAGAGGAAATTTCGAGAAGTGGCGAGCAGTTGGGCAATACTCCTCAAGCTTTCAGCCATCTAGCACTGGTCTCAGCTGCTTTCAACCTTGATAGAACGACTGCGACTAGACATTGAGGTTTTTGGGTGCAATGTGAGCAAACTTCCAAGGATATGAAGACATCTTCCAGTCTAGGGGTCAAGGGTGTTTAACTCAAGTGTTGGCAACAAAAAACAAGAAAATGTGGCTCTAAGCATTATGATAGATACCTTCGCTATAATATTAAATATCGTCCTGCTATGACTGGCATGCCTTCGTCATGTTTGGTTCAAGTCCTCTTCAGTGTTTAGCTGGTCGTTGTTCCCATGCCCAAGTGCCCAATCGAGGAAGATTGAACACTGAAGGAAAGGTGAGAATGTTTATATGAGGATACGTCTCGTCTCTCGCTATTCATCAATTATCAACTATTAACCCAGGCAAGGAAATCTTTAGCAAATTAGTCTATTCCCACATATCGCTTCCTCATCTCTTCAAGAAGCAATC
Organism: Oidiodendron maius Zn; assembly: GCA_000827325.1. Lineage (NCBI taxonomy): Eukaryota > Fungi > Ascomycota > Leotiomycetes > Myxotrichaceae > Oidiodendron > Oidiodendron maius. Next base: position 21,507 of record KN832870.1, on the reverse strand, counting down.
TATGCTGCCTTTCGACGAGGTGCGCGCGAGCGCTAGCAGAGGTTAGGTCAACGGCTATACGCCCCTAATATCCGTGTCAACCTTCCACCCAAGATGCAATCCCTTTCCCACCTTGTCGAACGTGTCTTCTAATTCTCGAGACGTAGTCCCAGCACTCGATAAGGGGTTCAGTGAAATATTCAATATTATATGTACCTTGTGGGGTGTCGAATTCGATTCATAGGGGCGATAGCTATTCATGGCTATACATCCACACTGGTACTTTTCTAGGCCAGAGCCAGGTCCCACGCCAGCTATATCACACCCTTTGCCTGTCCTGGGCCCTCTAGTGATTCAAGGCAGAGGCCATCCGCGTGGTGCTCTTGGTGCAGGGCGTATTTGCACCGAATAAAACCGGGCGTGAGCCTTCTGCTTTTGAGCTCCCTTCTAGTTCAGCACTCCTGCAGTCTGACTTGACTAATGGACCATTAATCAACCAACTGGGCGGCTCTGTATCGTCAATTCAGGCTTATCAAGGCTTGAAAGTGGGCACCAGGATCTGTACGGGCCAGGGGCTCAAAGAGAGAAGGTATACCGTATTTACTGGCATATAAGACCCCCCTTTGGTATAAGACCCCCCTAGAGGTGGTCATTTGTCTCGCACGGGCCACATAGAGGGCTCTTACATGCCAGTAAATACGGTATATGCATGGTCTGTAATTGATTTACCAGGAAGATTCTTGTAGATGTAGCTACAGCTACCGCTGATATGATAGACTATAACAACTGATTCTTTTCGTTCTAATACATCCTACAAAGTCCGAGTATGCCGTTCTAGTAACGCTGTGTCTCGCTTCCTTAGGTGTTTCCTCACCCTTTTTAGGAGCGCTTTCGGCCTTTTAGCTCTTGCCTTATTAATAATCGTGGATTTGGCGCTACTAAACTGTTTCTGGGGCCGTTGGCCTGGTTGTGTAGCTCTCCGTGCTGCATTTTTTGCATTCCTCACTAGCTAAAACTCTTCTTGCGCCAGGACCCACCTAAGGAGGGTGCGACTACGTCCTTCCTTCAGTTTTCCGACCGTCTCGTAGATCTGGGTTATGCTGTCTTGACCCGACTGTTGTTTTGGTTGGCTTATGAGTTGTATGGCGGCTTGGTCGCTAGTAAAGATCGTAATCTCCCTTCCCACGAGATACGGCGGCAGTCCACGAACTGCCATGGCTATGGCTTGGAGCTCAGCTATGTATGGGTTCTGTTCTGATCTTGGTCCCAGAGTGACCGCGAAGGTAACAGGTGGCCCGCTTGGACAAGTATTGAATTATATTCTCTAGCCAGACACTACATTGTAAGGCAGTGCCACGTCTACCTACATAGACCCTCTACCTTGCATCCCCTTTGATCCTTTATCCGCCTTTGCGGGCACAGCCGGTTCGCAAGTCAATATCAGTTTGCACCTTAAGCATACCTCAAGAGCCAACCTGAAGACTCTATCCTCGATAGCCATCGTCAGGATTCTCCTCTCTCAGTAGACCGACACGCGCGTCCGCCCTCTCGAGCCATATAGAAGTGTCGTAACTGCAGTCCGCCCACCCAGTCTTCCGTCGCTTTCATTATATGCTGCACCTCGCAGATTGTCAAGTCTGTTTCGCGCTACCTTGCAAGATCTCTCCAACAAGACCGACCGTGTCTGGCAGGAGTTCGCCCACTTGTATCATCTCGGTATCCAAAACAGCCAAGCAACACAGTGTTATCCCTCCCACTAACCAAAGAGTCTCGTCGTTCTCTGCGTGGGTTTAAGCATGCCGGGTCGCCTCGTTTCGTTCTCTGTTGTAGCCATATCTCTGACGCCTGACCTAAGCCGCAAGAGCGTCCCCCTTGCACAGAACAGCCCGAGAGCACCCCAATGGTGCCCAATATCCGCCGATTGTAGGATCGATGTCGTGGTCGTGTGTCGGGTGGTTTTTAAACTGTTCCCTTGTCGCCTGTGGGAAATGTGGCTTCAAAACCCTCACTAACCGGACAAGTGCTGGCTAGTGATGACTCTTCTTGGCTCTGCAAATACCCACGAGCAAAGGTATTCACAGGTTTCTAGCCGGCACGACGTGGAGGTGAGAGTCGTCGCCGGAGCGGGGTGCCCATGTATCAGGAGCCAACCCTTAACTTAGCGGCGGTAAGCCCTACGATTACTTAAGCGCACGATTGCCGCTAAAACGAGGATCACCCCCTACATAACCCCTCCGCTCAAAGGGATGATGGCCTAAGTCGAGTGAATGGGGCTGCGCATTCTAGCTCATATACATAATGTATACAGGACAAGGAAATGGCTCGTACAGCCGCGCCATCCAAGCGTGATTACACATGGTGACCCTCTCGACAATTTGTTCCCGCTGACTTGTGGACAGATGCAACCGATGCAGGAGACGTAAGACCAAGTGCAGTGCTTCTCGTCCGTGCCGAAGCTGCAGCGAGGCCGAGCAAGACTGCGTCTATCCAGATACTGGTCAACAGACCCAGCAGGTCCTTGTTCCTAGAGAGTAGGGCTGCATTCCACATGTTTAACCGTTCTACTTGCGCGGGCTGATGGACTGCAGCTACCTGAACTATCTGGAGGGACAGATACGTCTGTTTAACGTCCATAACGAGCGTGCTACAGCGCGGCAGCACATACAGAGCCCTTCACCTCAAACTGAAGCCAGGGGCACAGTGTGTCTTCCTATTCCATTGGACCGACAGCGTAGTGATCCCTCAGCCGGTGCGCTTGACGGTGCCATTGATGCCAATGCCCTTGAAAACTCTCTGATTGGTGACATGGCGCAACTTGTTTTGAGCCCATCCGGAACACATCGTAAGCCGTCTCTGCCACGGAGGCCTTGCCATGACGACTAACTCCGAGCAGACTACCTGGGAAACTCTTCATCAACGTCACTTGGCCTTCAATTCCGTGATGTCGTCAAGTCGCTCAAATCGGACGACTATGGTGCTGACATAGACGTTGATTACCCAAACTATAATCATACAACCTGGCCTATCACCCGTCCTCTTAGATCAACAACTCAGTCTTTACCTCCTTACAGTACTGCTATGTATTTGTATGATGTACAACATATGTATATTGGTACAATATTTTCATCTGTCAGCCCGCAGCTGTTTCAGCAACGACTGACACAAATATACGAGAAAGCGCCCGACCTTTCACAGCGAGATACATGCCTCTCATACTGTCAAATAATGTTGGTTTTTGCGTACGGCCAACTGTATTCCATCAACCAGTGGACTGGACATGACGGGCCACCAGGATTTTCGTACTTCACAGAAGCTCTGCGGTTCCTTCCCGACATCTGTGAGGAGGGGTCGCTTCTCTTTGTAGAAGTACTATCTCTAGTTGGATACTTCATGCAGATCTTGAATCGCCGAGATACCGCATTCCTTTATGTAGGAGGTCTCCGACCTGTATATACGTCAGAGCATCTAACAAACCATCTAGATCGGGCTCGCATTCCGGATGGCAATATCACTAGGGCTACATCAAGAAGTATCAGAGCTGGTTTCAATGGATGAATCTACGCGACGGTATAGGAGGCGTGTATGGTGGGGCGTATATAGTATGGATAGGTGTGCACCAATCTCCCCAAATGTCGGTAAACGTTCACTGACAGTTCAGGATTCTTTCTTGCAAGTCTGGCAATCCAATCAGCATTTCTGATGAAGACATTAGCGTCTTGCCACCTTCATCTTTAGTAAGTGCGATGGCGCATTTTGCAAATGCCACTAATGTATTAAAGCCAGGGGAAGATAAGACTGTTGGCTCCGCCGCCATCTTATGGCGGTACGCAACACTGGCGAAGATTCTCGGAGATATTTCCACAAGTATGTGTCCCACGAGTTTTAAGCGGAATATAAGACTGATTATTTGATGAGAAATCTATCGTAGAACTCGTCAGACCGCATCAGACCTGATAATTTCGGTCCATGGCCTCCTTAATGACCTTTCGAGCTGGCTTCTCGACTTGCCAGAAGAGCTACGTCTGAATTTGGCCGATATAGACGAATGTCCAAATCTATCGCGCAAAATCGTTTCAATATACCTTCACTACTTCCAGTGTATTACAATGACTGTGCGCCCACTACTCTTTCACGTAGTTAAAAACAGACTTAATGGTCAACCGGGTACCGATAATGAGCATGCCGCCTGGAGAAAAACCCTCTCTCCGATGACAGTGGCAGTTATTGATACGTGCATTTCAACTGCTATTGATAGCACTACTGTTATAAATGCGGCAGCTAAACAAAATCTCATAGGTCCGTAATTCCGGTCTGCTTCTGGCTTCACCTTATGATGAACTATTTCATAGAAATCAGCTCACATTTTCGCAGCTACGTTTGGTTTTATGGACAGTGACCATATATTTTCCACTGCAATGGTGCTGGTCATGGGCAACCTCGCCACTCCCTACAATTCTCGGTGCCGTGCATCTACAACGAGGGCTCTGTCAATGCTTCAATGGATGGCAGAGCGAGGCAATTCTCAAAGCAAAGCCCGCCACGACTTTCTCCTCGGCCTTCGGCATAAAACTGAAAAACTCTGGTTGTGGTGCCCACCAGATTCCCCGACAGCTGATGAGGGGTCCACGACTGTGCCAGGAGTTACTGCCATGCCTCCGCCAGTGACAGCAGCTGGTTCGTTACCATCGGAGGTATTGGGTGTTAGGACGGAGGATTTCAATGCAAATATAACGTACAGCAACTTGATACCTCTCCCACTGCACGGGTGGGACGATGAAGTCGAATTTATGGACGCCGCATTTTGGGAAAATAGCTATGGGAATTTGGATGTTGGAATGGACTTTGATTGGACTACTGAGGTGGAGAAATTTGCACATAGATTTGAACAGTTTGATAGGCGCGATGTCGTGGATTAAGACGAGAGAGGACAGAACATAAGGTTGGATTCGATCCTATTACAAGAGCCATGCGAGTAAAATGCAAACAAGAGCAATACCTCTGCATGAGGAGGGTTCACAATCAACTAAGGTTGGGAGATTATGGTTACCGGATTTGGACTAGTTGCATACAGATAAGGTTAGCCAGGAGGTAGTTTGAGAGGCAGTATGAGAGGTAGTCAGCATTAATTTTAGAGCGTAATTTTAATGTTAAAGGGCAACTTCCCACTCAAAAGGTGTTTGAATGTATAATGTCTACTATAGCTCGAAATCTTAGACATGCTGCAGGTAAGCCAGTGTGGACTAAACTAATGTGCTAGTTGCTGTAGGCTTGAATGTCAGGCTAATGCCGGGCTAATTGCCCCCCTACAGACAGTGCGGACTTGATGTCTGAGGCCGAAACCAGTGCACTGGCGAACCCCGAGTTTTACTACGACGTGCAGTACCAGGTGCTAATATGCTAATCCCACGGATTGGCCGTTGTAGGGCTTAAGGGCTATTTGAGGGATGTGTATAACTTGCGAAAGCAGATGGAGCGCTAGCCAATTCTGGACCGCTATGCAGGACTAGTACTGGTAAAGCCGCGTGAGGTTGCCATCCCACTACCAAATGGCCCGCCATTCAAGGTACTGCGAAAGCCCGCTCGTGCATCCAGCTGCGTGGAGTGTGGTTATATCTCAGAGAACCCAAACGCTATATGTGAACACTGTGGTACAAGGTATAGTAGGTATGCAACTAAGGCGGACTGTACTTATTGGAATGAGGTGATGGTACAGACTTTTTTTACAGGGAGTAATCTTCGATATTTTGTCGTTCAGGTAGAACCCGACAACGATGACTTGGATTCGACGCTGGTGTCTTTGGCTAGCGTTAGCGATAAGTACAATGAATTGAGGCAGAAATTTCTCCAAGATATGAAGGAGGGGAAAGAGAAGAATGCTGAGCAGAGGAAGATCTTAGACCTTACGACAGAAAAGATCAATAACACCGGCTGGTAGACTTATACCTGATGGCAGATCTATTTTGGTGACTAGTACTTGGGGAATTTTGCCCATGCTAGTAGGTTGCCTGAATAGCAGGAGGCTAATCTACTAGATATAAAGAAAATTATTATTAGGATACTTAAGTATATTGTTAACAGGCTTAGCTTACTATATAATGATATACCTAACTAGTTATAGACAGCTAATTCTATAAACTAGATTAAGAACTATCAAGTACGAGCTTGAGGAGAGAGCGACAGTTGTCCGAATCCTCTTCCAATCTTTTGATGGTATGAGTCTGCAAGAACTGTCCCAAGTGCGCATCCAACTTGTAGATGCCATGGTGCAGCTCTGTTCGCGACAGGAGACGCCGCACCAGTTCAAGGGTTCGAGGACAAGAAAGCAGCTACGAGAAGTAGATGACTTCCCCGATTCGTGCAAGCATCTAATGGCCGATATATATGTCGTTGACGAAGAAGACCCGTTTGCAGATATCTCGCTCGTCACCGATAATGACAAAGATACCACTGAGTTGCGATGCCCTTTTTGCCTATGTGATCTAGAAGCAGGGCCGCGTAAGAGGAACTATACATTTCCTCGGCGTGACAGTCGGAAAAGGCATGTCCGAGCACAGCATCTTACTGAACTTGCGGTAGGCGAGGGTTTTGACTGTCCCTATGCAGGCTGCACAGCGTTCTTGGGTACAGCCACACACTTCTTGAAGCATGCAGAAGGACAACATGGTGATTGCTTCTAAGGTGACAAGAGACGAAAGGTTGTACTCCATTAATATTTAGTTTATAAAACTTTTATAATTGTTTCAAATCCATTACCGCAGATCTGGTGAAATCCACCAACATCCTTCTTTAATCGCTACGAAAGATCAAATGCCATGAAGATTTTACGTTCATCCTTTTACCATTGTGTCCAATAGAGCCACTCTGTTCTTGGTTTCTTGCGGCGCTTTGGCTCTCTACTCTATAGTTAGCTTTGCTTCGTAAGTGCTTCATAATCTTGATATAAACTTTACATCCTGCATGCAAGAAAGCCTTATATCCTCTGATAAAGGACGGGTGCCACCGCCCTCGGGAGCAAACTACGACCTTGCTTTGTCCTTTATGTGTTTCTATTCTTGGGCCTCGCTGGAGTCCAAGTACAAATACCACTTTCCCTGTAGTTTTCATCTCATTGGTAGGAAAGCGGAGGGGAAAGGGATCCAGTGCACCAATTTGAGACCGGATCTCTTTGTTTTTAGAGACAAAGTAGCTTGAGCACGTCAGACAGGGGACTGGTTCGAGATATCAAGAGAGCTGTGGAACAAGTCGAGGCCTCGAGCGTCGTCTTTTCCCACTGTCTTCTACACTGGTATGCATGCAATATATCGTGGTGGATCAAGCGGATTGGCCCTCTCGGGGTTGATAGGAACAGGTTTCTCCATAACCACATCGAGGAAGTGCAACAGAATCGTGAGAGTGCTGCCTCGACATCGAGTCTGCGATTCCGGCAACGATCTACTCAGTGGCAGCCGGGAATATAACATATTGTCTTTAAACGAATAATATTGAAATGATAAGAAAGAAGCCGGACTCCCATTCCTTTCTCACGAGCTGCAAAAACTTTGCAAAATTATCAGGAGGAAAACGGTCGCTTTTCCGACCACTGGCCCTTCGTTCCTCCAGTCGCTGTTTTGACTGTCCTACGAAGGCTGCTTGGCGTTCTTGGGCACTGCCACACACTGCTCGACGGACGCAGAGGGCCAGCATGGTGAAGTCTAGTAGCAAGTTTCGTTGTCCGTCACGAGACTGTGAGAAGAGATACTGTATTGCTGAGGAAATCTTTGCCTTGACGGGCAACTATTTCGCCAGGGGTGTGTAGAGGAGCTTATAATTCCAGTTGAAAGAGCACTGGAATGGTAATTTTGCTTGGACAGCCATGACGAGCACGCCATCGCGTAATATTGAGTGAGAAAATGCGTTTGGCGCATCCCTTGCTGGAATCGCAAACAGGCTCCGCAGGAGGAGGGGAGTATGCACTAAAGCAAACAATCAGTGGACTCTTTACAGCGGGTCTTTATGTGCCTTTTGCAACCCATTGTTTTGTGTGTGTACTCGTATACTTTTCCTAGACAGAAACCCCCACATATTTCTCAAACAATGAATAAGCAGCTAAGATAAATGGTCTTGGTTCAACTCCTGTCACCTCTAAGTAGTCTATTCAGAAACGATGGCGGCGACAATCTTCACAGACGTTCAAGTGACAATGACGACATGAGAGGATATACTTCCAATGGCGATCGCCACAGACCTCACAACGATATCCTTTCTGCGAAGATTCATTTTATGATCAAAGACTACTTTGTCAGATCTTGTCCATATTGAAACATAGTACAGCGGCATTTTGTTGGGTTATTTTGTGGTGAAACTCGGAGATTGCGAGCTCTTTAGACACCAATAGCATCTTCCTGCTAGCCCTATTAGCAAGCCTTTTTAGAGGCACCCTTACAAAAACTCTCTTCCAGATTGACGGCCTCATACTTATGCATCTTAGTTCAGGGTTTTTGTTCAGCAGCTTGAGTATTTGGGGATACAGGACTTCATTTTATCAGAAAGACGGACCGACCGCCATAAATTACTTTGGAAAATTCGGTACGCACTGCAGGCTCACTCTGGCTACTGCTATCAGCCTATACGGCGCTTGGTTCTGGTGGAAAGGCTTAGCAAATGGCCTAATCACTGCTGAAGACGCACGGTGCCAGAGATTGTTCACGTGGTTCTTCAAGCAGTGGCCGGCTTCTGGTGGTATCCACACGTTTTATCTAATAGCCTCGATTGCGTGCACAGTCTATTATGGAATCATGTGCGTCGCAGCTGTACCAGCATTGATCTTTAAGCTGTTCAAAGTCGGATGGAAGGGCAAAATGAAATTTCAGACGGGCTTTACAATTCGGGAGTATGTAATACTTGACACCCAAACGTTGATCAGCTCCTGCTAATGCTATGAAATTCAGGCTACTGATCGTATACAACGTTCTCCGTCTCTTCAACCTCTTCTACATTATCTTCTGCGCCAGCATGATCGAGCTGACTCTCAATAAGAACCATATACTGAATACGCTTGCACCATATGGGGACATCGCACATCCTGCGCAGTTGATACCCCTAGTTGTCGGGATACTAAGTTTGGTCAGAGTCCTATGGTTAATATACAGAGAGTGGAAAGATAGCCCCTCAGAAGACACCACGAGGAGCGCACGGCAAACTTATCAATACTTCTTCGAGAATCTCTGGCTTCCGTCTAAATTAGACGAGACTGTATTCGCACAATCTGCGGGGCATCATACACCATCCACCGTACGGCTGTGGCTTTATAGATACGTCGTAGCGTATTTGCCTTGGCTATCGACGCTCGACCATTAAGAGAAGAAAAACACCTCATAAACTCTCACTAGATATGGAGCAGTCTCGTGCAGTTGATCTTCTATACAGTCATTAGATCCCCAGAACTCTATCCAACAACCTAATATATCAGCCAGTATCATTCGTAACGTTTCGGATAAGTGAGCTGTTGGCACTCAACACATATTTAGCGCTTTAACCAGATAACCTGTGCATTGGGGCTAGAGTGATGCTCACGGCCAATCTGTGGACGGAGATGGGGCTTGTAAACGGTTCGATGAGTGCCGTTCATGACACTGCGTGGGATAACGGGCAGGATCCTTCTCCTACGCTGCCCTCTATTATACTGGTCAAGTTTGATGAGTATAAAGGGCTTGCTTTTCTACCTTGCGAGCCGGGGGTGATATTTGTTTTCCCTGCCACTCGCCGGTTTGAATACAAAGGAGTGGCATGCTTCCGTACCCAGTTCCCTCTGCGGCTCGCATATGCAATCACGGTTCATAAGAGCCACGGGCTGACGTTGTCTAGGGCCGTTTTGAGCTTGAATCAGAGGGAGCATTGCGTCAGCCTCTTTTCTGTAGCTAATTCCGTGATTTCTCGGGATCGATAATTGGATTCTATATATAGAAATAGACAGTTGATATACGAAGTGAGGTATGGCTGTTGGGGGGCTAAAATGAAGGCAGCTTTGCTGTATGCACTTGCGGCGGGGGGTCCGGGCTTACAAGTCCCCTGGTTCATAGCAATAAGCCTTTTATAAGTACTTCTAAGTTCTAAATACCTAAAGACGAGGTATATACTAAATTAAGTTTAGTGCGCACAGACTAATTTGAGAGCTTCTGCTGAATTGTTTAGAAGCTTGTACAATTTTTGCGTATTCTGGCATGACAGGCATCTCCCCGCTAAGCTCGGTCAGGCTAGATCCAGTAATCATATACCTTATACGGTATGGTCTAGAAGGAGAATGTCTTTGCGTACCTCGACCTAGAAGATTCATGGCCTTGTAATGATATAGAAATATTCTTTCCGTCTAGTGCTTAGTATACTAAGCACTAGAATTTCGCAGTGAAACGTTAACTGTATAACGTGCCACTCTACGGACTAAGACCTTTAACAGGGCATAGGTCTACAATATGCTAGCCAGCTCTGTGCTATTAAGAGGTTTTAGTAATTTTCTTTAGATATATAAGTAGAACTTTGACTTTCAGTTCTTTAAGTTAAAAATTAATTACTTACAGCTTTTTAAGAGGCTGTCAAACTCTGATCTCCCATGTGACAAGTGGAAATCATAATCGCCAGATATATGCTCTTCAAAAGCATCTACGCATAGCCAGAACCTCGAAAGCCAGACATCGCGACATGATTTCCATGAAAGTAGCAAGTAAGGCGCTATGGGCATCGACTATACTTCTACTATTTGCCGGGTTGACGCATGCCGGTATCTGCTTTTCAGATAACGGATTTGGGCCGATTTTGTCTGAAAGTGACTGTGACACATGGGATAGTGTGGTTGGGGTGCAATTCTGGGACAACACTGATTGTACCGGCAATTCGCTAGTATGGACATTTGGCACAAGCGGAGACTCAACCCACACGGTTGATACTAGCCAACATCTATGGTCGAGCGCCAAGCTGATTGAACTCTACACCGTTAACTTTTGTTTTGCGAGAGTCAAGATCTGCGGTGAAGGCGCTAGCTGCGACGAAATAGCAATCACTGCGAGCAACTCGGTCTTAAGAGATTGCAACAATATCCCTGGATGGCATCTGGATAAAATAGAACTTGATAACCCGCTGTCCTGCTAGTTTCCTGCGAACAATAGGTGCTAGAGCCCTAAGGCTTCAGTGACTCCTAGTCGCACAGAAGCAATAGTGGAGAGTTGACAACGGGTTACAGATAATTCCCCCCAGGATGGTACGGCAGCGGACTGGTCTGCACAATAACTTTGGAGTACGAGGTGCCCAGGAATGGGAAACATGAAGGGGTGCGGTATCGCACCCCACCAAAGATATGGAACATAACTGTGTTTATAAAATATATACAAGTGAGTTAGCTTAGTTCTATGCAAGCAATCAATTCAACCTATTCGTTACAACCGTTGTCTTTATTACTATATTACAATACTCTATAGTCGATCATACAGTGTAGGTAATAATATAAGGCTATTGCAATAGTTATAACTATCAAAGCGTTATTAACAGACCAAGAACGACATTCTAGGTACCCGTGCTAAGGGACTTTCAGAAGACGTGAGCATCTAGTTTAGCAGTCTACGTATAACTAACATACCGTGAGCAGAAAATTTTGCCCTTCCCCTTTGCTGCTAACATAGGCTGCGCTCTATAGTCTATAACATTTAGAATTGTGCTGTGCAAGGGCTTTTATTAGGACTTCGTCTAAATATAGGGCCGTAACCCAAAGACCACATTTCGCTTAATAAATCGCTACAACCTCGTACATAAATATATCACCGTGTATATCAAGAAAAAATGCCTGATGTATCCAATTCTATTCTATTCTGCAATTGAGCCACTCTCAAAAATCCGAACCGTTAGACTAGATTCATTAAAAAGTATTGCTGGCAGTCTGAACTGTATATTCTTCTGCCGTGTTAGGTTTCTATTATTACTCTAATGGATTGCTAGGAAGTAATTTGACTGCTCTCTTGCCTCACCTTTTTTCTTTCCATGTATCTTAGAACTCAAGTCGAGTTCTATAGCATTCTGCATCTTCTACACTTGAACGCTCGACTAACGTGCACATTTTGACCAAGGCAACCATTCTTAATGCTATACTTGACTGAGACTTAGGATTGTAGTAACAGGAGGGAACGTGTACTTCCTGAAAGGTTGTAGATAAATCGTCTACTTGATATCGGCCATACTGCCTGGATTTTCTCTTTTTTCTTCTTTATTTGTGTTAAGGTGTCTATACCAATAGGCGATGTATATATTGCAATTTCTGCCTTTTTTGAGGGGGAGTATGGCGTTCAAAAAGGAATGTGGCTATCTACTTTCATATATAGCTCTCTTTGATACCAAATTTTTGAATACAATGAGATTTACAATTTCAACTATGCCACCTAGTTACATCAATAGCATTCAGAGCCTTACGCATTGTCTGCAGTGGACTACTCTAGCACTAGGAAATATGCGTAGAAATCATAGACCATGCTACTCTAGAATTCGACCTCTTCTGCAAGGTGCATTCGATTATCACCTCTGCATACTACCACGATGGCCAGGATACCATGGGGCAAAGAGAATGCCACGTGAATGCAGGCAACCTGGCGGCTAGCTGGGCGTCTTCGCATGTCATCTCTGTCCAAAAATCTGCTCAGCCGACAGATTTGCTAATGCTATGATGAAGGACAAATGCGGCAAATTTGGCCAGGGCACTGTGGAAGAGAGATCTAGGCGCTTCTGTTCACCATGCGGGATCACTCATGTAAAATATCCGCGGTGAATATGCCTGCGATTTGGGGGGGCGTCTGGGCACCATGGTTTTATGAGTCACAACTATGGGAGATTTGAAGTTGCGCACTGTGGCAAAGTTCTCGTAGCTGGGAGAGGAGCAACAAGAAACAGCGGATGTGCGGTCCTTTCGATATCTCAATCGATTGCTCAGGCTAGCACATATAAAATTTAGCTTGCGGCCATCTCAATACCCAAATTGATACCGTACTTGCCAATACAGAAAGTGGTTGCATTTTATGTGAATGTCATACGAGCCAATTTGTTTAAGGCCACGCAGATAATACTCGAATTAATTCATATAACGTTGACAGTTATTGACCTGATATTAGTACTTAAGCATATAGAAGGCGATACAGTACTGGTACATGCACAGAGCCTATGCATTGAGTGCTCAGCCCTCTTGCATTGAGCTTGCGTATAGAGCTTACTAGTCCTATGGACCGTAAGCGTGTATATAAGGACTGCATTACGTCCGTAAGGAGGTTTCTTAAGTTGTCTCCGAATTTACTCAATAGTCAATATAACTGAGTTTCGCCATGATATCTAACTACGACCTGCGCACATGAAAAGCTAGCTATTCCCTAGTGATCCTCTTGAGACCACGTCGAGAATAGCATTCCCATAATAAAATATTGTGTGTTTAACCCTTTCCCAGACACTCTGAAGCATTTATATCGGTGATTCAGTCTCTACAGCATGCTCACCAATCTCTTCCAAAAAGCGAGCTCTCTTGATTAGTAGTATAGACATCTCCAACAAGAAGGTTGCTAGACATAGTATATACCCGTGATTGTACTGATAGGCACGATTAAAGGCTGTATTGATATCGTTTAATGCCTGAGAGATTGTACTGCAGCGTCAGAATAGTTAATGTAAGATATCACGAGTATCGATTTGGTTCTCACATTCAATGCCTCCAACCTATCCAATCGGAAATATTACAAGGATCGCGATCGGGTATTCCGGCTGATTTGTCCCATCCGCGGTGTTTGAAATAAATTAAATTTAACATTATTGCAGAAGATCAGCACTCCATGAGAGATGAAGGATTACCGGAGGAATTAGCGGAGCGTCCCGTGAAACTGACATGATAGATATATATACACACAGATGAGCATTTCTCTCTAACTAACCTCTGCGTTTTGCTAAGAATTAAAATTTTAAAATCATCAATTATATCACGGATTCCAGCAAGAAACATGATTTTTTTAACGGTCTTGACCATGGCACTTGTCACAGTGTGTAGGGCATTTGTCCATCCCGGCCTCCTCCAGAACTCGGCAGACTTCGACCGGATGAAGACAAATATTGCCGCAGGAAATCAACCATGGGTGGCAGGGTATGAGAAACTCCTTAATAGTGGATTTGCAACTACCACCTACCAACCAAATCCAGCTCCAACCATCTACCGTGGGTCAGATGGTGTTAATGCCGAGAATTACGGCCAGCTTTATGTTGATGTTGGCGCTGCTTATGTCCTGTCCCTTCTTTGGGCCATCACCGGAGAAAGTCAATGGGGGGATGCAGCTGTCCGTGTCCTAGATGCATGGTCTTCAACATTGGTGGCTCTTGGTGGAGATACTGATCAGTACCTTGCGGCTGGGATATATGGGTATGAGTTCTGCCAATCTGCAGAGATCATGCGTGGTTACTCTGGTTGGACGGGCTTTGATCAGTTCAAAGACATGATCCTCAACGTATTCTATGTGAAGATCAATGGCTGGTTTGTAGGTCATGAAAACTGGGCGAGCTACTCATCTGGCGTCTACCCAAATTGGGACCTCTGCCTTATTGCTGGAGGGATGTCGATTGGTGTTCTAGTGGATAACGAGACTATCTACAACCAAGCTGTGGACTGGTTTTATAACGGCACCGGTAATGGGCAGATTAACCATGCTATACCATTTGTCTATTTTTATGACAATGAATGGTCAGCTCAACCTATGGAAGCTGGCCGGGATCAAGGACATACCACACTAAATATAGCACTGCTAGGGGTTATCGGTCAAACCTCGTGGAACCAAGATCTCAATCTTTTTGGATACAATGGTAGTCTGATTTGGGCGGCGTAAGTCATGCCTCTGTTATTTATTGATAGGCCGTAATTAGTGTGTCTGAATTTTTATGCTAACGCGTCTTATTTAGAGCCGAGTACGTCGCAAAATATAACCTCGGTTATGATGTCCCATACACAGATTACAATGCTTGGCCCATTGAGCTTCCTACTATAAGCAATTCTAGCCGGGGTAATATCCGCCCAATATGGGAGCTACTTTACAATCACTATGGTGTCCTTCAGGATTACAATGTCACTTGGACAAAGCAATACCGTGATTTGGTTGTTTCAGATGGCGGCGGCGCGGAAGGAGGCAGTGGAGACTACGGGACTGATAGCGGTGGATATGATCAGCTTGGTTGGGGTACTCTTCTTTATACACTCGAAGCTAGCTAAACTTTAGTTTCCCTTCTTAGCTGAGAGAGCCGACTATAAGGCAACTATTTAGCTCCCTGTACTGTATTAAGACTGTTAGGAATTAATATATATATAAACAGAACTATACCTTATTATTTGTGCCGTTGCTCTATATCTCAGGGTAGAGGCATCAGAAATTGCAAGCAACTTATAACTAGCTGCTACAGTTATACTTGCAGGAAATATAGATAAACGGATCTATATAAGCTCAACGTAAAAATAGACGGAGTACTCTCTACTACTTACTCTAGAGGCAAGAAGACTTGCTTAGTCTCTAGAATAGTCTATATTACTATACTTAAAAGTCTAGTCAGGTTACTATATAGGGTTAGTAGTAGTATAATCGATATATTAGATTCCTATTAGATATTCCCTCTAGTAAACAGTTCCTATAGTTCTAAGTTAAGTACCTATAAGATAAGCAGAGCTAAAACAATATAGACTAGAATAATTAGATAGATCTATTATAAGAACTAGTATCTATATTATAACTAAAGCAGGAAACTAGCTTTAGATAAAGTCTATAAATACTAATTATAGAATATAACTAGTTACTATAAGGATACTATTCTAATACTAGATTTAAATAGTAATATTCTATATTACTATAGATATAAATAAAGTTTGATTTTTAGTTAGCTCTTATATTATAATATTATATAGAGATAGATATAGAAGTATAAGCTTTTCTAAATAATTAATAGTTAAACTTAGATATTTATATAGTTTAATAACTACTTTATTAAAGTAGATATATCTATTAATCTAAATATATATAAATATATATATACTAAGGAAACTCTTTAGTTCTCTATCTAGTAAACTAATAATTATATTATATATAGCTTTAAATTCTAGATATAAACCTAAAATTAATAAGTACTATTGATCAGGGCCTTAATCATATATGATATATCCTTCAGGATTTAGGATATCCTTCAGGATCTAGAATTCAGAGGATTTATATAAGTTAATAAGAGGTTGAATAGATCTATATAAAGGGGCCTTTACTCCAGTATAACTGTACTTAATTAGTTATCTCTATATTACTCTCTATATCTACTACTTTCGGCATTCTACTATACTAAAAGCCTATAGTCAATATAACTGAGTTTTACCTTAATATCTAACTATAACCTATATATTAACCTGAACCTCCACTCAAGAGGTTATAAGCTCTAGTATCTTAGGTTAGTTAATATCACCTAGATTTAACTTAAATCACTCGATTATAGCTAATCAAGGCTCCAGCTTAATATTCCTCCCTAAGCCAATATAGCTAGAGAGAGAAGATAACTATAAAGACTAGAAGAATAATATAACCCTATTCCTAGACTTGAAAGGACTAGCCAAGTTTATTATAAAGGGGTTAATTATACCTAAATCAGATAAAGTTAACTGCTAGAGGATAATATATATAATGTTAATCAAAGGGTTAGTTTACCCTAAACCTACTATAAAGCTTAAGGGGGTTATAGATCCAGCCGAAATAATCTGCCTACTTAACTAGAGATATATCTCAACTAGATAGAACCTTAAGTACAAGTATTTGACTAAGTATAATACCTTAAGGGTCAAACACTACAACTCGATTAGTATATTTATTGACTAATATAAGGCTCTTAAGTCAAAGCTTAATATAATTAGACTACCTCTACTAAAGGAGGTTTATATAATCAACTTTATTATACTTCTAGATACTAAATACCCTATATAGACAGACTAGTAAAGGTCTAATATATATAAAACATTGTTAATATTACTAGATCTAATAGCTGATATCCTAGACAAATCCCAGAAAGCTAAAAAACCGATAACTATACTATATAGTAGAAAGTCAGCTGCTAATAAGAGATATAAGGGATATAAGGGATATAAAGGTAGTAAGAATAAGGAGGCAGTTAAATATAGCTACTATAAAAAGGATAGCTACTATAATAATAGCTATTAGATAAAGTACTCTAAATTAAGACCCTCTAGAGACAAGAACTAGAAGAAGAAAGATAATAATAAGGATAATACTCTAGTACTTTTAGTAATAGCTCTTTTAACTAAGTTAGGGCTAGACTAATACTCCTAGTGTTTCAATAATAGTATAGTATTATATATTATATATATATATACTAACTTTAAGTTATATACTCTAAACAATAGGTCTTTACTAACTATATTAATAGCTAATAAACCTACTAAACTACTAGATAGTAGTATAGTTAGAATAGAGATTAAAGGTATTAATAGTAAGCCTCTAAAGCTAGAGCTAAAGGATATATTATACTTACTCTCTATACCAATTAACCTCTTCTCTAGATAGCTATTTAAAAAAAGCACTAGAGAAGGCTACTTTAAGAAGAGAGTCCTCTATACTAGTAGCAATAAACTAGTAGCTTTGATTAAGACTACTAAGTCAGGGCACTTCCTAAAGATAGTAAAGGAGCCTATATTTATATATATATTATTAAGCTTAGTAAAGCCAAAGTCCTTAGACCTATAGTATAAACATTTACTATATACCTTAATTAATAGAGTAAAAGAGACAGTACAGATAATAAAGGGAATATTGATTAAAGCTAGCCAATTAAAGCTAGAGCTAGACCTATACTATATATACCAGATAGCTAATTTGATTTAGAATATATTATATATACCTTAATTAAAGTAATAGAATATATTTAAGCTAGTATATATCAATATTAAGAAGATATTACTAGTTAGCTATAATAGCTATATATAAGCCAGTCTATTTATAGATAATATAATATATACTAAATAGATCTAGTCTTATAAGAATAAGGATAATATATATTATTTAATTGTATATTTCAACTAACTAGTTAAGATATAGTAGAATACTACTATAAAGGTATATTAGATTAATAGAGGTAAGGAGTATAGTAGATATAAGCTAGTCTAGTATCTAAAGAAATATAGAATACTATCTAAGATTACTACTCCCTATATACTAGAATAGAATAATATTATAGAGTATATAAACTATATAATATTCAGTAAAGTAAGGAGTACTATTAAGGACTCTAATCTACTACTAGAATTATAGCCTGAAATACTACTAGAAGTAGTATATATTATAAATTATATAGCTACCTTATTACTTAATAAGATAACTCCAGTTAAAGTATTTAAACACTAGGTTAAACTAGGACTATAAGACACTAACTACTTATTAGATATCAGCTATCTATATATTCTAGACTATAAGGTATATATAAATATCCCTAAGGAAAGATAAGTCAAGAGTATAAAGCTAGCCCCTTATACTAAGGAAGGCTATCTAGTAGGGTTTAAAGGGAGTAAGATATACTATATCTACCTTCTAGATAAAGCTTAAAAGATTATATAATTATTATACTATATATTTGATAAGTTAGAGCCTCTAGAAGATCTAGAGACCTCTAAAAATATAGATGATTTAATCTAGCTATTAGAGGAAATCAGATATATCTCTAAAGCTACTAGCTAAAGGGAAGATAGTAGCCTTAATTAAAAGTATAACCCTCTCTTGACTATAATAGTTAATATAAAGGTAGAATAGAAGGATAGTAATAGTAATCTTAATCTAGTACTTATACTTAAAGAGAGAGATTAACTAAAAGGATCAAAGAATAAGCTAAAAGCTTCAGAACTACTAACTATTCAACTAGATTTAGAGATATCTAGTCAGACAGGACTACCTAATCAAATCAATTAAGAGGAGTCTAGTTAGAGGAGTAAAGAGGTACCTTAGAGTAGCTAGGACTAGTCTCTCCTAGATCTCTTAAACTAATAGATTACTTGATTATATATCTAGAGTAATCTAGCTTTATTTATAACTACCTTACTAGCTATATAGGTTAGTAGATATATAGTAGCTACTATAGACTATAAGGAACCAAAAATACTCTAGGAAGCTAAGGACTTATCTAACTAGCTAGAGTAGCTAGAAGCTATATATATAGAGCTAAGGTCTTTAATTAAAAATCAAACCTAGAGAACTATATTAGTCAGTAAAGGCTACTTTAAAGCTTAAAGCAAGAAGTCTTTAGATACTAAGTAGGTATTTAAGATTAAGTATAGTACTAATAACCAGATTATCTAGTATAAAGTATACTAGATAGTCAAAGGCTATAAATAATAATATAGTCTAGACTATAATCAAACCTTTACTAGTATTATATATATAGCTATCTAGAGAATTATCCTAGAGCTAGTAG
The DNA here is from genome assembly GCA_000827325.1 of Oidiodendron maius Zn. NCBI lineage: Eukaryota > Fungi > Ascomycota > Leotiomycetes > Myxotrichaceae > Oidiodendron > Oidiodendron maius. The sequence continues at coordinate 2,052 of KN832870.1, read as the reverse complement.
TAGTAAACAACTAGATAGTTGATTAGATAGATATTAAATTAGCCTTCCTATATAGTGATATTAATAAAGAGGTTTATATTGACTTACCTAATAGCTAGAAGCTATTCCCTAATATATTTAAACTAGGAGAGATAGCTCTATTACTCCAAAAGGCCTTATATAGTCTAAAACAATTGCCTTAGCTCTAGTAACTTACTCTAAAAGCAGTACTTAAGAAGCTAGAATACCTGCCCTTAGTTACAAATCAATATATATACTAATACACTAATATAGGCTTAATAATTGTTATATATATAGATGATTTCCTGCTAATCAGACTATAAGAGGAGGAGCTTAAGAAGCTAAAGCTATAGCTATTAGAGGCCTTTAATATAAAGGATCTAGACTAGTACTAATATTTCTTAAAGGTTAGGTTTATATAGGATAGATAGAGGCACTAGGTTACCCTCTATTAGGATATATATATATATAAGACCCTAGACTAGTATAGTATACTAGAATATAGAGCTATATTAATACCCCTTAATCCAGGAGCTAGTAAATCGCTAGTCCCTTACTAGAGAATAGCTTCCAAGGATCAAATTAAGCTCTATTAGTCTCTAATTAGATGAATCAACTACCTAGCCACTTAAACAAGGTATAATATTGTATTTATAGTCTCTATATTATTATGATTCCTAGTTAATCTAGCACTAGCTTATATTAAGTCAGCTAAGAGGGTTCTATAATACCTTAAGGGGACTATAATATATAGGATTATCCTTAAAGGGCTGAAATATAGCCTATATAACCTAGATATTCAACTATATATAGACTTAGACTATACTAAAGACTATAATATATATAGATCAACTAGTAGATATATAAGCTTTATAGCAGGAGGGCTAGTATTATAGCAATTAAAGCAATAGTTAGTAGTTGTTTAGTCTAGTATAAAGGCTAAGTATATAGCTATATCAGAATCAGTTAAAGAAGTAATCTAGATTTACTACCTTCTAGAGGGACTAAATTATCTAGAATAAGACCTTAGATATATTACCTTATTAGATAATAATCAAGGTATACTCTTATTAGCTAAGAACTCTATCTTTTATTATAGAAGCAAGTATATAACTATCTACTATTACTTAATATACTAGAAGGTTAAAGAAAGCAGACTATAGCTAGCCTATATACCTATAGATTATATACTAGCTAATAGACTAATAAAGGCTCTAAAGTCACTAGTATATACAAGGTTTATATAACTCCTAATACTAGTAAAGGAGATCAATTAAGGAGGGTATTCAAGGTGTTTTTACTTAGAAGTATATATATACTTACAGCTAGGGGAGTATTAATTAGGGCTTTAATCATATATAATATATCCTTTAGGATTTAGGATATCCTTCAGGATCTAGGATTCAGAGGATTTATATAAGTTAATAAGAGATTGAATAGGTCTATATAAAGAGGCCTTTACTTTAGTATAACTATACTTAATTAGTTGTCTCTATATCACTCTCTATACCTACTGCTTTCAGTATTCTGCTATACTGAAAGCCTATAGTTAATATAACTAAGTTTCACCTTAATATCTAACTATAACCTATACATTAACCTAAACCTCTGCTTAAGAAGTACTATAAAAATATATAGTAATATTTAAAACTAGCTTTAGTTAAACTCTATATATTTATTTTTATTTTTTAGCTAAGAATTATTATTATACTAATATTAATATAATTAGAAATATTATATCTATATATTATCTATATAGTATATAATATATAAGAAGTATATAGAGATACTATTACTAAAACAAAGACTATATACTATATAATATTAGAAAAGAATATATTAATAAATTAACTTATTAAAGAAAAGAATTCTTAAAGATATTAAAAATAATAGTAAGACTAACTTATTCTACTTTAAAATAATAGAATTATAAAGTCTTTTTTATAAAAATCTATAATCTATATCTATATTCTCTTTACTATTATTACTATTAAATTCTTATAGTTACTTTTAGAAAGTAGTTTATTAAGTATCTTCTTTTTATATAGTTTC